>JAUJYZ010000765.1:32500-395895 GCA_033675265.1 Actinostola sp. cb2023
AGAGCACAATCATCCGCCTGCTGTACCGGTTTTATGATCTCGATGAAGGAACTATTTCTATCGATGGTCAAGACATTTCAAAGGTAGATAGCCAATCGCTCCGGCTCTCTCATTGTGTTGGAAAGTTAGTTGTTGAAGAACTTCAAACATTGGAATTGTCTTGGGAATTCGAATATTTACAATGATCAATTGATGAAGCACGGTATTCTTTTGTCACTCTATTTACATCCTCACGCGTGCTCTTCAAACCTTAGAAATTCATTGGAATTAGTTGGAAGGTTTCCAAGGTTTTGGACTTTCATTCCAAAGAATTTGCGAAGTTTGAAGATCTTGCGTTTCTGCCAGTGTTCCACTTAATGTTCTGTGATTGTTCATTTTAAATAATGAAATTGACATAGTGGAACTTCGGTTGACCAGGTAACACAAAAGTCACTTCGTAAAGCCATAGGCGTGGTTCCTCAGGATACTGTTCTCTTTAACAATAACATCAGGTAAAGTACATCGCAAAGTAATTATTTGTTGCGTTTCGTCAACTTTGCTTTATTTTCTATAATATCCTTTCCATTATTACTATCATTATCGTTATATTTATATTCATTACCACCATCATCATCATCGCCACCACCACCATCATCATCGCCGCCACTACCACCACCACCACCATCATCGCCGCCACCACCACCACCACTACCCGCCATCATCATCATCGCCACCACCACCACCATCATTATCATTATATATCGCCACCACCACCACCACCATCATCATCGCCACCACCATCATCATAATTATATATCACCACCACCACCACCACCACCACCACCACCATCATCATCATCGCCACCACCACCACCACCATCATCATTATCATTATATATCGCCACCACCACCACCATCATCATCGCCACCACCACCACCACCATCATCATTATCATTATATATCGCCACTACCGCCACTACCGCCATCATCATCATCGCCACCACCATCATCATCATCATCGCCGCCACCACCACCACCACCACCACCACCACCACCATCGCCGCCACCACCACCACCACCACCACCACCACCACCACCACCACCACCACCACCACCACCACCACCACCACCACCACCACCACCATCATCATCATCATCATCATCATCATCATCATCATCGCCACCATCATCATCATCTTCATCGCCGCCCGCCACTCCATCACCTTGTCCATCCTATCTTCCAGGTTCAACATTCGCTATGGTCGGTTAGACAGTGCAGACATTGATGTAGAAGAAGCAGCCCAAGCAGCAGATATTCACGACAGGATTCTGTCATTTCCTCATGGTAAATATATCCAGATTACATCTGTTTTTTCTTCTCCACAGTATTTAATATCAATTTGCTATCACGTGGCATACGTTGTCTTCAGTGGCTTTGAAATGAGCCATTATTTCAATTACACAAATACACACTAGAAAAGGTGGTCGCGTACATAGCATAGATTACCCATAACAAATCCTGAAGAATTTCCGACATCCCAATTACCCACGTCCTGCTGTCAGCCTGGCCTTGTAGCTCAAAGAGAGACGTCTCATCATAACAGTCGCTACACTAAAGGTGTAAATACAGAACGTGCACAAAGCGCTGAATAGCACTTGGAAGAATAAGGAGTAACACAATTGAGAATAAAATAATTTGGTTAAATAAAAAGCTGTAATTAATCCAAGGTCCAAAAGTTTCTCTCAGTCCAATCTATCGTGGAGCAGTAATCTAAAAGAGTATGAATTGAATTGCAAATTGTTTGATTTCTCAGGGTACGATACTCTAGTGGGAGAACGTGGTCTGAAATTAAGTGGTGGAGAAAAACAACGAGTTGCAATTGCAAGAACTATTCTTAAGAATCCTCCATTGGTGCTGTTAGATGAGGTAACCGAGTGAGAAAACCGACTTCTTCGTGAATCAATATTCAGTTCAGATTTCAACTGTGATGACACTGGTAATGGTGGTGGTGATGGAGGTCGGTAGTGGTGAAGGTGCATGGTAGTGCTGTTAGTGCTGGTGAAAGCACAGGCAGCCCAACCATTCCTTTTGAGGCTACTAATTAATTCAATAAAATGATATTTGCGTCTTTTTTTGATGGGTTTCCTGTGGTAGAGCGCGCGCGTGCGCGCATTATATATACGTAGATATGTTGGGCTTCCTGTGTTGAGTACCGTATAATATTGGGCTCCCTGTGCGCATCCCGCGCGTCCCGCAGAACACAGGAAGCCCAATATATAAATGCGCGCGCGCTCTACCACAGGAAACCCATCTATAAAAGACACAAATATCATTTTATTGAATTATTTAGTAGCCTCAAAAGGAATGGTTGGGCTGCCTGTGGTGAAAGTGGTGTTGATGGTGCATGTGCAATGATGAATGTAATGATGATGAATATAATGGTCAGTAGTAGTGGTGGTAGTCGGGTGGTGCTGCTGGTAGTGGTGAAGGTGGTGGTGCCCTATGATGATGGTAACGATCTTTATGATGATGATGACTGGCTGTGGTGATTATATGTAAGTTCAAGCGGCATGAATGATCAGGGATCAGTATGGTGGTAATAGTTAGAGTAATGGTTGTAGAGTAAATGTAGTGAAGCATTAACCACTGTTCTTCTTAACAGGCAACATCGGCTCTTGATACTAAAACCGAGAGAAACATACAAGCTTCTCTCAACAACATGTGCATAAATCGTACTACCATAGTTGTAGCTCACAGGTAAGCATTATACCAGTAGCACTAGTAGATTGGTACCTGGTACCATAAATCGTACTACCATAGTTGTAGCTCACAGGTAAGCATTATACTAGTAGCACTAGTAGATTGGTACCTGGTGCCATAAATCGTACTACCATTGTTGTAGCTCACAGGTAAGCATTATACCTGTAGCACTAGTAGATTGGTACCTGGTACCATAAATCGTACTACCATAGTTGTAGCTCACAGGTAAGCATTATACCAGTAGCACTAGTAGATTGGTACCTGGTGCCATAAATCGTACTACCATAGTTGTAGCTCACAGGTAAGCATTATACCTGTAGCACTAGTAGATTGGTACCTGGTACCATAAATCGTACTACCATAGTTGTAGCTCACAGGTAAGCATTATACCAGTAGCACTAGTAGATTGGTACCTGGTACCATAAATCGTACTACCATAGTTGTAGCTCACAGGTAAGCATTATACCTGTAGCACTAGTAGATTGGTACCTGGTACCATAAATCGTACTACCATAGTTGTAGCTCACATGTAAGCATTATACCTGTAGCACTAGTAGATTGGTACCTGGTACCATAAATCGTACTACCATAGTTGTAGCTCACAGGTAAGCATTATACCAGTAGCACTAGTAGATTGGTACCTGGTACCATAAATCGTACTACCATTGTTGTAGCTCACAGGTAAGCATTATACCAGTAGCACTGTCTAGTAGATTGGGTACCTCAGGACAGGGGACAAGAAATATAATAATAATAATATCATAATGAATTCATCGTCTGTAACTCCGCTTACCGTTATTTCCGCAGGCTCTCTACAATCGTGAACGCTGACCAGATACTCGTCCTTAATGATGGAATAATTATTGAACGAGGAAGGTGAGTTTATTTTACCAGTAATGGACCTTTTGCCTTGCCTTAAACCTCTTTGGATTAACATTATTTGGCCAAAGTATTTCCATATCAGTGCGTTTGTTCATGCAATAACAAGGAGGGAAAGTTATGTCTCAATGCTTGTCCGACAAGAGAGAAGATTGAGGCAAGCGAAAAACGGTCTTGAGTTGAACAACTTGTAAAACTTGGAGAAGACTGTTGAAAAGCTTTTGAAAGGAGTCTTTTTCTACAAGTCTAAAAGTTCTTAAAAAGATTCTAAAAACTCTATTCTAGATTGATGAGTGTCATTGTATGATGCTCTAAATATATTATTATTATTATTATTATTATCATTATTATTATTATTGTTGTTATTATTATTATTATTGTTATTATTGTTATTGTTATTAGTATTAGTATTATTGTTATTATTATTATTATTATTATTATTATTATTATTATTATTATCATTATTATCATTATTATCATTATTATTGTTATTATTGTTATTATTAGTATTATTGTTATTATTGTTATTATTGTTCTTCTTCTTCTTCTTCTTCTTCTTCTTCTTCTCCTCCTCCTCCTCCTCCTCCTCCTCCTCCTCCTCCTCCACCTCCTCCTCCTCCTCTTCCTCCTCCTCCTCCTCCTCCCTAACCCTAACCCTAAACCTCCTTCTGGGCTTTGACGGGGAGCGTGACTTTTCGGTTGGTCCGAGAAATGCACGCCTGGCGATGGATCGATCTCCAGCACAGATGTTTCCTCTTCTGTTACTCAGCATTGAAGATCAAAACTCGTGACCTTGTTGATGTGTCTTACAATAGATACAATTTTCTTGCATAAAATGCCAAGCCTTAAGTCTGATACTAAGAGAGCGAATCTCGTATTGATGTATGGTCGATGCTAGTGGCGCTAAATCTATTTTTAGTAACACGGTTTATGCAGCGCGCGCTCGATCGATGGCGTGAGTGGCGTCAGTAGCGCGCGCACGACTACAATTTTATTCAAAAACACAACAAAATCCTCAAGTGTGCTCACCTTCAATTCCGGTTACTAAAAATAGATTTAGCGCCACGACCATATCCCAAACATCATTCCGCGCGATTCGCTCTCATAGTATTATGGTCTCTTGGTCTGTGACAAGTCGTAACAATCACAAACCTGCACCCCATTTAACGAGGTGGTGACTGGCCAAGGCCGCGAAGTCTATATTTATGCAAAATATACTACATAGCGTGCTCGTGAAACAAGCAGCCCCGGATAATCTCAACAGTAGTCGCTCACAGCGAGGTTTTAACAATTGATGTCAAGATATACGTATACTATTCCAAAAAATGAATGCATAGAAGATCGTGGTGCATGGTTTCATACATTACCATGGCAAACAGTTATATATGTCCGCACACTTCTACAACTATTCCTTCTATACTCAAACTGTAATCGTCAACATTCTTGTAAAATTGTTTTAATATGTAAAAGTAATCCGAAGTGTAATAAAATTGAACGTGAACTTGGTTGAACCGCTGGCAACAAGTGCTGGCCTACTTTTGTTGAAGACTTCCACTGCGCATGACTGGTATGTTTCCAATCCCATATTTGCCTGACGCTAACAATTTTGTTGTTTCCAGACACGAAGAGTTACTGGCCTTGGATGGATACTATGCCACAATGTGGGACCAACAGTCCAGAAAGTCAGACAAAGGCGGTTCACAGGAAGACGAAACGGAAGAAGGGAGTGGTGATGAAGGAAAAGACGACATGAAAGAAAAAAACGTATAAAGCAGATCAGGTAGTGCTATAAATAATAAATAAATCGGTTCTTATATAATAATATAATAATATACTTTATTCATTAATATTAATGCATCAATACAATGAAAGGAGATATCAGAGGTTAACCCTATCGAGGATATCTCCCAACAAAAAAGATAAACAAAGAAATATAATAGCGCATTATATAGCGCATTTCACATTGTCTCGTTGCGCTTTACAACCGATGGAGGACTTTTTTCGGGCTGCATATGAAGGCACCTACGGCAGCCGAGCAGCTTACAATCATGAGGAGTTAGTATATTAGTGTGTTATGCCTCCAATTTGAAGTAGGCTGTTGAACCGGGTAACAATCCCCTATACTCTTACGAAGAGTTCAACAGGTTCTTTAATGTCCCCCGTGAAACAGGTTAGATTAGGATCGGGAGACAGGACCTCAGGTTTAACGTCCTTATCCGAGAAGACGCGAAGGTCTAACCACTTACAGATGTAATTACAAAGGCAGCACCTTCTCCTCAATTATTTTAAGACCCTGAGTAATGGTCCGGCCGGGACTCGAACCACGATGTCGAACCTCCCGCACAATAGACCGGTACTCAACCAACTGAGCCAACCGGACGGCGGTTGATAAATATGATAAAGCCAGGTACACGATTTTTTCCCCTCCGATTCCCGATTTCCGATTTCATGACAGGTGCTCTACCCACTGAGCTACCGAGGCAAAGTTCTACAATGGCGTGGAGTTCAAATTAGCTCCAAGACGATGATTTTAACCGAACATTTGCTCCCAATTCCCGATCAATCAATCGATCGTTTATTTAAACACGGTAGAAATATCGTTATGACTTTAATTAATGAATGAAATCAATAAAAATATTAAGACCGTCAATCGATCGATCGTTTGTTGATACACGTACGTCAAAGAGCAGGAGCTCGTTCAGAATACGAACTGTAATACAATATGTAATATGATAAAACTATAACAACATCAATGTAGGAGAAATAAGCATGTTGGTTATAACGGTATGACCAAGTCTCGTATACATACATACATACATACATGCATACATACATAAAGTTTATTTAGAAACACGGTAAAATCATCAGTATAAATACAATACAATGGTTATCTAAAAATATTAAAAAATAAATAAACTACATTATATGTTACTGTTTTACATGATTGCCGTGTGGGAATATACGTACACGAGATGGTGACACTGTGCAAATGGGCCCCACGTAAGCACAAGAGCAAGCAGCATAAGCACAAACATCAACGTTTTTGCATTTCCCTTGTGCTTATACTTGTGTCGGTCCGTTTCTTACACTTGGGTCTGTGCCTGTGATTGTGCCTGTGCTGGTGTCTCTGCTTGTGTCTCTGCTTGTGTCTCTGCTTGTGTCTCTGCTTGTGCCTGTGCCTGTGATTGTGATTGTGATTGTGATTGTGATTGTGATTGTGCCTGTGCCTGTGCCTGTGCCTGTGCCTGTGCCTGTGCCTGTGCCTGTGCCTGTGCCTGTGCCTGTGCCTGTGCCTGTGCCTGTGCCTGTGCCTGTGCCTGTGCCTGTGCCTGTGCCTGTGCCTGTGCCTGTGCCTGTGCCTGTGCCTGTGCCTGTGCCTGTGCCTGTGCCTGTGAATGTGCCTGTGAATGTGACTGTAACTGTCCTCGTGCCTGTGCCTGGGTGGGCCGAGCCATTGATTGTGCCTGTGTGGGCCTGTGATTGTGACTGTGACTGTGACTGTGACTGTGCCTGTGCCTGTGCCTGTGTGCCTGTGCCTGTGCCTGGGTGGGCCGAGCCATTTATTGTGCCTGTGTGGGCCTGTGCCTGTGCCTGTGCCTGTGCCTGTGCCTGTGCCTGTGCCTGTGCCTGTGCCTGTGCCTGTGCCTGTGCCTGTGCCTGTGCCTGTGCCTGTGCCTGTGCCTGTGCCTGTGCCTGTGCCTGTGCCTGTGCCTGTGCCTGTGCCTGTGCCTGTGCCTGTGCCTGTGATTGTGTCTGTGCCTGTAACTGTCCTTGTGCCTGTGCCTGTGCCTGGGTGGGCCGGGCCTGTGATTGTGCCTGTGTGGGCCTGTGATTGTGCCTGTGCCTGTGCCTGTGCCTGTGCCTGTGCCTGTGCCTGTGCCTGTGCCTGTGCCTGTGCCTGTGCCTGTGCCTGTGCCTGTGCCTGTGCCTGTGCCTGTGCCTGTGCCTGTGCCTGTGCCTGTGCCTGTGCCTGTGCCTGTGCCTGTGCCTGTGCCTGTGCCTGTGCCTGTGCCTGTGCCTGTGCCTGTGACTGTGACTGTGACTGTGACTGTGCCTGTGCCTGTGCCTGGTTGGGCCGAGCCATTTATTGTGCCTGTGTGGGCCTGTGATTGTGCCTGTGCCTGTGCCTGTGCCTGTGCCTGTGCCTGTGCCTGTGCCTGTGCCTGTGCCTGTGCCTGTGCCTGTGCCTGTGCCTGTGCCTGTGCCTGTGCCTGTGCCTGTGCCTGTGCCTGTGCCTGTGCCTGTGCCTGTGCCTGTGCCTGTGCCTGTGCCTGTGCCTGTGCCTGTGCCTGTGATTGTGTCTGTGCCTGTAACTGTCCTTGTGCCTGTGCCTGTGCCTGGGTGGGCCGGGCCTGTGATTGTGCCTGGGTGGGCCTGTGATTGTGTCTGTGTCTATGTCTGTGACTGTGACTGTGACTGTGACTGTGACTGTGACTGTGACTGTGACTGTGACTGTGACTGTGACTGTGACTGTGACTGTGACTGTGACTGTGACTGTGACTGTGACTGTAACTGTGACTGTGACTGTGACTGTACTTTCGTCGTAGTGAAAGCTGGATGTGTTTTATCAGTTTTAATGTGATGCTCTGGCCTGTGCATTGAGCGCCTTGAATCCCATACATGTGCGCTATATAAATAAATTTTATTTTATTATTATTATTATTATTATTATTATTATTATTATTATTATTATTATTATTATTATTATTATTATTATTATTATTATTATTATTATTACTATTACTATTACTATTACTATTACTATTATTATTATTATTATTACTATTACTATTACTATTACTATTACTATTATTATTATTATTATTATTATTATTATTATTATTATTATTATTATTATTATTATTATTATTATTATTATTATTATTATTATTATTATTATTATTGTACGAAGAATGTTAACGGTGATCTCCATGGTATGGTCATGCACCCTGGGTTTCCTAGGATGCGTCAGGAGCTTGATTTAGCAAGATAAAGGTGATTTGGTTTTATCAATTTCCATCAAAATTACGACAATCAGAACGGTTACGTGTGAAGGGTAAGGTTAGATGACTAAACGTAGACATCAAGGCACCCAGTCTACAACGAACTGTGCCAATGAACTGATGAGCGGATAGCTATAATAAACGGACAAAACGGAATACAATTTCGCCTGCTTCGAAACGATTCATTCTAAGAGGGCGAACAGGAAAAAGGAAATGTTCAAAAACTTTTGGGTGAAAAAAAACCCCAAACAATTACACGAGGTGGAAGGCTTTACTCAATACCAAGGCAAAGCTTTTACAACAGTTTTTGTATAACAGATGTCGCAAATCACAAGTTCTTGACATTTCTTCGTTGAGACCATCTGTTCTGATCGATTACCCCTTATTCAAAGTTCAAATGCCGCGGAACAAAAGCTATATAGATTCACTCGGTTACGTCACTGCATGCTTCCCAAACCCATTACTGCATGAGAGAACTCTAGCCTCCTCCGCAGGCATCACTGTGGAGAGATTTTTGGTTTCTTCTCTTCTACACAGGAACCCCAAAGCTAAAAGGAGTTGCATGCAGAGGAGGCTAGAGAGGGAACTCAATGTTTCCAAATCATTTGCCGTGATTGATCTAGTGGAGATAACAATGTTTACATTTTAGCGACCATCATTTCAGGAGGGGTTAGTGGTCCCCTGGGACAATAACATCTGTTCTATTCACCCAGCCAGAAGTCTTCCCAGATAATTTTTTTCCCAGGAGAGAAAATATCAGAAATTTTTTCCCAGGAGAGAGAATATTTTCTAACCAAAAAACACACACACACAAAAAAAAAAGTACTTAAATAAGGTACTATTTATAAAATAAAACAATTCCCAGGAACAAAAACATTTCCTATCCATATAACCTAATATATATTCTGTATATTTCATATTTTTATGGGATAATAGTTCATTGTTCCATATAATATACAAATATAGTCAAATGCGAAAATCATTTTAGATTTCCCAGGAAAGTACTGGAAGAACAGTTATTTCACAGAACAGATACCATTAACCCCTCCTGTCATTTCAGTTCACTACAGCCTGATGCAAGCCTAAGCACAAGCCTTATTTCATGGTGAAAACGAAGCACAAGGGTCGACAACTCTGATGCTCGCGTTGGCCCATTTTCATCCAAATGTCTTATGCTTGCATCGTAGTGAATTCAAACCAGTTTCATTATTTTCAGAGAACTGCATTGTTCCATGACACATTTTACTTTTGTGGAATATTATCGGGGGGGGGGGGGGGGGGGGGGGGGGTACTCCCGGAAATTTAGGATAGGGGTGTGCCCCCGGGATGTCGAAACCCTGACCCTATTTCAGGATGAAGAATTGGTAAATTCATACCCTTTCCAAGGATTTGTCACTGAAATATAGACCCAATATAAGGAAAAAGTTAATACTCTTCCTTTGGAAATCGCTAATATCAGAAGTACATACGCTGGCTGTTACGCTAAGCGGATTTTTTAGTCAATATAAAAAAAGTGTA
Source organism: Actinostola sp. cb2023 (assembly GCA_033675265.1). Classification (NCBI taxonomy): domain Eukaryota; kingdom Metazoa; phylum Cnidaria; class Anthozoa; order Actiniaria; family Actinostolidae; genus Actinostola; species Actinostola sp. cb2023. The sequence continues at coordinate 42,642 of JAUJYZ010000765.1, forward strand.
CCCAACTAGTAAAGACCGAATATTTTATTTTATGGTGAAAAAGCAAAATATGGGACCCAATTTAAGGATCTGGAGGTTCAAAAACCATACCCTATTTGGGGGCACATACCTATATAGCATATATATGGGAGTAGAGTACCTCCCCGGGATTATTCTACGGGCGTGTTGTATTAGTATAAAACGTGCACAAATGCACATATTTCACGAGTCAAAATGATTGTGAATCAAATTTTCCTAGGTTTGTCCTCTGGATGTGAATGTATTAGCGCGAAAGGCAAGACCATAGCAAGAAGAAACGCTCGAGTCAGTCCCAAGATGAACGTCGGTTTGGTAGCCGATTCGTGCTGCAATCACCTCCTCTTTATCGGAACCATCTTCCCACCAATTTTGACTTTGCTCTCTTGGCACATTCTCATGGTATCGTATTTTACAGTTGCTAAACGAACGTTCAAAAACTCTGATAAAGACCTAATCTGAGTGACGATCCTTGATTCAGTATCCTATCAAGTGGAACCTAAACAGAATTTAACGACCTTTGGTAACGACCTTCGCCACTTTATCGGCCAATCGAAACTAATCGAGAGAAAAAAAGATGTTTAAATTTTTAACATTCTCCTTCAGTTATGAAGCTCAAGACATGGCTGTTGTCACGTTACGACGGAGATAGAGATAATCTCAGATACTCGTGGAGACTTGAGAAGAAAATGACAATTTGATCTTCTATTACTACAACATAAGGGAAACGTTCATAAAATCTTCATCAAATGTCCAAACGATATCGATCATTTGTTTGACGAGCCCTCAAAATACTAGCTACGATCTCAGCCGAACCGTATACTGAACGCCATATACAGTCAATGTCATTAACGTTGTACAGCTAAAAAGAGATGAACACTACAATAAATGTCACGTGGAATTTTAATTTCAAAAGCATAAATCACTTCTGCCAGCTGTGAAAACGGGCATTGTTAAGATTATGTTGTCACACAGAGGTGATGTTTACTTTTGAAATTAAAATTCCATACACGCAAAACGAATATATTATCGGAGACATGTGACATTTATTGTAGTGCCTTAATCTCTTTTTAGCTGGACAACGTTAATGACATTGACTGTATATTTTGACAGGCTTGACTGTAAGTTCAACCATAGTTATTAGAGGGGAATGGTTAAACTAGCTAGCTACCCGGCTTTATACTGTATACAGCTATTTCAAAAAACGTTGAATACTGAATACTGCATACTGAATAGTGCATTCCAAGACCAAAGGGCATTGTGGGCCTCGTTATTTTGAAAGAAAAAGTAAATATACAGCCATTTGTTCGCCATATGGAGCTAGTATATTGTTTCTGATGGAATACACAAAAAATAAAATAAAAATATTATTATTTATATTACTTTAGACAATATTACACGAGTCCAAAATGCATTTCGGTCTTGGAATACACTATTTAGAATGCAGCATTCAGTATCAACGTTTTTTGAAATAGCTGTATTCAGCCATATATGCAGTTTCTAATTTAAGCCTTTTAATGATATATTTTATAATTATTATCATTGTCTTTTTAATTTCGTAAATGATACTGTAATTCTCCAGCGAAAGTGTTTTATTAAACATTATTATTATCATTGTCAGGGATGCAACTAATAATATAATAATATTTATCCAGGGTGACCTAATCAGAACAAAAGTACTGTTATCAAAAAGGGCCCAGCATTACAGCAATTAAATGAATATCAATTCTAAAATACTAATCTACCGCGTGGTCGCTTATGATCGAAAACGTTAATGTTCTAAGTACGTTTTAGCTAATGTTCTAATGAATGTACTTGCATGATGGTAAATATCCTCTATGACATCCACTTCCTATTCAGTTTAAGGATGTTCTCGAACCGTTTATAGCGGCACTTTTGAAAGGGTGGTTTCAAGTGCAGTATAAGGTGACATATTTCAACACGCCCGAAAAAACTGGCACAAATGTGTCCGCAATGTATTCGGGTAACATATTTTTAGTTTCCAAAACAATGAACGAATTCGTGATGTATATTCCTGCTAAAGTGAAATTCCGTGGAGAGAAGCTTCAATGGCTTCGCTTGTACTGATCCAGAACTCCACCAACCAAGTCTTTGTGAGAAATGTTTTTGTTTCAATTCCATGTACGATAATTCATGATGATGGATCGAGTGTCCAAAAGCTCGGAATTTACTGCTAAATAAATACTTCTCAAACAAGGCGTTAAATATGTCATCAGACAATTAACCAGTAGTCGGCGATTCAAATATATCGAATGATCTAGACTGGTAATAATATTGTTGACAGGTATTAAAGGGGGAATAGTTTGCCACCTTGGATTAGACAGCACATCGATTCTCTTTGCTTTGGACACAAAACTCCACCTTGTCATCATCAGAACGTTTTTATTATTCTTAGCACTTTTGAAGTGAGACTACAGACAGTAAATCTGAATAAATAATAGCAACTCTTAGAGTGCCTACTCCCATCTTACTCTTCGTCCTAAAATGTACTTCACCACGTTAAGACTACGTCGCAGCCTGCAAGCATTTTGCATTTGTTAGACTTTTAGCTAAAGTCTATGTCAGTTTAGAAAAATTAAACACCCTATTTTTGTTCAAAACTTAAGTTAAGTTCTCCACACTATGTATCTCTGTTTAAACTTCAAGGAAGTGTTCCTACAATGCGCTGGTATTAATGGTAGTTGTTCATGCAAAAGCATCGGGATTTGCTTCAAATTTGCTGAGTTCATCTGGAAAATGACACCCAAAAGAAGGACCCAGAGTCGTCAACCAGCTTCTAAAAGATGCGCTTATTGAATTCTTGAACTTTTTGCTTCAAAGTCTATTTTGTAATTGTTGAATCCTCTACCAATGCATGTGTTTTCTTGGATATCGTCAACGATTCCTCACAGACAGCCGCACGACAAAGCGATCACAGACTTTAATTCTTCATACAAAATTGTTTGGTCGTTATCAAAAAAGAGCATCGTGATGCTGCTCATCTTGCTCGGTGCACAACAAGCAATGCTTCTGTTCTCAGTCATTTGCCTCACGAAATGAGCATGTGGATATTGCGGAAGAATGCTGTCGTCGCATTCGCCAGTGCAGAAGTACGCCAAGAAGCGACGAGGCGCGATGACAAAATTCCATCCTATTTTATTAAAATCTATTACGAGGGGGAAACGACAGCAGCGCTTTTCTCGAGACCCTTTTCCACACTCCAAGCCCACACTCCTCTTTCGGCGCTGCTTCTTTTTATTTTTGATGTAGACTTCGAGAAATGGCTGAAACGATGAATCCTTGTCCTGGACAATCTCGTACGAGTCGTCGCCTTGGATTTCCAAATCAAGGCCTAAGTTCCTGTTGGGATGTCTTTTCCATCCTTTCACTACAGATCTAATTTTGAAGACGTACCACGACTCGTCTTTCCCAGGCTTTAGTGGTTTTGATGCAACGAGCATTCTTCGTGGTGTTCCTTGCGATATGGGAAAGTGTCTTTGATATACGTTTATGGTACTAACCGCCTTGGGACCTGCAAGGCTTTTCTGAGTAGCATTTGGTTTTCTCCTGACGTAGATCTCCAATTTGGCTTTGTGGATACGAAGGGACGGGTCGCCTGCCTTTCCAATGAAACTAAAGTAGCAGCAGTTTGCAGCTTTTTGTGCGACGAGTGGGTGCTCTGAAGAAAAAATCACAAAAGAATCCCCCCAAAATAAAGATATTAATATTGATTGCTACAAGACGACACAATTCAGAAATTGAAATTTGCCGGTTGACGTCAGTTATTATATATTATATTATATATTATATTATCGCCACTTGTATAATATACACGTCAATCCTAAAACCGTTACCGGCTCTGTCTTTCACTGATAGCTGCCGGTTACCATGCACCAGGGAATTTAAGTAGCCGATAACTTAATTGCAAAGACAGGTATACAGTTTCCAGACATCGTTACGCAGTTTGTCGTCTACTGTATCATTTCTTGCCAATAACTGATTTGATTTCCTTTCAACTTTCAACCTAAGTTTCTCTTCATTGAGCGTGAAACATCGTACTACAATATTAAGACATAAGCATGGCTCTACAGTTGTCCTCACCTGGACTAGGAAATAATATGATTCTCTGGGTCTTGGAATGATAATGGTCCTCCTCCGTGTCGTCTGAAGCATCATTTGGTTCCATTACGTTGGATTCTAGCAGCTTTACCACCGGTGGAATTCGGGGAATATTCTTTCTTGTTATGTTGGGTGCAAAAGGCAGCCCTAGTTTGTCGAGAATTTCCCTCAGAAGAACCTCCACTCTTCCTTGCTTTATTTGTTCCATGGATGGAGAACACGACGGACAATATTTCCGACAACTGCTCATGGATATGACAGCGAGAAAGAGCGATGCTAACAATATGGACTTCATTGTAGCTGGTTCCTGTATAAGGGAGAAGTGATAGTTAGATAACTTCTCGGTAACTCGAAGCCTTACGATTCTGTGATATGCTATCGACGCAACGAGCTTAATATCGGCCCCTTAATATCTAAGGTTTTGAAAAGTGAAATTGAATCTGTCGAGTTTGGCCTGGGCTATTGTTCTTGCACTGCCCTACTTTCAGGCAAATTATAGAATTACATCCATTGTATATTTTTCTTTTAACTCTTTAAGTTGACAGCTGATTTTTTTCTTTTGACCCTTCACTAGAATTTTCCCTGTACATAAGCATACTATTTCATTGCGATAAACGATCTACAGTATTGTGTGGGCTTGGCACTTCATCGGCACATAGATGGTGATCCCCCGGCAACTGATTCCGTATACCATAATCTCCGTCCTAATGCCAGACGAATGCAGGATTATATTATCTCGTGTTACTTCGCGCACTGATCTGGCAACAGTTGGGAGTGAAATTTCTTGGTGACGTGAAGTCAATTGTTTTCAAATTAAAAGCAGTGAGTAGATTTCTCAATCACTCGACTTGACTTGACCTGATGAGAAATATATTAAGCCGCAATGAATTAAAGGAATTTTAAGGATTTAAATCAGTTATTTATACACCAGCCAGTAACCACAGGAAATTCTTGCAAATCAGAGTTCTCATGGGCGCACGAGATGCGACTACTGATGCAGCCCTGAGGTGCGTTATACCAAAACTACTTAAATAGTTTACATTAATGCTTCAAATAGGGTCGTTTATGAAATGTCTGTCTACCACTATCACCTTGAAAACGAGCTAGAAAATCGATTTAGCAGATTTTTTGCAACGACTTCCCCCTTTTCTACTTCTTTATCTTCAGATTAGCTTAAATTGGCAACATTATCAAAACCCTGTCAGGTACTCGTTGTCTTTGCTCTTAAAAAGTTTTCCTAATGTTTACGTTTGTGAAAAAGATACTTAGCATAATGTTTATTGAAGCGTAAATTCTTCCGGTGTTTTGAGAGGAATTGCATTATTTCTAGGGAACCGTGCGTGGGACGATGTTTAAACTACTTTTCAGAGATTTGTCATCTTACAACACTTCTCAATTGAAACAGGAAGCCCACGTGGGGAGTACCTAACAACCATCTGATTAAATAGGTGGACGCGCTAGGCTGCCTTGAAAACCGCTTGCAATCTTAGCATATGCGAGAAGAATGCGTGAATGCATTCTACTTATTAAGCCCCAAGGTCATCTATATTAGCAGGCACTGCCCTTGGAACCATCATATACGCAATCGCTCATTCAGTCTTGGGCAGATTTCCAGGTAGTGATTATATACGGATAGACCTGCATTCAATACCTGGCCATAAACGTCTCGGTCAACAGACAATAGGTTTGTCAGTCGGCAGTTTTAGACGTACGGTTTTTTTACGGCTGTATTACATACCGCACTGTTGAAATATTTTAAGGTGTGACTGCATGCGAGAATTTGCGGCAATATTCAATCTATGTGGGAGAATAGACCACAACATCGACGCCTTTTAGGTGTGGCTTGCGTGTGACTATGGTCTTTCTTTCGCCGCCGAGGGAGAGCTCCTGGAATGATTGAATATCAAATGACCGCTCAGTGACCAGACAAATTGCCCTGCATGGGAAGCCGTGGCATTCCTGAGACTGAATACAACCGAATCTTTAAATGATGTTTTAAGAGCGTTGAAGGTTAAAGTTCCAAACAGTTGCCCAATAACTTACTAAGGGGCTACTAACAATAGCAATCTACAGTATATAAACCACGTAAGCTTGAAAAGGAAAAAAAAACCTCCAGGGTAGGGGAGGTATACGACTCAGGAAGACTGTCGGATCCTGTCCTGTCGCTTAATTATATACACCTGTTTCATATAACGTTGTCGCGTTCATTCAACGGTGCATCATGTTGAAAACTAACAAGCGTCAAGCCAAGACCAACATTACACTGTCAGTTATATGTATGTTGAATGCTGGTTTTTATTATTATTTAAATATGGTGGTAAACAATTGTTTCACGACATGATTTCATATCACACTTCGGTTCAACATAGAAAATAGTTCTGATTTGAAAATAATTTGCCAGCACATAAAAAGCATTCACTTCGGGTGGTAAACTTGTTGCTTTGAACGCGACAACGTTATTTGAAATAGGTGTACATGTACATTGATATAAAGGTACATGTACATATGCCCTGATGAAAACTATGGTGGTAAAACGTATTATTATTATTATGTACATTGTACGGTGTGCATCATGTTGAAAACTATGGTGGTAAACGTATTCAACATTGATATAAAGGTACACTGTACATGTATGTTGAATGATGTTGAAAACTATGGTGGTAAACGTATTCAACATTGTTATAAAGGTACAGTGTACATGTATGTTGAATGATGTTGAAAACTATGGTGGTAAACGTATTCAACATTGTTAAAGGTACATGGTGGTGTACATGTATGTACAGTGTACATGTATGTTGAATGATGTTGAAAACTATGGTGGTAAACGTATTCAACATTGTTATAAAGGTACAGTGTACATGTATGTTGAATGATGTTGAAAACTATGGTGGTAAACGTATTCAACATTGTTATAAAGGTACAGTGTACATGTATGTTGAATGATGTTGTAAAAAACTATGGTGGTAAACGTATTCAACATTGTTATAAAGGTACACTGTACATGTATGTTGAATGATGTTGAAAACTATGGTGGTAAACGTATTCAACATTGTATATATAAGTGGTATGTATGTTTTAAACTATGGTGGTAAATAGTCAACATGTTGAATGATGATTGAAAACTTATGGTGGTAACGTATTCAACATTGTAAAGGTACAGTGTACATGTATGTTGCATGTTGAAAACTATGGTTCGCTCGCGTATTCAACATTGGTAGCAGGTACAGTGTACATGTATGTTGAATGATGTTGAAAACTATGGTGGTAAACGTATTCAACATTGTTATAAAGGTACAGTGTACATGTATGTTGAATGGTAAAAAACTATGGTGGTAAACGTTTCAACATTGTGGTACAGTGTACATGTATTGAATGATGTTGAAAACTATGGTGGTAAACGTATTCAACATTGTATAAAGGTACAACATGTATGTTGAAAGTGGAACTATGGTGGCTACGTATTCAACTCGTGAAGGTACAGTGTACATGTATGTTGAATGATTTGAAAACTATGGTGGTAAACGTATTCACATTGTTATAAAGGTACAGTGTACATGTATGTTGAATGATGTTGAAAACTATGGTGGTAAACGTATCGTCAACATTGTTAAAGGTACAGTGTACATGTATGTTGAATGATATTGAAAACTATGGTGGAAAACGTATTCAACATTGATATAAAGGTACAGTGTACATGAATATGTTGAATGATGTTGAAAACTATGGTGGTGGTAAACGTATTCAACATTGTTAAAGGTACACTGTACATGTATGTTGAATGATGTTGAAAACTATGGTGGTAAACGTATTCAACATTGTTAAAGGTACAGTGTACATGTATGTTGAATGATGTTGAAAACTATGGTGGTAAACGTATTCAACATTGTTATAAAGGTACAGTGTACATGTATGTTGAATGATGTTGAAAACTATGGTGGTAAACGTATTCAACATTGTTGATGTTGAAAACTATGGTGGTAAACGTCAACATTCAACCTTGTTGTTATAAAGTGTACAGTGTACACACTGTACATGTATGTTGAATGATGTTGAAAACTATGGTGGTAAACGTATTCAACATTGTTATAAAGGTACAGTGTACATGTAGGTGTTGAATGATGTTGAAAAAAACTATGGTGGTAAACGTATTCAACATTGTTAAAGGTACACTGTACATGTATGTTGAATGATGTTGAAAACTATGGTGGTAAACGTATTCAACATTGTTATAAAGGTACACTGTACATGTATGTTGAATGATGTTGAAAACTATGGTGGTAAACGTATTCAACATTGTTATAAAGGTACAGTGTACATGTATGTTGAATGATGTTGAAAACTATGGTGGTAAACGTATTCAACATTGTTAAAGGTACACTGTACATGTATGTTGAATGATGTTGAAAACTATGGTGGTAAACGTATTCAACATTGTTATAAAGGTACACTGTACATGTACATGTATGTTGAATGATGTTGAAAACTATGGTGGTAAACGTATTCAACATTGTTATAAAGGTACAGTGTACATGTATGTTGAATGATGTTGAAAACTATGGTGGTAAACGTATTCAACATTGTTATAAAGGTACACTGTACATGTATGTTGAATGATGTTGAAAACTATGGTGGTAAACGTATTCAACATTGATATAAAGGTACAGTGTACATGTATGTTGAATGATGTTGAAAACTATGGTGGTAAACGTATTCAACATTGTTATAAAGGTACAGTGTACATGTATGTTGAATGATGTTGAAAACTATGGTGGTAAACGTATTCAACATTGTTAAAGGTACAGTGTACATGTATGTTGAATGATGTTGAAAACTATGGTGGTAAACGTATTCAACATTGATATAAAGGTACAGTGTACATGTATGTTGAATGATGTTGAAAACTATGGTGGTGGTAAACGTATTCAACATTGTTATAAAGGTACAGTGTACATGTATGTTGAATGATGTTGAAAACTATGGTGGTAAACGTATTCAACATTGTTATAAAGGTACAGTGTACATGTATGTTGAATGATGTTGAAAACTATGGTGGTAAACGTATTCAACATTGTTATAAAGGTACAGTGTACATGTATGTTGAATGATGTTGAAAACTATGGTGGTAAACGTATTCAACATTGTTATAAAGGTACAGTGTACATGTATGTTGAATGATGTTGAAAACTATGGTGGTAAACGTATTCAACATTGTTATAAAGGTACAGTGTACATGTATGTTGAATGATGTTGAAAACTATGGTGGTAAACGTATTCAACATTGTTATAAAGGTACAGTGTACATGTATGTTGAATGATGTTGAAAACTATGGTGGTAAACGTATTCAACATTGTTATAAAGGTACAGTGTACATGTATGTTGAATGATGTTGAAAACTATGGTGGTAAACGTATTCAACATTGTTATAAAGGTACAGTGTACATGTATGTTGAATGATGTTGAAAACTATGGTGGTAAACGTATTCAACATTGTTAAAGGTACACTGTACATGTATGTTGAATGATGTTGAAAACTATGGTGGTAAACGTAAACGTATTCAACACTATGATATAAAGGTCAACAGTGTACATGTATGTTGAATGATGTTGAAAACTATGGTGGTAAACGTATTCAACATTGTTATAAAGGTACAGTGTACATGTATGTTGAATGATGTTGAAAACTATGGTGGTAAACGTATTCAACATTGTTAAAGGTACAGTGTACATGTATGTTGAATGATGTTGAAAACTATGGTGGTAAACGTATTCAACATTGTTTAAAGGTACAGTGTACATGTATGTTGAATGATGTTGAAAACTATGGTGGTAAACGTATTCAACATTGTTAAAGGTACAGTGTACATGTATGTTGAATGATGTTGAAAACTATGGTGTAAACGTAAACGTATTCAACATTGTTATAAAGGTACAGTGTACATGTATGTTGAATGATGTTGAAAACTATGGTGGTAAACGTATTCAACATTGTTATAAAGGTACAGTGTACATGTATGTTGAATGATGATGTTGAAAACTATGGTGGTAAACGTATTCAACATTGTTAAAGGTACAGTGTACATGTATGTTGAATGATGTTGAAAACTATGGTGGTAAACGTATTCAACATTGTTAAAGGTACAGTGTACATGTATGTTGAATGATGTTGAAAACTATGGTGGTAAACGTATTCAACATTGTTATAAAGGTACAGTGTACATGTATGTTGAATGATGTTGAAAACTATGGTGGTAAACGTATTCAACATTGTTATAAAGGTACAGTGTACATGTATGTTGAATGATGTTGAAAACTATGGTGGTAAACGTATTCAACATTGTTAAAGGTACAGTGTACATGTATGTTGAATGATGTTGAAAACTATGGTGGTAAACGTATTCAACATTGTTAAAGGTACAGTGTACATGTATGTTGAATGATGTTGAAAACTATGGTGGTAAACGTATTCAACATTGTTATAAAGGTACAGTGTACATGTATGTTGAATGATGTTGAAAACTATGGTGGTAAACGTATTCAACATTTTATAAAGGTACAGTGTACATGTATGTTGAATGATGTTGAAAACTATGGTGGTAAACGTATTCAACATTGTTATAAAGGTACAGTGTACATGTATGTTGAATGATGTTGAAAACTATGGTGGTAAACGTATTCAACATTGTTATAAAGGTACAGTGTACATGTATGTTGAATGATGTTGAAAACTATGGTGGTAAACGTATTCAACATTGTTATAAAGGTACAGTGTACATGTATGTTGAATGATGTTGAAAACTATGGTGGTAAACGTATTCAACATTGTTAAAGGTACACTGTACATGTATGTTGAATGATGTTGAAAACTATGGTGGTAAACGTATTCAACATTGTTAAAGGTACACTGTACATGTATGTTGAATGATGTTGAAAACTATGGTGGTAAACGTATTCAACATTGTTATAAAGGTACAGTGTACATGTATGTTGAATGATGTTGAAAACTATGGTGGTAAACGTATTCAACATTGTTATAAAGGGTACAGTGTACATGTATGTTGAATGATGTTGAAAACTATGGTGGTAAACGTATTCAACATTGATATAAAGGTACAGTGTACATGTATGTTGAATGATGTTGAAAACTATGGTGGTAAACGTATTCAACATTGTTATAAAGGTACAGTGTACATGTATGTTGAATGATGTTGAAAACTATGGTGGTAAACGTATTCAACATTGTTGAAGGTACACTGTACATGTATGTTGAATGTAAATGTTGTTAAAAAACTATGGTGGTAAACGTATTCAACATTGTTAAAGGTACACTGTACATGTATGTTGAATGATGTTGAAAACTATGGTGGTAAACGTATTCAACATTGTTATAAAGGTACAGTGTACATGTATGTTGAATGATGTTGAAAACTATGGTGGTAAACGTATTCAACATTGTTATAAAGGTACAGTGTACATGTATGTTGAATGATGTTGAAAACTATGGTGGTAAACGTATTCAACATTGTTATAAAGGTACAGTGTACATGTATGTTGAATGATGTTGAAAAAACTATGGTGGTAAACGTATTCAACATTGTATAAAGGTACAGTGTACATGTATGTATGTTGAAAAATGATGTTGAAAACTATGGTGGTAAACGTATTCAACATTGTTATAAAGGTACACTGTACATGTATGTTGAATGATGTTGAAAACTATGGTGGTAAACGTATTCAACATTGTTAAAGGTACACTGTACATGTATGTTGAATGATGTTGAAAACTATGGTGGTAAACGTATTCAACATTGTTATAAAGGTACAGTGTACATGTATGTTGAATGATGTTGAAAACTATGGTGGTAAACGTATTCAACATTGTTAAAGGTACAGTGTACATGTATGTTGAATGATGTTGAAAACTATGGTGGTAAACGTATTCAACATTGTTATAAAGGTACAGTGTACATGTATGTTGAATGATGTTGAAAACTATGGTGGTAAACGTATTCAACATTGTTATAAAGGTACAGTGTACATGTATGTTGAATGATGTTGAAAACTATGGTGGTAAACGTATTCAACATTGTTATAAAGGTACAGTGTACATGTATGTTGAATGATGTTGAAAACTATGGTGGTAAACGTATTCAACATTGTTAAAGGTACACTGTACATGTATGTTGAATGATGTTGAAAACTATGGTGGTAAACGTATTCAACATTGTATAAAGGTACACTGTACATGTATGTTGAATGATGTTGAAAACTATGGTGGTAAACGTATTCAACATTGTTAAAGGTACAGTGTACATGTATGTTGAATGATGTTGAAAACTATGGTGGTAAACGTATTCAACATTGTTATAAAGGTACAGTGTACATGTATGTTGAATGATGTTGAAAACTATGGTGGTAAACGTATTCAACATTGTTATAAAGGTACAGTGTACATGTATGTTGAATGATGTTGAAAACTATGGTGGTAAACGTATTCAACATTGTTATAAAGGTACAGTGTACATGTATGTTGAATGATGTTGAAAACTATGGTGGTAAACGTATTCAACATTGTTAAAGGTACAGTGTACATGTATGTTGAATGATGTTGAAAACTATGGTGGTAAACGTATTCAACATTGTTAAAGGTACAGTGTACATGTATGTTGAATGATGTTGAAAACTATGGTGGTAAACGTATTCAACATTGTTATAAAGGTACAGTGTACATGTATGTTGAATGATGTTGAAAACTATGGTGGTAAACGTATTCAACATTGTTATAAAGGTACAGTGTACATGTATGTTGAATGATGTTGAAAACTATGGTGGTAAACGTATTCAACATTGTTATAAAGGTACAGTGTACATGTATGTTGAATGATGTTGAAAACTATGGTGGTAAACGTATTCAACATTGTTATAAAGGTACAGTGTACATGTATGTTGAATGATGTTGAAAACTATGGTGGTAAACGTATTCAACATTGTTATAAAGGTACAGTGTACATGTATGTTGAATGATGTTGAAAACTATGGTGGTAAACGTATTCAACATTGTTTGTTAGTGTACATGTATGTTGAATGATGTTGAAAACTAGGTAAACGTATTCACATTGTAAAGGTACAGTGTACATGTATGTTGAATGATGTTGAAAACTATGGTGGTAAACGTATTCAACATTGTATAAAGGTACAGTGTACATGTATGTTGAATGATGTTGAAAACTATGGTGGTAAACGTATTCAACATTGTTATAAAGGTACAGTGTACATGTATGTTGAATGATGTTGAAAACTATGGTGGTATAAAAACGTATTCAACATTGAATATAAAGGTACAGTGTACATGTATGTTGAATGATGTTGAAAACTATGGTGGTAAACGTATTCAACATTGTTATAAAGGTACAGTGTACATGTATGTTGAATGATGTTGAAAACTATGGTGGTAAACGTATTCAACATTGATATAAAGGTACAGTGTACATGTATGTTGAATGATGTTGAAAACTATGGTGGTAAACGTATTCAACATTGTTATAAAGGTACAGTGTACATGTATGTTGAATGATGATGTTGAAAACTATGGTGGTAAACGTATTCAACATTGTTATAAAGGTACAGTGTACATGTATGTTGAATGATGTTGAAAACTATGGTGGTAAACGTATTCAACATTGTTATAAAGGTACAGTGTACATGTATGTTGAATGATGTTGAAAACTATGGTGGTAAACGTATTCAACATTGTTATAAAGGTACAGTGTACATGTATGTTGAATGATGTTGAAAACTATGGTGGTAAACGTATTCAACATTGTGAATATAAAGGTACAGTGTACATGTATGTTGAATGATGTTGAAAACTATGGTGGTAAACGTATTCAACATTGTTTAAAGGTACAGTGTACATGTATGTTGAATGATGTTGAAAACTATGGTGGTAAACGTATTCAACATTGTTAAAGGTACAGTGTACATGTATGTTGAATGATGTTGAAAACTATGGTGGTAAACGTATTCAACATTGTTAAAGGTACAGTGTACATGTATGTTGAATGATGTTGAAAACTATGGTGGTAAAACGTATTCAACATTGATATAAAGGTACACTGTACATGTATGTTGAATGATGTTGAAAACTATGGTGGTAAACTCGTGTTGTGACTCGAAAACAAAAGAAATCAGTGAAGTAAACAAAGTCAACCCTCATTCAACGTATCGATTGAACATTGCTGAATAGTGTTGAAAAGGGGTGGCAAACGCGTCAACATCGGCATTCAACGAAATAAATTTAAGTTGAACGATGTTGAAACCGTTTGCCGGAGGCCTTTATAGAATGATCTAAAGGTCAAATACAGACTGCTAGTACATTGACTGCATAAAACGGATGGTGTAATTTTAACAGTGCAACGTTGTGAAAGAGTTGACAACTTGATACTGGCCCCTGGTGTTCCGTACTGGTCAGTTAACATAAATAGCTTACAGTTCGTGTAACGATACTGACGCAAACTGAAAATCGAACTCTTGAACAGCTATTGTTGGAAACAGTAGTAAATTCTATTAGCAACGAAAGCGCTGGTATCTATCGTAAATAATGAATTATTGCATAATCGTTGCATAATCGTTGGCGGGTTCAACATCATGAAAGTTATGAGGAATTCTGGGAAATTCAAACTCTCAATTGAACTGTAGGTCCTGTAGTTTTTTATCTTTTAATCTATGTTGTAATGTTTTTACATCATATATCATCTCCTGTTTCGTCTCGTTGTGTAATAGCTATAAATAGTGTATTTACCATTTGTAAATCTCTCCATTACCTGAAGAAGGCTAGTCTGGCTAGCCGAAATATAGTCACCAAAAATACTGATATACGTAGCATTGGTCTTTGCTGAGTCCTTGGACCACTTGCTTCATTTACTTCTCGAGTTCTCAAATAACACCGTCAAATCATCGACCTTTTTATCCAGACTTGTAGGATCTTAGTTAAATAGCTCATATAAAAAAATACGAGAACGTTGAATAAATCTGCATGTAGTGTGGCTCGTGAACTTGCGTAGCCTCCCCCGCAGGCTTTTTTAGGGGTCGTGGAATGCGTGACGGCCCCTAAAAAAGGATTGTCTTAAACGACACTGTAATATTTTCTTGATTCCCCATCAAGCATGATAGCGTTTTTTAAATGATCCGCCCTCGGTGGTGTGATCAGACTGAACTATCACGATCCCACCGCCACCAATACCGTGGTATTTACTTGCGCTCTCGTGGAGCTTGAGTCTGAAGAGAGAAGAAAACCGCCAATTCTTGGAACTGTTGTATTGTAAAATAAATACTACTGACAAGTTTGTCTGTCTAGTGAATACGGAACTAGTATAACTTTATTGAAACACGAAAGGCATCGTTGAGCTGGGATGCTCATTCCAAAGATGTACGTGTATCTAGAATATTGACTGATTGTCAGTCTTAGCCGCCAAAGCAAACCAACACACAGTCATTCTCAAAAACTCAGGTTGTCCAAGACTGCAATATATACTACAATGAAGTCACGTGATTCATTATGTTTTCAATTTCTGCGCGCGAAACTGCGAGATCAGTGACACCAGCGCCATTACATTCAGTTGTACTTTTGCATCTCAAAGAGGAAATTGAAAACATAATGAATCACGTGACTTTATTGTAGTATTGTAGTCTTTTCATCTGGACAACCTTTTTGAGAATGACTGTATAACGATTAGAACTGACTTAGAGTTCACTTAACTCAATTATTTTAGGTAACGTTACCAGAAATAAAGCCTGATTTTCAGACGGTCCGTGGTCCTAGACCGCCCCCAAAATATGTTTTTTTATAAATGCAAAATTAATTTTAATCTCGATTCCATTAAGTAGTATAAATATCATCAGACCGTTTTAACTTTACTCGGGCTAAAGATAGCTCTCAAATGTTTTACACAACGGTTAAAACACAACAGATAGATAGATAGATAGCACTTCCCGTGAACGCAAGATGAAGCAATTTCTGCTCACTTGTCGGCTCAGTTTCACGCTGTACGATGCATGCTAACTATAAAGGTCATTCTATTTTTGCCCAATATCTAGACCCACTTTTAGGTTTGAATCTTCCGCTTTGACTTCTATCACTACCTTGCATGTATAGAATTGGCCAAGGCTCTGACAAATGCGCAAAATAAGCAATAAATATTATTATTATTATTATTTTAAAAATGACACTACGTATGCCACGTGTTTATGGCAGAGCGAGCATCATGATTCAGTTCGGTTGTCAGAAACGTGCACTGACATTGCTCCAAATTCACGCTGTTATTTCACGACCGCTATCAGTCAAGCCACATCAGCAAGGTTATTTTGTAAACCGGCGGCTGTGTGGCCACAGGTGCTATTAACATAGACACGGCTGCTTCGATGTTGAAATAGATTGGCTCCCATTTCCTGAATCGATCCTCAGTGAAACCTGTGATTATATAAAACGTTTCCTACGTGTTCTCCGCGGTGGCTGCCCCCCAACTGCTCTGGAACGAATTTCTCCTGGAAATTAGGAAATCCACTAATCTCGACTGTTCTAAAACAAAGTTAAAAACACTTCCTTTTTAAAATTTATGCTCAGTTGATTTTCTGCTCAATCAGTTTCTGAAAGTATATAAACTGTATTTTTGAGAGTATTCTAAAAGTAAAAGCTATGAATATATATATATATATATATTTATAGGCAGTATATAGAAGTAGATTGGAGCATCAATATATATATATATATTTTTTCCTTCCTTTTCTATTTTGTACTCGTTCTATACTATATACATGTAATCTGTAATCTATTTGTATTTTGTATTATTGTTTTTTTTAGCTTGCTAGTTAAAATAATTGTAATATATATCGATGTGAGCCCCCTAGATAAGCTACGTTGCTTCTGGGGCAAACGTTAAGTTAAATATATGCTTAAATAAATAAAATAAAGCTTTGAAACTCACATGGAGTGTTGCTTGTTGTGTAATTTTGCCCTGGTAGCGGTTTCAGCACTTTTAGCCCCTTTTAGCTGCCAATGTGTTCCTCCACACATGCGTTTCCTTCTTTCTGTGGCTTCTGCCAGAGGATAGACACTATAGTCCATCCGTATTGTAAGTAACAATAGAATTTTCGGCGAGTGTTCGGAGCCCGACGATTTCGATATTATGACCTTTACATTTCACCCGATGTTTCTCCGATGTCGCGAGGATGATATGATTTCGGCGACTTTCGTGACCTTTCGTCAGTTGTCGACTGTCCTCGTATATGTGACTTTCCATGTGCTTCGTTCTTTGTTGGTAAATTCTCATATTAATTAGCTATTATATAATGACTTCACGCTATTTTATACAGCTAATCAGGAACAGCTTTCAGCAAATGTGTTTAACTAATTGGGAAACATTTCAGGAATTTTCACGCTCTACAAAAACTTTCTTGCAGAAAGACACAGGGGCGAAGCCAGGATTTTTTTCGGAGTGACGCACAATTGTGACCGATTTCACCGTCGCGCTCAAGTCAAAGTTCGACTTGTTATTTTCATCAACCTCGTCCCCAGGGCCATCCGCGTGTTACCCCCGACAAATGTCGCGGATGGCCCTGGGGACGAGGTTGTATTTTCATCTCCTTCGTGCAGGCAGTAAATTGTAAACATTTGGGTTTGCTGCTCCCTCGACGGATCGCTCGAACAATTTCTTCCCTCAGTTGTCTTCTTCTTACTCTTTCAGGGGTATGTATTTTCGCTAACACGCTCTAATGGCGCTGAAACGCCGTCACAACATCGAAAGTAGTAAAACACATTAGTGAAAAAAAGTTTTATTATCAACGAATTTTTTTGAAAAAATGCGGAGGGATGATTTAAAGCCACATACTATTAACTGTAAATATGCAAATAAAACGGGTACTTACTTCGCATTTTATTGACCTAAATAAATCTATCTGTTGCTTCGCTAAAGGAACTTCAATTCTTGTTTCCACATAATAGCGCACGATCATAGTGGACTACAGTATTTCTTTCTATTAAATTCTTTATGCGAATTATTCAACATCGCTCTGATCAAAAAGTTTGAATTCTGTGATCTTCTGTATCAGTCCGTGGGCGTGCCAGGCAATGGCGCCACTTCTTGTCTGGTACCGCAAAAACAATCACTTTCATTGTATGTGGGGTTTATTTCCAGGCATAATTTTGAGCATTATAACATGACCTAAGAAAATCCTGCAATTCGATTGGCTGAGAGTCGAGGAGTGGTATTTCAGCGTAATAGTGGTATTTCAAGCTCTCAGGAGTGGTATTTCAAAATCACCATGGTAACCATTGTTTGAGCACCTAAGCATGACATTCAAATCCAAGATGGCGGATAAACCCGACAGAGTTTTTTTCTTGCCTAAAAAAGCTGAAATATACCTAGAAACAAATGTCAAGAACAAAACATTGAAAAAGTACATAAATATGGATATATTGTTGACAAATCAGGAAGGTTTTCTTTGGCTGAGACTGCAAAAATCAGCGAGAAACGATCGACTGTTGATCGTGCTAAAGGTTTTCCTGCTTTAGATCGAGAAGTGAAATAATTATTGCTGAAAAAGGTAAAAAATAAAGCCTTAGAAAACTCTTGCTTCTGTTTTTTTCATTTGTTATTTAATTTATGAACGTTTTTCTACGAAAATAATTTATTTGAGAGCATTTTCCATTAGTTCATGGTAAAACTACAAACATACTGATCGAATTCGAAATTGCAGTATTTTCTTAGGTCATGTTATAACCTATACTAATACCGACAATTGAGCATAATTTTGAGCATAATAGTCCTTTTGAGGTGACACAAAAAAGCATAATGCTTGATTTTTCGAGCATAATGTAGCTAAGCCTATTAAGCGCACCCCCCTAAGACCTCCGAATTGTAATAAGCGCCCGGGGCCCTTAATATATAAGATTTACGGTATATGCCTACATATATTTTTTCAAAAGTACGTCACAAAACCACTATTATGCCAGGAAATTCAACTATTATGCCGGAAAATGGACTTTTATGCTGGCATAATTCCCGATTCCCAAACCATAGTATTATGCTCGAAATTATGCCGGCATAATGTAGCTAAGCTTACATGTAATACGTAGTTTACGTTACCAGTTACTATAAATATACGCTCCGACTACATGATTTGATCTGACGGGGCAAGCATACTCAAATTTATTTTATCTAATTATTAATGATTCACATTCTACCTTATTCGTACTTAATTTCGCGAGCCTTTAATAGTTCGCGATTTTCGCGATTTAAAAAAAAATCGCGAATTTCAAGCCTCGCGAAAAAAAAGGCTCGCGGACTTTAAACACGCGAAATATTATGCCCAGAGAAAAAAAATACATATCGAAACCATTTAATCAACATGAACAATAAACGTTATTTAATACGAAATTGTTTTTTAAAACGACTTATTCAACAACATAATACTACCATTTGCAACTGAGCAACCGTATAGCGTAAACTTTTTTGTCTGTTTTAGCTACAAGTCTATAACGTCTAGTTAGTCCAGTCGACTGTCATCTTGTTCCTGTGTTTGGTTTTTCAGTAGAAAAAATAAATGTTGTTGACACCGCTTTCGCGAAATTTAATGCTCTTTCTTCATTTTCTCTTATCGAAATCGCGAAAATAAAGCCTCGCGAAATGCTGTCTTTACAAAATCGCGAAATAAAGTACGCGCGAAATTAAGTACGAATAAGTTAACTTTGAGTTTCTTTAATCTTTTAGAGATACAACTAGATACACGTTGAAATATTATTAACAACACATGCCCAAAATTCAAATTTTAAAAACTTAGTGTACTTTCATTCAAAAAATATAACACGTTTTCCGTGTTTGCATAGCCTAATGCAAGCACGAGCCGGGGAGTTTGGGAGAAGTCGAGAACTGATGTGTAAAATTAACCGAGCCGCAGGCGAGGTTTTACGCGGAAGCTCGAGACTTCTCCTAAACCCAAGTGTTTGCATCAGGCTATGCAAACACGGAATAAAGGTTATACCGTAGATCTTCTATTTAAACGCCCCCTCTCAAATAAAGTATAGTTGCGCTTGATGGAATCGAGGTAAAGTGACAGGGCCGGAGGTTGTTTACCTTTTGTATGTTAGGCCAAGGTTGGTGTATACGTTTATGTGTGCATACAGAGGAAGGGCTGTGTATCACTGTATCTTTGTATCTCTGTATCTTGTATCTCGAAATAGACCAAGCCATCTCTCTCTACCAAAAGGAAAATTGGCGGGAAAACTACTCGCACGCAATGCATGCAGGGTGTGCTAATTTTGTGACGTCAAAGGAGGTAGAGTGCAATTTAGAAAAGTGTGAAATAGTACTAACTTTAAATAGTACTAAATAGTGCTATTTCTATTGTTTTCTCATTGTTTCATTAGTGCTATTTAGTACTAATTAGTTATTTAGTTTTCAAGCTTTTCTAATTTGCACTCTATTTGCCATCATTTATTACGTGTTTTACAAGTAGCGCTTTGAACTGAAATAGCTAAAATTTCTATGGAATTATGAAATGAAAACTAAGAAACGTTTCTGCAGTTTTAAAATGTCAGTAATTTGCACTAGGGTGTCAGTTGTATAATAATAATAATAATAATAATAATAATAATAATAATAATAATAATAATAATAATAATAATAATAATAATAATAATAATAATAATAATAATAATAATAATAATAATAATAATAATAATAATATTAATAATAATAATAATAATAATAATAATAATAATAATAATAATAATCAATTTATATAGCGCTATTTCTAATTTATCCAATAGCGCTTTACAATAAAAATAAAAATAAAATTATACCTCCCCATATACGTCACTTCATTTGCATATTGAGATTTCAAACCCTTATTACTCACAGAATCACAAAGTATCAAATCCAGCAACCATTCAACACATAGAATACATTTTTTTGTTTTTGTTTTGGATTTATACATGTTTATAGGCACTTTTTAAGAACCATAACAGATAAATTTCTGTGATTTGGCTTTGAGATCGGAACTGGGGAAACGGGGAGGGGAAAAGGGGAGGGGGACTAAGAGACTGATACTCAGGCTAGAACTCGCGTGACCTGACGACACATGCTTACAACATTTAGAATATGACTGAGTATATATTCCTTACATCAGCCCTAATTAAATTATTTCCCTTTTGCATTGGCACTTAAGTGAGTGAGTGATACAGAAATAGAAGACAAATTGAGAGCGAAACCGATTAAATAATGTGTACAAAACGGACACGAATTTTGTAAATTACCGTATCAAATCCAATGATATACCTTTATGTTTTACTATAATTGTGATGATTTGAAGCAGTTTAGCCGAGAAAATCAAAGTTAAAATTTATGCCAATTATGATGATTCTGTATCCGATTTACAGACGGATCTCTGCAATATGTTTATGATTTCTATTGCATTTTCCTCATGAGAAATCTTGATGGAATTTCTTCAGTTCATCACTCAGATTGAAATAGTTTGCTTTGGCAGTATTCGATAAAGATTAACGTAAGAGGAGGTGGAGCGTGGAGGATTTTATCCCTCTTCAAAACTGTCGTTTTACTCGGCAAAGAAAGCTCACAATTTCCTGATAAATATGGAATTTTTAAAGGATTTGTGTTCACTTTGAGTTCGCCGTTTTTCCCCACTAATCCCCACGTGACGAAAGGGTCATTAACAAGCATTATGATCCAGCGGTTCACAATTATCTTTAATAAGTAAAAATTCAAATAATTTATCAGAGGTCAAGAACTTCAAAATCCAGGATTTCGATTATCACTAAGCGAATAAACATTTAACTGAAAAGAGAAAAACAACAATTAACTCACTGAAAAAACAATTCCAAGGGTTTTTACATGTAAGGATTGGAAGTTTTGTTTTTCTTTCGGATATAATTACTCGGGCTTCCTGTGGAATCCATTCTCGTTCCCAGAGCCTGCGTTCCTTATGGTCTGCGACAAAGAACCAAAGGCGCTGGCCTACGTCATTCTAAGTCGACATTTCATTGGCTGCTTTACAGTACGACGACTTCAACCGGGGCCACTTAGATAATGAGAATGCTCTCTCCTGATTGGCTGAAGTACACAAATTTTGAAATTGGCTTTGTTTTCGCCTGAATTTTGATTGGTTCTTGTTGTCTAAGTGACCCCGATGATAGTAGTCGCACTGTAAATTTGAAACTGCTCATGCGCCTTATTCCGGAAGTGAAATTCAGTTGAAAGTTATTTCAAAAATTCGTATCCTTTGACATCAGTTTGCATTGAAGACAAGGACATTTATTTTGTATTTTAATTTCTCCATTCACAATCGATCATCCTTTTCTTATACGACGGTGGACACGAGGCCCTGCGCATCTGTCTTCATGTAACGAGAGCGGAGCCTTTTGCCGCCATGTAACAAGTCTAACAATACCAAACAAGTGGATTTTGAACCAATAGATTCAGAACTATAGTTTTCTTGTTAGTAATCTCGAAGCAATACATAGAGCGATCTTATTTATCTTATTATTTATCTCCGGTGTGAGGGGGGGGGGGGCAGACTGTAATTTTTTTTCTATAGTAGGGAAGTGAAGCCTTATTTTTAATCATATATTTCCCGTTTCTCAAACCCCCACCTGCTAATTATTGCACAGTCCCTGAGTTCCTTTGTTTTCATTACACATTGACTATAAGTATTATAACATTAATGTGATCTTTTTTCGGGCATAATGGTTTATTTAGGCCCAATGAAGGTTATTTATGCCCGAGCGCAGAGGGCATAAATGAACTTCATGGGCCTAAATAAACCATTATGCCCGAAAAAGATCACATTAATATCATTTATATTTCCTAAGCCCTAAATTATCAAGGATTTAGTTCAAAAGAAAGTCAACTCAACTTCACCTTCGGCCATCTTGTTTTAATTTTGAAGCAGCTAGTTTACATTTTGACGCAGGAAATATGACGTCACGTAAACCTGCGGCAAATGCAGATAATTTGCATAAACCACCATTCGCGCGCATGTTATATTGACGTCACTTGCGGGCATAAATATCCCATCATGCCCTCGGCCCTCTGTTTTCCTGACTTTACAAATGGTTTTCTTAGAATCTACATACAAATTGTGAGTGATTTATGCCCTATAAATCCTTGATAATTTAGGGCTTAGGTAATATAAATATATTTTATTTAACGGGTTAAATAAAACCGCTCTATTAATTTTAATATTAGTTTTTATAGGTTTTTAGCTCTATATATTATCACATACTATCAGGTAGGTTAGTTTTTCACTGGCTGCAAGGTTTTATGTCATGTAAGCTATCTATCTATCTAGGCCGAGTACTAGTACTTGTGAAACAGATAGAAATTAAGGGAACACACTCTATACTATAAACTATCCATTCATTCAAATTGTTTGTATAATATTATTTTTAAGGTATTTTTTGTCGTTTATTTTTAATTCAGTATTTATTACAGGGGCGTAGCGTGCTTTTTTTCCAATGTACGCACAGAGCAACGAGCGTCGAAGGCGTGAGCTTCGGGTTGAAATTTTCAGACTCCCCCTGAAAATGTAGAAATCTAGAGCCTTGGAACTGATACCATTTTCTTCGTTTTCCAGCGGACTTTCTCGCTACATCATACATAGTAAAATGCATTTATCACTCAGTTTTTTTTTTTGGATTTCTGATGTAAAGGTTGTGTAAAGGATTTATGTAAAGGTTATGTAAAGGATTTATGTAAACTGGGTTGTGTAATGACTGTAAAGGATTTATGTAAAGGTTATGTACAGGATTTATGTAAAGGTTGTGTAAAGGATTTATGTAACTTACATAAATCCTTTACACAACCTTTACATAAATCCTGTACATAACCTTTACATAAATCCTTTACAGTCATTACACAACCCAGTGACTGGGTTGTGTAATGACTGTAAAGGATATTTATGTATAGGTTGTGTACAGGATTTATGTAAAGGTTGTGTAAAGGATTTATGTAAACTGGGTTGTGTAATGACTGTAAAGGATTTATGTTAAGGTTATGTAAAGGATTTATGTAAAGGTTATGTAAAGGATTTATGTAAAGGTATAATAGATTTATATATACCGCTACCGAGGTGTATTAGCGATATAACAACCCGAGGCGAAGCCAGTGTTTTGGTATTTATTTTGTTTGAGACTGTACTAACTGCAATTATCATTATACATGTACACTGACTGACTGCAACGGGGACGTTATGGGGGGGGGGGGGGGGGGGGGGACACAATCTGACGAGCGGCGAAGGCGCGAGCTCGTAGGGGGATGCGGGGGCATGCTTCCCGAATATTTGAGGTATAGGGTCTCCGAAATAGCATTTCCTGCCTTCTGTGAGTAGTTTCCAGCAAGTTTAAACTGAGTCAGCTGGGTTTTTTTTTTTACCTTAAAAGGTATCAGGGGACCTTCGTGACCGCTCTTCACAGAAACCTCAATAGCGCGCCAATGGTCGTTAAAAAGTATTAAAAAGTATACATTTTTAGAAAGCTGAATAAACATAGAATCCTGTTCAGTAAAATTTAAACCTTTTTAATTTCTTCAGCCGTTTTTTTTTATTGCGATTTTTACGAAAATTGACTGTATCTCACGTCTGAAGGATTAAACCATTCTTTAAACGGAAAGCAGCAGCTTAAAGAACACATGTTGCCCTTCAAAACATTGTCTCAGTTTTTTCCTATTTTATTTACTTCGGAAAATATTTGACCTCGAAGTTGATACACTTGTTTTTTTTTTTTTACTACAAACAACCAGAAACCAAGGCTATATCTCTTAAACTAGGAAATGAATAAAAAAACTGAGAAACGGTTTTGAAGAGCAACATGTGGTCTTTAAGCTGCTGCTTTCCGTTTAAAGAATGGTTTAATCCGGAGGGACTTGGAACTTCAGACGTGAGGCACAGTCAATTTTCCAAATTTTCGTAAAAATCGCAATAATAAAAAAACGGCTGAAGAAATTAAAAAAGTTTTTACTGAACAGGATTCTGTTTATTCAGCTTTTAAAAAATGTATACTTTTTGACGACCATGCATTGGCGCGCTATTGAATTGAAGTTTCTGTGAAGAGCGGTCACGAAGGTCACCTGATACCTTAAGATTTTGTCTTAGATTTCAATTTTTTTTAATATTATGTTTCTTATAATATTTATATTTTTAAGTATTTTAAATTGTACGCAGGTGTGTACGTGCGTATATGCACGCTACGCCCGTTTATCTGTAGTATATATTATTGACTTATATTGTAATAATCTACCGTTTTACGACCTCTAGGGAGACCAACGCAATGAGTTATTTTTAAACTTATGTATGTTGATAGAGTTATCGTGTTGACTGTCAATTAAACATTTAGATACAAGGAACTATTCTTGTACTTTGCAGTTTAATTCTACAAACTCAAAAAGGTTGTCCAGATGAAAAGACTACAATATAGTCACGTGATTCATTATGTTTTCAATTTCTGCACGCTGAACTGCGAGTTGATACCAGCGCCATTACATTCAGTTCTCACAATGCCGTGTACTTTTGCATCTCAAATTGAAATTCCACGCGAGGAATAGTGAATACATAATGAATCACATGACTTTATTGTAGTATTGTAGTCTTTTCATCTGGACAACCTTTTTGAGAATGACTGTATGTACAGCAAAAGTCACATGGAAATTGTTTCAGCAGCTTAGAGATTTGAATGAAGTTCAGAAGTAATGAAATATCTATCCATCCGACTAGACGATCTATCTATCCATCTGACTAGACTTTCTATCCATATATCTAACTATCCACCCATCCGACTATCTATCCATATATCTAACTATCCATCCATCCATCCGACTAGACTATCTATCCATATATCTAACTATCCATCCATCCGACTGTCTATCCATATATCCAACTATCTATCCATATATCTATCCATCCATCCATCCGACTAGACTATCTATCCATATATCTAACTATCCATCCATCCGACTGTCTATCCATATATCCAACTATCTATCCATATATCTAACCATCCATCCGACTAGACTATCCATCCATCCAACTCGACTATCGATCCATCCATCCGACTCGACTATCTATCCATCCATCCGACTTGACTATCTATCCATCCATCCGACTAGACACTCTATCCATCCATGTCTATCTAGATCTGAGCGACCATCGGCTATCCATCCATACTCCCCAGGGAATAGCGCCGTACTTACACCAAATAGACCTTTTTACCGATACGGCGGCCGTATTGAATTATGGGATGCCTAGGGGGCAAGCTAGTAACCATTTAAAGCAATTCTACAAAATTATACGTCAACAATACACAACACATGTAGATAGTAAGTCATACAACACTATGGTTAGAGTGAAATAGAAAAATAATATATTGACGCGACTCCACACTGTACAGTTTGCCGGTTCATTTGCAGCCCGAGCATCCCATAATGCATTAAACAAAACAATAGAATCCAATATGGCTGCCGTATCAATAAAAAGGTGTATTGCAAGGGGAGAAAGCGGTAAGAAATTTCAACGCATGCGCGCTGTAATATCCTAAACCGGAACAACCGAAAATCGGGTGAATTTTAATGGTAGTCACGTGTTTCTACCAGTCACTTTACAAAATCAAAAATCACTGATTTACAAGCTCATTAAAATGCCTTCGTTATGATACAAATCTCTATTTTTTTCTAAAAAATATAATAGATTACAAATCAGGCACTAAACATTAATTCAGAATCATTTTCTGTACAAATTGGTTTCAACCACCACCGTACTTGTCTTGGACAATTCAATCATACATAAAATCGTTTTGAAAATCTAATTTTGAAATTAACTCTTTTTAACGCTGCAACTTCCGCAGCGAGACTACAGACCATACGACATGGCACCAGTTCGACCATTCTCTTTCCACTGTTGTTCTTTTCGACCATCTACTTCCTTTTGGGGAGGGGGGGTCCTTTGAGTGGGATCCTTTGTGGGGGGGGGGGGGGGGGGGGGGGGGGGGGGGGGGGGGGTTAATACCAAAGACTACATGACCTTACATTTTCTTCCACAAAAATGGTTGCAAGAATAATAATCCATCCAGGTAAACCAGCTGGTGGCTATTTCTGGCTTTCTGGTCTGTTGTATGTACATGGGTATATATTATGATTGTGCCGATGAACAATGGATTGCTATAAATTTTCGAGTTCAAATGAAACCATTGTATCCAAATCAGCAATCGTGCCTGAAATAGAACAACGTTTTATTACAATTTATACTTCAAGTTATACGGAGGGGAAGAACATCTCTTTCATCTGTAGACAAGTTAGCAAACCCCAGGTTTCTCCAACCAGTTCCACATGACAGGCAAACCCGGTTTCTCCACCCAGTTCCACATAACAAGCAAACCAAACCAGTTTCTCTACCCAGTTCCACATGACAGGCAAACACGGTTTCTCCACCCAGTTCCACATGACATACAAACCAAACCAGTTTCTCCACCCAGTTCCACATGACAGGCAAACACGGTTTCTCCACCCAGTTCCACATGACAGACAAACCCGGTTTCTCCATCCAATTTCACATGACATGCAAACCTGCGCTTTCGCCACACAATTCCACATGACAGGCAAACACGGTTTCTCCACCCAGTTCCACATGACATGCAAACCAAACCAGTTTCTCCACCCAGTTCCACATGACATGCAAACCCCGGTTTCTCCACCCAGTTCCACATGACAGACAAAAACCCGGTTTCTCCATCCAATTTCACATGACATGCAAACCTGCGCTTTCGCCACACAATTCCACATGACAGGCAAACCCGGTTTCTCCACCCAGTTCCACATAACAAGCAAACCAAACCAGTTTCTCCACCCAGTTCCACATGACAGGCAAACCCGGTTTCTTCACCCAGTTCCACATGACAGGCAAACCCGGTTTCTCCACCCAGTTCCACATGACATGCAAACCCGAAAAGCTCCTTTTCACACCATATTGGTACCACTCTACTGCTACACGATCCTGCACACCACAAACGTAATTAAGAGCAATACCTCCAATTCTAGACATCTCATCTAAAGTCTTCAGCACATCTTCTCCGCTATCATCAACAGTGCTATCAGTGGAAGAGGAAGATCTATTTAATGGCGTTGCTTCCTGAGCTCTGTTATCAATGAATCTAGAAAAGAACAGCATTCATTGTTGGTAATTCAGTTATTTTGTTGGTAATTCAGTTATTTTGTTGGTATTTCAGTTATTTTGTTGGTATTTCAGTTATTTTGTTGGTATTTCAGTTATTTTGTTGGTATTTCAGTTATTTTGTTGGTATTTCAGTAATTTTGTTGGAATTTGGAAAGAAGATGGATTGACCGCCACTGTAGTCACTTTCTCTTGCGTTATACACCCTATGCAAAACGAGTGAAGACTGGGAACGAGCACCACGAAATATAAATGATTTCAAAAAAATATTTCCATTACAAGAAAGACCATGTCTAAATAAGTAACTTGGTACATTTATGAAGTTGCATGTTGTATTAGTGCAGAGTTATAAGCATTTGAAATGTACCATAAACATGAAAACGAGGCCGGCCAGGCCTTGGCTCTCTTTTCCATACAAATCTTTCTAATTTCAAATAGTTGTAACTTTTTAGGTTTTTATCTTACAACACTAAGATTTGGCACGATCACTAGCTTGGGTACGCTCTTTCAAATGATAGTAATGATGTCTTCTATAAGTGAAGAACTAAGGTATCTCCTTTGCCACACCTTTTTGCATAGGGTCTATCGTGTTATAGAGAAGAATATAATCTGCATTTGCAATCACCAACAACACAAATATGTCGAGTAAATGTTTCTTGTAAAAATACCAACCCTCTCTTGTCTCTTGGAAGTTCTTGTGCTGTGTAACAAAATGGATGAGTTAGACTGCAATGCGGATATCATATCGCTATGATAATGATAAAATCGTAATGATAAATTCACTTTGGCTTGACTGGAAGTATATTGACAATAGAAAACCTTTCGAAGACGCAGAATCCCTTCCGATAATAGGTCACTTCAATAGACTTCTTTAGCTTCGTCTTCGTATGTAAATTGCCCATTTCAAACCATGTGATGCTTACATGATATTCTCTGGAGAATTGTTCTTTTATATTTCTGAAATCTATTCGTTCATATTCACATGGATATGAAAACATTTGAAATGACTAATTCTCCAGAGAACACCATGTAAACATCACATGGTTTGAAATGGACAATTTACATACGAAGCTAGAGGCCTATTACAAAAGTGCTCAAACATACGATAATGGACGCCATTTTGAAAATAGCGAGAATAGAGGGCCAAATTGTATATCAAATGTATACCTTATAATATCTACCACTGTTATTTGAAATCTAGTGCTTTTATTCTATATATATACTGTCGGTGTTCGTATTTGCACCGCCGAATTACAAACGCAAAATTCGCCCTCCCCCCACTCGCCCCGAAAATAAGCTCAGGAAAACTACCCCCCCCCCCCCCCCCCCCCCCCCCCCCCTCTCCCACCGAATATAAGCCCACCAAATCTAACCCCAGGGCTGAGTTGTATTCGGAATTTTACGGTATTATATGCTGACCTTGTGGAGGGTAAAGCGATGGTTCAATAGATGAAAGCAGTCTTTCTAGCTGTTGTAGTTCATACTCAGCGGAGTGACAGTCCAAACCCAAGTCTTCTTCTTCGTCGTCCTCTACATGTATCAAATTATCTTACGTCAAGGAATTACAGTGCGACGACTTTAACCGGGCCACTTAGATAACGAAAATGCTCTCTCCTGATTGGCTGAAGTACACAAATTTTAAAATTGGCTTTGTTTTCGCCTGAATTGTGATTGGTTCTCGTTGTCTAAGTGGCTCTGGTTACAGTAGTCGCACTGTAAGAGATCCAGATAGTATAAATAAATAGATCATAGATAGATAAACTGAGATGGAAAGAAATATATAAGGGAGAAAAGCGGGAAATAACAAGACGAAGGCAAAAAGGAGGAGTAAAGAAAAATAAGGGAAGATGGAAAAATAAAGAATGACAGTGAAGAATTAAGAACAAAAACCCGAAGGGATAGGACAGATACGTTTAACGTGAGTTGAGTGATTTTTCGTTATTGTCAAGACAAAGGGATTGTCTGCAAGGACCTGACCCTGGCTTTTCATAGAGCGACTATCATTGCCAGTTAGATAAACCCTGTGGCCTAATTGATGCTGTTATCCAATACATTTATACACTGTATAAAGATTTATTCAACAGCTGGCCCTGGTTGCACGAAAGGTGTACTGAATAGCGCTATCCGCTGGATAATATAAATTTTATCCGTTGGATAAGACTTATCCGGTGGATAGAGCTATCCACCGTTCGTGCAACCAGACCTGCAAGTTTGTGTACCTTCACTATCAGATGCCGCCCCGTCGTAAAATTGTGATATGGGCGTGTTTGGATTTGAACTTGGTACAGAATCCAGAGGGGGTATCATAGAATGACGTTCTTCGGGGAGCGACTCGTCAGCTGAACTATTGGGAGGACAATCTATAAACAAAATATTTTACTAGATAAGTGTTCATTTATTTTATTTCACTGATCTCAGAATGATGTACTTTAGCGTTGAGACTCTGCAGCGCTTCTAAAACGATTTTTTATTATTATTATCATCATCATCACAAGGATTAGTATACACCTATTTCAAAAAGGTTGTCGAGGACATTAGGTCATAGGCAATAGGTTATAGGTCATTGCAAGACCCAACTGCATTATGGTAACAGCTTGAATGGCATATATGCCAGAAATATTTCATAAAATTCGATTCAAAATGTGTCTTGGCCTGTTGACATTGAAATAGGTACGATATCATACAGGCTTTCATACCTTTTTAGCTATTCAATATGTTACCATAATGCAGTTCGGTCTTGGAACGACCTATAACCTATTGCCTCTGGACTGATGTTCTCGACAACCTTTTTTGAAATAGGTATACAGCTAATTCAGAAAACGTTGTCGGCGATCGACTTCAAGCCTACGCGACTAGACCGAAAAGGAGTATGGGTAAAAGTCAATGAGTCTATAAATACACTATCAAAAAGGAACGTCTCTCACGGAATATGAATCATATCTGCTTCTGTTTCCTTGTTTTAAAACGTGTAGGCATACATTTACAGATTCACCTGCCATTGTCACCAAATACGAAAAGCATGCAAGTGAATGATCATGTCTACCCATACTCCCTTTCGGTCTAATCGCGTAGGCTTGAAGTTGATCGCCGACAACGTTTTCTGAATTAGCTGTATACCATCCTAACACCCACGTCCTGTTCCCAGTCTGGCCTGGTAGCTCAGCTTATAGAGCCGATTGGGGATCAGATCTGGAGGTCCTGGGTTCGAATCCCATTGGGCTCTTCTGCGTTTGGGCTCACTTCCAAACGGAAGGATCATGGGTAATTTATAGCACGTGCCCTATATTTCTATCTTATGATTAGTTAATGGTTAAAGAAATCTATAACACCTCTTCAGTCGACGAAGGGCTAAGGCTCGAAACGTCAGTAAAGTTACATTTGTAAGTACTCTTTTTATGGTGTTATAGATTTCCTTTAATCAATGAATTGATCATAATACAATGATGCAGCCCATACTAATGTACTCGCTAGTTTCCATTGAATTTAACATTATACACCGACGCAGCCCATACTAGTGTACTCGCTAGTTGCCATTGAATTGATCATTATACACCGATGCAGCCCATACTAGTGTACTCGCTAGTTGCCATTGAATTGATCATTATACACCGATGCAGCCCATACTAGTGTACTCGCTAGTTGCCATTGAATTGATCATTATACATCGACGCAGCCCATACTAGTGTACTCGCTAGTTGCCATTGAATTGATCATTATACATCGATGCAGCCCATACTAGTGTACTCGCTAGTTGCCATTGAATTGATCATTATACACCGATGCAGCCCATACTAGTGTACTCGCTAGTTGCCATTGAATTGATCATTATACATCGACGCAGCCCATACTAGTGTACTCGCTAGTTGCCATTGAATTGATCATTATACACCGACGCAGCCCATACTAGTGTACTCGCTAGTTTCCATTGAATTGATCATTATACACCGATGCAGCCCATACTAGTGCACTCGCTAGTTTCCATTGAATTGATCATTATACACCGACGCAGCCCATACTAATGTACTCGCTAGTTTCCATTGAATGATCATTATACACCGACGCAGCCCATACTAGTGTACTCGCTAGTTGCCATTGAATTTATCATTATACACCGACATCGCCCATACTAATGTACTCGCTAGTTTCCATTGAATTGATCATTATAAACACCGACGCAGCCCATACTAATGTACTCGCTAGTTTCCATTGAATTTATCATTATACATCGTACGCAGCCCATATACTAATGTACTCGCTAGTTTCCATTTATGATTAGTTTGTTTGGCTTTCAAAGTGTTTTAAAGGTTCCTTACTGTCAACAGTCATCGCCTTGGTTACGTTTGGTACCTTTTGCTCGCCTGTGAATATAATATTGAATATGACGCTTTATAAATATCTTTTCTATTATATAAAGAGTACCATGTTATATTAGTAATGCAAATCTGCAAACTGACGTTCACGTATTGACAACATGTTGGACATTATTCAATTCAAGTCTTGTTTGTTTCTGTGCTACAAACAGTGCACTCAGTCTTGCAGAGGGATGGAATTCTTTATTACTAAATGTTAGCGTTAAAACTATTATTTTTCTAGATATACCATCATATCAATTATTATTCAATTTTATTTTATTTATTATTGCAATTATTATTGTTCATTTACTATTATTATTATTATTATTACTATTATTATTATTATTATTACTATTATTACTATTATTTATTATATATTTATTACTATTATTATTATTTATTATTATTATTATTTATTATTATTATTATTATTATTATTATTTATTACTATTATTATTTATTACTATTTATTATTTATTATTATTATATTATTTATTACTATTATTATTATTATTTATTACTATTATTATTATTTATTACTATTATTATTATTTATTATTATTATTATTATTTATTTTATTACTATTATTATTATTATTATTGTTAGATTTATGAAAAGCGGACAAGAGTCAGGCCAGAATTCCACGCGGAAAATTGATACCTACAGTCCTATGCAATGTGCCATATTCGTGACATCTAGTTGTGAATACCCCCATCCCCCATCCCCCCCCCCCCCCGGAAAAATACCCCACCCCTCCCCACCATGCAGGGGTCTCTTACCGTCACTTCCTAATGTACTTGTTGAAGCATGACGTATTCGTTTTTCTGTAGTCGGTATCACTGGCTTGGTCTCTGTCGATGGTTCGAACGGTGCTTCTGATACACAATAAATATATTTAACGATAGAATTCAATATCACTCTAGTCTCACCCCACACACCCACCCAGCCCCTTGTGGGATACCTTGGCTTTATTTGTGTGTGTGTGGGGGGGGGGGGGTGGGTGGGTGGGTGGGTGGGAGGGAGACTGCGCAGGGGTACGTAGGCTAAACACCGGAATCGGATAACCGGAAGGTGTACCTGATTAGAGTCGAAAACTTGACGTTTGTTATTTTGTCTCTGTTACAATTTTATTACTTAGTTACATTATAATCTACAGATTGTTCCAGGCCTTAATGTTGATGGTCAGTAAAATGAAGATTTAGTTTTGGACACAATCGACTGCCTTGCAAAATTCTGTGTGTGAAGCAACCTGGGGAAGGCCCGCGTCCATACGCTTGAAGGACGAGGTTCATTATACTGAGAATGCCCTGTTGATTGTTTATCTTTCACAATCCTGTCCACCGCTCGTCCAAACACATTTTCTTCTCCAAGTTCCCAATCGCTTCTCCCTCATTTCAAACCACGTACAAAACCCATGTTTTTCACAAAAACTGTCCATTTCTTGTTTGTCTTGAAAAACCTTTCCTTCTCCCATCCATTCTACCGATAACGTGTTGTCTGTCAGTAACACGAAGGGGAAGTGGCTTTCCTTGGCAGTTGGCAGAGATTCTTGGATCGACTCTTTCCATTTTATGGCTTCAGTGAGCGATGACGGTCTCGATGGACCCCAAAACACGACGACACCGACAATGGTTGTTCTTCTCATGATTAACCTCATCATTCCGATAAATCTCTCCTGTTCACCTGGAATGACGAACATAATTCTACGCTGGCCTATTACTTTATCCCTACAACAAGGTTGATTCACATCTGCTGCATCAAGGTCCCTGGTGGTCGACTTCTTTACATAACGTCTAAAATCTACACCAATTGTGGGATTGTCTCTTTCACTTCTTAGGCCCATGTAATGGTCAATATAGATGTGTTTTGAACTGCGGCCACAATAGTCACCAACACAGGCTATTCCAAGAACTGCCATTTCCGGTATCTGGGTTGATGCATCTGTTTTGAAAGTCTTTAGCTCGACTTCCATGCCCAACTTACTGATCATCTCGGTGTTCTCGGGTTCTGGTATTTCATAACGGCAAGCATACGCCATCTTATGCGTCCATAGTATAGCTACGACAAGATATTAGGGTTTAAACGACAGGTTCGCAATGAAAGGCCGAGTTCGCTTGGGCTACCTGTGGCATACCAAATACAGAGGAAGACACAGGAAGCCCAATATAAACTTACAGAGCTTAGAGCTTTGGATGCAACTGCAGTAATCGTAGAATATACCCCCGGGGGACTCCCATGTATAAAGTGGTACCTCTTGGCCCAGGGATGAAAATGATTTCATACCAAGCTGGAAGAGACTCAGGTATTTATTTATTTATTTATTACAGTTTTCTCCAATGAAAAATATACAACAAAGATATGTAATATACCTTTTAGGGGTCATTTTCAAAATTTCCGACGAGCACCCTCACTATGGGAGTCTCTCCACCCCCGGGGTATAGATCCCCCCCCCCCCGGGGTATACAAATCTGCTACATTAAAAAATTCAGGTGATTGTGCATACACAACCAAGGTTTTGTTCAACACGTTTCTTCTTTTAAAGGTAAGTTTTCATAAAAATGTAGGAACATTTACTATTATTCAAAAAAGGTTGAGCCGCGCCAACATGCAGCGTCACTAGTTTGGGCTACCTCGGTATATATATATTTTTTCAGTTTACCAGGAGAGATCTAGAGTCGTTTTCGTATGAGTGTAAAGGTTACGATACCGTGCCTCGACGTGCCGTATATGCACGCTTTTTAATCATTAATTGGTTCAGAAAGGAAGCCATTTGAGTGTCACGAAAAGGTTACCGGAAAGACAGTGGAAACTGGAAAGACAGGCACTCATTCACTAAAGTAGACATGCAGAACATGGGAATAAATCATTACAGTGATGAAAACAAAAATGAAAATGTGAATCAGTATTCTTCAGTCTATGTAGGAATGTCGGGTCTAATCAGTTTATTGATCAATGACGTCTTTCAAAATGCTGTCCACTGCTCGACCAAACACATTTTTCTCTCCAAGTTCCCAATCGCTTTCCCTCATTTCAAACCACGTACAAAACCCATGTTTTTCACAAAAACTGTCCATTTCTTGTTTGTCTTTAAAAACCTTTCCTTCTCCCATCCATTCTACCGATAACGTGTTGTCTGTCAGTAACACGAAGGGGAAGTGGCTTTCCTTGGCAGTTGGCAGAGATTTTTGGATCGACTCTTTCCATTTTATGGCTTCAGTGAGTGATGACGGTCTCGATGGACCCCAAAACACGACGGCTCCGACAATGGTTGTTATTTTCATGTATAACCCCATCATCAAGTCTGTCCTGTTCACCTGGAATGACGAACATAATTCTACGCTGGCCTATTACTTTATCCCTGCAACAATGTTGATTCACATCTGCTGCATCAAGGTCCCTGGAGGTCGACTTCTTTACATAACATCTAAAATCTACACCAATTGTGCGAAGGTCTTTTTCACTTCTTAGGCCCATGTAATGGTCAATATAGATGTGTTTTGAACTGCGGCCACAATAGTCACCAACACAGACTATTCCAAGAATTGCCACTTCCGGTGTCGTCTGGGTTGATGCATTTGTTTTGAAAGTCTTCTGCTCGACTTCCATGCCCAACTTACTGATCATCTCGGTGTTCTCGGGTTCTGGTATTTCATAACGGCAAGCATACGCCATCTTATGCGTCCATAGTATAGCTACGACAAGATTTTAGGGTTTAAACGACAGGTTCGCAATGAAAGGCCGAGTTCGCTTGGGCTACCTGTGGTATACCAAATACAGAGGAAGACACAGGAAGCCCAAGATAAACTTACAGAGCTTAGAGCTTTGGATGCAACTGTAGTAATCGTACAATATACCCCCGGGGGACTCCCATGTATAAAGTGGTACCTCTTGGCCCAGGGATGAAAATGATTTCATACCAAGCTGGAAGAGACTCAGGTAATTATTTATTTATTACAGTTTTCTCCAATGAAAAATATACAACAAAGATATATAATATATACCTTTTAGGGGTCATTTTCAAAATTTCCGACGAGCACCCCTACTATGGGTGTCCCCCCCCCCCCCCCCCCCCCCCCCCCCCCCCGGTATACAAATCTGCTACAAAGAAAAATCAGGTGATTGTGCATACACAACCAAGGTTTTGTTCAACACGTTTCTTCAATTAAAGGTAAGTTTTCATAAAAATGTAGGAACATTTACTATTATTCAAAAAAGGTTGAGCCGCGCCGACATGCAGCGTCACTAGTTTGGGCTACCTCGGTATATATATATATTTTTTTACCAGGAGAGATCTAGAATCGTTTTCGTATGAGTGTAAAGGTTACGATACCGTGCCTCGACGTGCCGTATAAGCACGCTTTTTAATCATTAATTGGTTCAGAAAGGAAGCCATTTGAGTGTCACGAAAAGGTTACCGGAAAGACAGTGGAAACTGGAAAGACACTCATTCACTAAAGTAGACATGCAGAATATGGGAATAAATCATTACAGTGATGAAAACAAAAATGAAAATGAGTATTCTTCAGTCTATGTAGGAATGTCGGGTCTAATCAGTTTATTGATCAATGACGTCTTTCAAAATGCTGTCCACTGCTCGACCAAACACATTTTTCTCTCCAAGTTTCCAGTCACTTTCAAACATTTGAAACCACGTGAGAAATCCATTTTTTCGACAAAAACTGTCCATCGCTACTTTGTCTTCGACCGTGTTTCCGTGGCCCGTTTTATCAATGAACAAAACAAAGGGGATTTCCTTGGCTAGAGACTGCTCCATAATCTTCTTCCACTGTAACGCTGAATGAAACTGAGACGATCGCGAAAACACGATAGCTCCAACTATTCCAACTTTAGGATTCCTGCGACTGAAATAAACCTTGGCCATCCGATCGGGCATGTGTTGTCCTAGGACCGTGAAATGAATTCGCACACATCTCTCAATCGGCCGAGTGGCCTCGGAAGAAGGCTCACGCCATATGAACTCTTTTTCTACCGTCTCTACACCAACAATGTAATTGTTATCGCTCGATTTGGGTACTTCTTGCAGGTAATGTCTGATGTACACAATCTTATCCCAGTTGTTGCTGTCGCCAACACATATTATACCAAAAGTTCTCACTTCCGGTTGGAAGTCCTTTGGCTGCTGGTCTGCAGTGTCTGCTACGTTTGTTTTGAATGTAGTAAGCTGTACCTCGTTACCTAGACCTTGTATGGACTCGGGGGTATCTTGCTCTGGTCTTTCGTATGCGACCGAGTGAGCCATGATCAAATTTATACGCAGACGATGACAAGGTATAAAGTGCAAGTATGCAATAGCTGTGGAATCCCGACACAGGTAACCCAAACAGCAAAAAAGCAGGTACAAATAAAACTCAGCGTTCTTGGGTTTTAGGAAATGATCTCCCTCGATAGTGATAGCCTTTGCACTAAATATGTACATGTAGATTATTATTAGTTAATATTATTTAATTATATAATTATATAATGCAATAGCTGTGGAATTCCGACACAGGTAACCCAAACAGCAAAAAAGCAGGTGCAAATAAAACTCAGCGTTCTTGGGTTTTTAGGAAATAG
Organism: Actinostola sp. cb2023; assembly: GCA_033675265.1. Classification (NCBI taxonomy): domain Eukaryota; kingdom Metazoa; phylum Cnidaria; class Anthozoa; order Actiniaria; family Actinostolidae; genus Actinostola; species Actinostola sp. cb2023. The sequence goes on from JAUJYZ010000765.1 coordinate 80,929, forward strand.
AGATAACCTTTGCACATGTACTGGTTACATAAATAACAACTTCAAATGCACTATAATAATTGTTTCATATTATTATTTAAAAATTCTTACCACAAAGTTGAAAGTTCCTCGCGTGTACTTCATACGGTAATAAATGCCTATAGAGACACAGTAAACGATATCGTAAATGATATGCTGAATACATACAGCTTATTTGACGGTTTGCGCGGATACTTTACGAGTTGCGTAGTATTTTTCTGAGCCCGTAGTAATGAGTAAAATATCTGCAAGTATTATAAAGTCAAACCATCAAATAAGTTTTCGTGCGCGTGCGAGCTACTGTGTAATACGCTGGCATATTTTGCGTGGTCTTTTGTCCTTATATGGTAAAATGACGCACGAGTGGAATAATAAACGTACATCATGACAGAGTTGATAAGAACATTGAAGACGTTGTGTCCAATCCCATGATGCTTTGCATGCACAAAGTATTTGTGTAGAATATGAAATTCGGAATTTGAAAGTGATTTCACATCAGAAGAAAATCTGAACGATTTGGCATCAGTTTGATCAATCTTGCACCCCCCACCCCCCCCCCCCCCCCCCCCCCAGTCCAATATTTATTTATTTTTAATATAATTAAACTTGGCTCAAACCTTTGGTAAAACAATCTTGCTACACTTCCCACACCAGAATGTCCAATTTGTTCTGCTGATTTCACAAGATCACAGTATATTTTACTCCACAATTTAGATTTGCACACCTAGAAAATTATGTAAATTTTATTGTTAACTACATGTATGAACAGAGGGGGGAGGAGAGGGGTACTCAAAATGACAGGGAGGTATCAATAAGTCAAAACACCTGGGGGCCAAGAACAAACCCAAAACAATACTTATGGGTAAAACCTAACCCCTCCCTCCCTCCCCCCCCCTCCCTCCCCCCCCCCCCCCCCAAAAAAAAAAATAATTATGTGTATATTTTGTGTGAAATCGCTAATATTATAATATTTTAATGAAACCTTCCAAGAACACCATTCCATTTTCACATCTAATTCTTTTTGGCCATAGGGGGGTTACTCCCTTTGTCCAAGTGGTAGGGGTGATCGGCGGTCCTTTTAGGGTTGAAAATATTTCCTGTGTGGAACTTTTAGGGGTTCCAACTCAAAATCAATAATTATTATGTAACATGACTCCGTACCCAGACAATCCCTACTCTTTGCGAAATAACACAACAGGTTCTTATACCTCCCCTTTGCGGGTTATAACAGAGCAAGACGGGCAAAGCATTGTGTACTTGAGGTACAATATACATGTATATGATACCATGTTGTATACATGCAGTTACCATTGCTTACAGTTTCAAATCCTCCTTGCTGCTGAACCAATGTATACAAAGACAAAAGGTTGACATTATGCCCTCTCCATGTTGGTTGTTTTGGAGGCGGCAAACCCTTTTCACTAAGAACGTCCTTAAGTGAATTAATGAAGTCTTTCTCTGCGGGTTCAAGTTGAGATTCCTGTCATAGAAATAATGTTCATTAAGATTGTTTAATAATAATAATGCATATATTTAAGCAGTTTTCAAAGATTAAAAGCACTGTACAATATATAATAAATAAATGGCTTGAATCGATTGAACTGATCGCCCCAATGGCATATATAAAATAAACTACATTTGTACATGTACATGTAACTAATGTAACTATTAAACTGACTGACTGAGTAACTAACTGTCTGACTGAATAACTAACTATTCAACTGATTGACTGAGTAACTCACTAACTAAATGTACCTGTAATTAATTAACTACATGTAGCTAACTATATTTAGTAGAAACCAACTAGCATACTATCACGAATCCTGCAATCTGATTGGCTAACGCACTCACTATCTATTGAGTGATAGATAGCGAGTAGTGAAAAAGCCGGCGTTTTGAACAAAAACAAAGCGAAAAATCAACAAGTATTGGTATGAAATCGAAGGTAGTATGCTAGTTGGTTTCTACTAAAACAATTAGACTACTCGTTCTCGTTTTCTATGAGTGAAATAGTCAACTCGATGCTACGTGACTCGTTGACTATTGACTCATAGAAAACTTGAACTCGTAGTCTAATTGTTAAATATACATGAGATTGTATGCAAATTATTCAATTACTTAGATCTATGCAAAATAAAAGCATGTCCATACATTAATACAGCGTATCATACACTATCCCATGGATATAGTCACTGCTACATTGTAGAATGGTGTGACTACATTCGTAAAGTAGTTTGTAAGGTTTTGTCAAGGAAATAAAGACTCAGAAAAAAAACAAGGGCCCCCAGGCGGGAATTGAACCTGTGACCTCCTTACAAACCACTTTACAAACTATTACCTCATAACTTACATGCACATACAACTTACAATATTACTTGTATGACTTGTTGTATTCTGTCTTTTAAACCTGGTCAAATATTGACAGGAATCTGGTAAGGTTTGTGGTGATGCTGGTTGTTGCTGTTCAGGTGATGACAGATATTCATCAAAGTCAGAGCACACTATGTCATGCTTAGTGCAAACTTCCTCTTGTTGATGACTTGAAAAGGTCTTGGGTTTGTCTGTAGTGACAATGTATTTAAATGGTATCTTGGTCAATGAATGTGAAACTTCATATATATACAATTTATATATATAATGATTCTGAATAGAGTCGTTTTCGTATGAGTGGGAAGTACAATGTAGTTACGGTACAGTTTGTGCCATGCGGTGACGGTAACGTGCTGTGCGGTGACGCGGCGTGTGGTGACGGTAACATGCTGTGTGATGACGGTAACGTGCCGTGCAGTGACTGAGTAGTGAAGGACTCGCATAAATGGTTCGAAACTATAGTACCTAAGCCGTGGAGCTTGAACCCCTAAGCTAAGATCAGCAGCGGCTTAGATACATTGTACCCCCTGGAGGAAGCGACCTGTAGCGTATGACACATGAGCCATCAAAAAATCACGCTATGGCTTAGAGTACTGAAGTCGAAAAATTTGGTGTTTTGAAAATTAAACAGGTCATTCACAAAAAGTTCATCCTACTCACCAGATTTGATAATAAAGTCTTGCTTGTATTTAAAATGACAAAATGACTTGATTCTTTCAGCTGATTTCATTACGACAAGCCTCTTCGCCTCTTCCAAAGCAGTACGATAAGAAGCAACGAGTTTAGACGATCCTTTTTGCAGTGGTAGAAGCTTCTCGTCTTCTTTTATTGCATTGAAGGGATGGACCATTTTGGGTCTCACCCATGCGCGGGAATGAGGACTGCCAAGGAATTCCACATGATATTGAAGCGGCTGGTCTTGTTTGTCCAGGAGAGCATCGTAGTACTCACCACAAGTTGGATCAGGAGTAAGAAAGCCTGGCCATCTGTCAAAAATACAATTATATATTTAGTTACATGTATATGTTTTCAACGGAGAGAGTAGATAAGGAAGTAAATATGTAACATAATGTATCTTTCTCAAGAGTGACTATTGATGTTTTCAATTGCTTTCAAAAGTCACTTTTCCAAAATTTGAGTTGGGTGGGGCATACCATATTTGATTGAATAAGTGCCCTGGGCGCTTTAATATTTCAAATTTCGTGTTGAAGGGGGGTACTTAATTGAGGGGGTGCTTAATTGAGAGGGTGCTTAATCGAGAGTGAGCGCTTAATCGATCAAATACGGTATCTGCAGACCTGTGCAGTTTAGACGCAGGTGTTTATGTATATACACCTATTCCAAAAATCGTTGTCCCCGCCAAAAGCAACAAGCATGAAGCTGACAGCCGCAAAGGGCTTTGGGATTTTCTCCTTATTCATTTATTCATCCGTAGACATTTTGACAACATGCATTTTCAAATGGCCGAATACATGTAGTTCCAAATGATTGCTATTCAACGCTCGTAGGGATAACTTAATTAATCAAGAGATTCCCAAAGTCCTTTGCTGTCGTCAGCTTCTTGCTTGTTGCTTTCGGCCCGGACAACGATATTTGGAATATAGGTGTATACAGCTATTTCAAAAAATGTTGAATACTGAATACTGCATACTGAATAGTGCATTCCAAGACCAAAGGGCATTGTGGGCGTCGTTATTTTGAAATAAAAAGTAAATATACAGCGATTTGCTCGCCATATGGAGCTACAATGTAGTATATTGTTTCTGATGGAATACACAAAAAATAAAATAAAATATTATTATTTATATTACTTTAGACAATATTACGAGTCCCAAAATGCATTTCGGTCTTGGAATACACTATTTAGAATGCAGTATTCAGTATCAACGTTTTTTGAAATAGCTGTATAATATTATTGTACATACAGTGGATATCCAGGTATTCGTGCCATCACTAATTCTGCTTCTGGAAGCAAACTGTAAATATATTTCATGTGTTTGGGCAGCTTTTCTTTGACTTCAGGAGCAGAACACTTGTTGCAAAGTGGATCCCTGTTCATGGAGCAGTACCACGAGCCATTGCCTACCTGAAAAGAAAATGATGAAATTCATAACCATGACTTGTGTCACTGTTCTACTTTAAACAACACTTGGCATGTGTATGTACATGTAGTACAAAAACAAGAATGGTGACCTTTCTTTATATTGCATCTTTTGAATATCCATGGTACAGTTAATTATTGTACAGAAATTATCGTAACTCCTTCAATTTCTTGAGGGAATAACCTTAACTTCAAATTAGATACTAAGACAGACTAGCTTAAGACAGCTACATAAAGTTTCAGAAATTATCATTACTCCTTCTATTTTTTGAGGGAATAACCTTAATTAGATACTAAGACAGACTACAATAATTAATGTAGCTCTAGACAGTTATCTTACAATTTGTATGTACGTAGAACCCCGCTATAAACTTGAGCTCCCAAGGGAAACTGAATATGGTTCGAGTTAGCAGGGGTTCAAGTTAACGGGGTAAATTTGACCCTGATTTGAGACAAGGGAAAATAAAATTAGTTCAAGTTAGCGGGGAATTCAAGTTAACCAAGTTCGAGTTTACATTCATCGATAATTTACATATATACATCATGATATATTAGTATAATTTTAGACTTGAATATAGAGTTTTGCACGCTCTGATTGGTCGACCGTCACTGTTCGAGTGGTGATTATAAGGTTCACTTTTGAACAATCCAGATTAAAAGCGGAAGTACAAAATACAATGTTTCTGTCTACAGTTATCCTGAATTTCATGTTTTCTCTGATATTCAAGTCTAAAATTATATACTAAAACATTTTTTTTGTTAAATAATGACTTCCACATACCTTTTTCAGTTCTTCTGCAGTTATTTTTCTCCACTTAAGGCAAGCTTTCTTTTCGCATTGTATCCATATCTTATTTGCTTCATTGTTATTTTCAAGACAAGTGCTTTCATCCTTGAACTCTTGCTCTTTGTGTACGAGTGGCTCAGGACACGGTGAGGCACTCGTTCTCTTTCTTTTAGGCATTTTATTACTCTGACGGCAGGTGAATACATATACATGTACACCTAAAAAATCACATAATTCACTCCTTGGGCAATTTTACAAATACATTGTACATTTATTATAGATTAATACAAAGATAAAACATTGAATGTTTCCGATATATAGATATATGTATGATTTCTATATCAGAAATAATCTCATAATTCTACCATCCATTCTTCGGAAAAAAAATGGAATTTAATTACAAAATAAGAATATTTGAATATTTGAAAATGTGCAAAAATGCGAAATTATTTTAATAAAAAGTTCTAACAAAACAAAATAGAAAAGGTAAGGTAACACATAACCACTCATGTACGATAAACATTGATGTGTGTATCGATAAAAAGATTTATTGTGGCCAAATTTGATTTTTTTTTTAAACGTTAAAAATACAAATAAGCTTACATTTTGTAGTTTCCTGGATCTGACAGAATAGTACTTTCAAGTTTCAGTTGATCGGAAAAGATCGATCTGAAATAAGAAAAACATCTTCGTTTAAGAGATCGGGCCTTTGTATTCTTAAATTCTCTCTCAAGTGTACTTGTGAATACTTTGTTTAAATAAGGAACACATTTCTGTACATTGTAGTGTTTGACAAGCACTTTTATCAATTTATGACAACACACAGCACATGTCCCTCGTGCGAAAAGTAAAGAAAAAATACCCTCGTCCCTCAAATCACGGCTGATTGCTCACACAACACATACACGCAGACAATACACTAATTTTCAAAAGAAGGGTAGTTGTAAAGGTGAAAATACTCGAAAAAAGCGCCAAAAAGCGCTAAAGTTGCAGGGCTCCGAATTCAAAACATTCCGTTGTCAAACAAACAACAATAGCACCACCAACTTTTCAACACATTTACAAACATTTTCGCAAAGAAATGACTTCTTGAATGTTCGAACTCACCTCATGCCATTATACGTTCGCCAGAAAGGGTTTAATGAGTGAAAAACAAGTGTTATTTTCGTTGATGTTTTGTGAATCGAGGAACCAAACGTCCGTCTTCGAGTTTCCCGCTTGAGTAGCCGCTGAACGGTCTAAACACGGGCGCTAGTTTCGTTACTGCGCATGCTCAGTAACAATTTGTCCAAAAGAAGAGATAAACTTGTGGAGAATTTTACCTTTCATGGAGCACCATTTACTTAATTCAGGACATAGGATTCCCAGTGTTGGCCGTAAGTGTGTATTATCGTATCCTTCTCAAAGGGAAGTGGGTTACGCAAAATACATTACAGGAAGTTTAGTTGATAGTGGTGACCTCGTGGGCGGGACTGGGCAGTACTGTATACAGGTTTGTCACTGTCAGGGTATTTAAAAATCACTTAACTTATTATGTCATACAACTATCTTGGAAAAGGCGGAAGATGACATTGTTTGTTTGCCTGTTCTACATGTCTATTACTTTAGCTTAACCCCGATTTTTTGAGCTGGATGTTTTTGAGGGGAGAAGAGCGGATGTACACAGACTATACTCAAAAAGATATATAATTAGGTTTGAAATCAGTTCACATTATTCTCAGAAAATTTCACTTGAGATTAATTAGCACAATCCCAGGGAGGGGAGGGGAGGGGGCCACTTGTAAAATGAATGGGCAGGACCCAGTAGGAGGTAGCTACACTCCCGCCATACAAGTTTGCAAACATATGTTTGATACCAAAATGTAGCTGCAAATCCCTGATTGCATGAGTCCCTTTTTATATTAATTATTATAATATATTAATTATTATTATTAATTATTATTATTAATTATATTATTATTATTATTATTATTAATCTGGACCCAGAGTGAGTCTGCATTTTCTCAGAACAAAACCTGATTGCTACCAAAATTAAATGCTGCATCTACAAGGTACATGTTAGAGAGTGGGGGCCTATTTGAGAGGGAGAGCTAGCTTAAATTAATTGACTAGTTAATAAAAATTATTGTTGTTAAAATATATCCTCTCTACTCACAGTTGGGACATATCAACTACACTCTTCTACTGACCAAGAGGGCTTGGTATATGATACGCTCGACAATGCACTTAGCTGTGGATACAGGATGATAGGTAAGAACTGCACATTTCAAATGTTAGGTGCAGCTGACTATTCCGGCAAATTCAGTTGAATCTGTTCTAAGTAAAGTTCTTCTTCATCACTCTTTGGTTTGGTGACATTACATGTACATGTACATGTGTTTATAAAATGCATTTATGTACATTGTTTAACCAATTAATTTATTTAGATACTGCATCCATCTACAAAAATGAAACTGATATAGGAAGAGCTCTCAAAAAGCTTTATGTAAAGCATGGACTTACAAGACAAGATATTTTCATCACTAGTAAGCTCGGTAGGTCATGAATGGTGGTACATGTATGTTTTAGGGACTATGGGACCAATGCTAGACTAATAATGTACCTACATGTACATTGTACGTGTATAATATGTACATGTACCTACAAGTAGACATATATATAGCTAATTGCATAATCGTTCTGGGAAATTAACTCTCTCAAATAACACCGTCAAATGATCGACCTTTTTATCCAGACTTGTAGGATCTTAGTTAAATAGCTCATATACATGTACCTTCAAAACTACGAGAACATTGAATATATCTGTATGTAATGTGGCTTAATGAACTGATTTCCCATCCATCCTTGCGGTCTTAGCTTCTATGATTTAAGATTATCAACCCGACAACGATTATGCAATTAGCTATATACACTATTTATGCAACTTAAAGGGGCAGTGTCAAGCCTCACGCATGCGCATTAAAATCAAAACAATAACACTCGGTTGAGAAGCCTACCTTGCCCGGTAGCGAGTTTCATAACCCCCCTAAAACCGTTCTAATCGCTAAATAAATGACCTACAGGACTCATGTAGATACTAATCTTTATTTAGAAAGCAATATTAGAACTTCAATATATCAAAAGGACTGAATTCTAGATGTGAATTCACGGCGATATCATTTTCCAACGGCCGATCAAATAAAACACAGGAAGCCCAACACATAAATAGATGGTGGGAAGCTCACCGGGTTTACAAGTCGTTCTACGTGAGTTTTTCTCTTCAAAAGTCATGAACAGTACTGCACCTACGATTGATGATCAAGATTCCTTCGCAATCGATCAGAATTGGCGGTTTACAATTTGGTTTTCTTCACTCGAGGATGATGGCGGGCTGACTCTCTACGGCTGTTCGACACTTTTTTCAACGGCTTCAAAGTCAGTTCTAAGATGAAATAATCTCCACTAGGAATTGTTGAAAATGAAGAACATGCTTTGAATAATTACTAGTGATCCATTAGACGCTTGAACAAACATGATTAATGTCGATGGAAACGGATTGAAAACATCGCTAATAATAAAAGTCCACGGTGGACTTTTATTATTTCTCGCTTCTTCGTACCCAGGCTTGCGCATTCATTTGGCTTGACACTGCCCCTTTAAGAGTTGTTTTCATAATCTGCCTATATATTTAACAATAATATTATGTGCGATGACTATTGCAGAACTTCATACAATGTACATGTACATGTACATGTATGATGTAATTTTTGACCAATCAGAACACTTGGATCTTTACATTCACCTGTGTAATTAATACTGCATTAGTCCACTGCCAGATTACAAGCCGCATGTGTGTACATATACCAAATACTCTCTTAACTTACACCCATTTTGTTGAATCCTCTTGTTGACAAAAGGACCAAAGCAGCATGGATATCCCAATGCCCAAGAAGCATTGCTGAAGACCTTGAATGACCTTGACTGTGAATACCTAGACTTGTATCTTATACATTGGCCTGGAGGACAGAAACTGAGACGTGAAGATCCATCCAATAAACTACTTAGGACCGACAGCTGGAAAGCATTGAAGGACATGAAAACAGCATGTAATGAAAATGACATTTTTATTTTTAAATACATACAAAAATGTACAATGTCGCTCTCGTAAGCTAGTTTTTCTATGCATTCACACACATTCCTTACTTGATTCTTCATTTGCATATGTGCACCATAGAGTAGCAATACTTTCATGTTGCCTACATGCAGCTGCATGTGAGCCATGCTACATGTAGGGGGAGGTTGCAGTGGCGGATCCAGGGGAAGGGTCAGGGGGATTGTCCAGACCCCCGTCATACTGAGGTTCAATTGATCGGTCATGAAAAGGTCCAACAAGTTTTGCTTCCAAATGTATACTGAAAATTCCTGGATCCATCCCCGAGTTACTGGTAATCAGGTAAAAATAATGGGGATGTGCCGAGCCCTAGCTTTTGGAAATTTGCACTTTGGGTTGTGTTCTGAATTTTGGTTTGATCATGGCCAGATCTGTGCATGATTATTCCAAGATGCTGCAGGATGCTGCAAGAAATTACATGATCACCCAAGAACTGCCATGCAACAGATCAAACACAAGAAAGAGTGTTTCATCCGATATCCAAACACCGAGAAGTGTGTTGAAATAACGAGGCACAGCCTGTGTGTTTTTAACCAACTTCAAGGTGTGTGGATATTGGATGAAACACTCTTTCTTGTGTTTGATACACTCTATCCAGTGTTTGATCTAGCTTCTCAAACCATTAATAATTCTTGGAGAAATTCAAAGTTAAAGTTGAGTAAATTGTATGCTAATTAAGTTCAAATAGAATCAAACCTCCTTCACGGTAGTGATTTCCTTTGTTTTATCCTCATGAATAAATAATATTAATGAGTAGATATGTTGTCAAGATTGCCAAGCTGGGTTTGAGATACATGTATTAAAATGTAGCTTGATACCATAATAATTTATATTATACATAATGATTGTAGTTTCATTCACTATTATATAAGTATATTGTGCAATTTCTATTGCAATGGGCAATTTTTTGGAAATAGCGCTATATAAATTATTAAAATTATTATTATTAATAACTGCTGCTATTTTCCCCAAGGTCAGGTTAGATCAATTGGTGTTTCTAATTACACCACAAGTCATCTTGAGGAACTGACAAAGAACCCTGAAGATCTTCCTTCTGTACTGCAGGTACTGTACATGTACAATGGGGGGGGGGGGGGGGGGGGGGGGGGGGGGGCAAAGGGGGGAGGTCCAAAGGGGGGGAGGTGCTTGGGTATAAGGAGGAGGTGTGAATGACGCAAAACTTTTAAACCCAAAAGTCATAAAGCCATAAAAATATATTACCCAAAAGTGCCATATTATAAACAAGTTGTAAGTATATTAAAAATCTTGATTCTACAGTCAAACCTCTCCTTGGGAAATAGCCAACTAACCGCTTAATTAATAATAGAGGTGACCGCTTAATAAAGGTGAAGTTTACAGAAAGTATGGGGACCGATTTCCGGGAATTTGAGCGAAAGTGACTGCTTAATAGAGTGTGACCGCTTAACAGAGGGTCGCTTAATAGAGGTTTGACTGTATATCATCCAAAACAATGTTTCTAGAAAACCAGGCGTTTTCTCTTTCATTGTTTGCACTGATACTTTATTTATCAGGTATTTTTGTTAATTATTTATTTTTAGGTTGAGTTTCATCCAAAGTTGTTTCAGAAGGATTTACTGGGCTTTTGTCGAAATCACAACATTTACTTGCAGGCGTACACCTCTCTTGGTCATGGGAAGGTACAGTATTCTCACACCTTTTTAATAGTCTGCAGCATACATGCATATACACTGTACAGTAGATCACTGATTGTGTGTTGATACAGGGGCAATGTGAACACAGGATAAATGGACTTTTCAGGAAATAAATAAATGTACTGAAATAATACCATGTTATCCTTTCAACAGCTCCTTGCTGAACCGACAGTTTTAGATATTGCCAGAAAACATCACAAGTCACCAGCACAAGTTTTGCTGAGGTGGGCTTTACAGCATGGTGTAGGTTAGTACTTTTTTAATTATCAACACCCACCATCAACATACCCCTATCATAAATTTCTTGGAATATAATACTGTACTTTCCCCTTTTGCATTTTACCATGATCGGACTGAAAGAGGCAAAGCCCTGTTTTTGAAACCCCTGATGCAAATCTTTAACAAGTGTTGACAAATACTTGTGCATGTATATGTAACAAAAAGTTGTGTACTGTTTCTACACAAAGGCGTTATACCAAAGTCAACTTCCTTGGAACACATGAAAGAAAACATTCAAATCTATGACTTCAGTCTTGCCAGTGAAGACATGGATGCATTAAATGGTATGGATACAGGTGAACACTTCTGCTGGGATCCCACACAGGTAGCTTAGAATTAAGCATCATTGGAATGTCATGGAACTGACTTCAGTCTTGCCAGTGAAGACATGGATGCATTAAATGGTATGGATACAGGTGAACACTTCTGCTGGGATCCCACACAGGTAGCTTAGAAAGCATCATTGGAATGTCATGGAACTGTACATCTAACAGTGCTATATAGTAACTAGTATAGTAACTATGGCAATCTATAAACACAATGTATAATATGTTGTTACTAAAAGCACTCAAACTTATGCCACAAGACTGAAAGTCAGCATGGTCTCATTGCATTATTACTCGGGCCCTTCCGAAGGAAGCCCGAGTTATAAAATGGACTTTCTTTTTTTTATTATTATTATTAATATTATTATTATTATTCGTCGGACACAAAATGCCAAGTATTTGATCGTATCGAGTTTCAAGATAACTCAGCAGATAAGGGAGCAAGCTACTCTCCGGTCCTTGAATTCGCGGAAAACTGCTCTAATCGCTAAACAAACGACACACGTACAGGACTCAAGTAGATATTTAATCTTAGATTATTTGAAAGTAGTTTGAGATCTTCAAGATATTGAAAGGTCGGGATTCTAGTTATAATCAAACTCACGACCAGCGATGTAACTACATCTATTGACAGAAAGCTATATGTACATGTACAGAAGAAGTCATGCAAACAGTCAGGCCAGTCGAGACTGAAAAGCAAATGAAATGAACTCAAAAACTATCATGACCTCGCTATGCCATGTTTGTTGCTTAATTGTAATAGTACGTGTACAGTTATGTCCTTGAGTATTTATAATTGAACTCACGACCAGCGATGTAACAACATCTATATTGACAGAAAGCTATATGTACAGAAGTCATGCAAACAATCGAACCAGTCGAGTTATTTTCAGTAACTCACGATGGATGTTTATTTTATTCCACGTTTGAAAAATTCATTATGATTACAGTTGTGTGATCATTGTGTGATCATACATCTATTACGCGACCTAATTTTAAATAGAACCGCCGCGTAGCGCTATTTAAAACAGAATTTCCAAGCTCAAAACAGGTCAGTGAACGGCAAAAATACAATCGAAATCAAAACGTCCTTAGATTTTAGGGATCTATTACTACAGAAAGCTATATCAGTGTACAGAAGTCATGCAAACAATCGAACCAGTCGAGTTATTTTCAGTAACTTATATATATAATTATATGTAGAGAAGTCATGCAAACAATCGAACCAGTCGAGTTATTTTCAGTAACTCACGATGGATGTTTATTTTATTCCACGTTTGAAAAATTCAGTACGATTACAGTTGTGTGATCCTTGTGTGATTCATACATCTATTATGACTTGAGGTCACTTGAGGTTGCATATTCATGTTCGCCACAAACGGGTCGAATAGTTTCAGTACGATGCATGATCCTTATCTGAGTCATACATCTATGATGCGACCTAATTTTAGAACTCAAAACAGGTCAGTGAACGGCAAAAATACAATCGAAATCAAAACGTCATTAGATTTCAAGGATCTGTTACAGAAGAAGACGCTGAATGAGCGTATAGTCGGTTTTTAATATGACAATGATAGTTGTGTGACGAGAAAGATTATTTGTATCGATGAGTATCGATAAAGATCTCCGATTGTTCGAGGTACGTATATCGTACATCTTTAAACGTACTTGAGGTCACTTGAGGTTGCATATTCATGGCGCCACAAACGTTGTATCCAAGGCAAGCCATCCACAATGCATACGCCGATTCGTCTGGGCCCACTCTAAAAGATGTTGAGCGTTTTCGACTGGGCCTTTACACGAACTCATCAAAAGCAAATCAAATGAACTCAAAGTCAAAAGGTAATCAAATGAACTCAAAGTCAAATGCAAATCAAATGAACTCGACATATATATACATAGTCTCCCTCGTCACGCAACTGTCAGTCATTGTCAGGTCTCTCCTCACGCAACTGACATTGTCCTTGTCATAAGCCCGAGTATACGCTCATTGAGCGTCTTGTTATAATTAGCTTGAGTGCTTTTACATGACAAAATGTTAATGTGATATAATGTACATGTAGCAACACATACACACGTCAAGCATGACCTCAGGCTGGCCAGCCTTAAAATATTACAAAAGGTCACTCAATGCAACTAGGTGAAAAACTTGATTAATATTTATTTTTGCAACATCTACATGTACAAGACATGTACAACATCTTTGTCTCTTCAAATCTAGTTTAAAATTGACATTGTGTTAAGTATTATGATTCATCCTAAAATTATTTGATTGATGATACTCTTGTGTAGTCTCCTCGGGCAGCTGCGAGGAGACTAACTCTTGTGTTGCAGCTGTACATTTTCTTCTGATCTGTATCCAGGGAGGATACACAAAGGGGAGCCCGGTGTACATTTGTATCTAATGTACATAGTGATCCAGTTACTCAAACAGTGGAAGAACAGTCTATAGATCTACTAGCTAGATAAATCCTTATCCCATGGATAATGTAGCAGATATAAATAACCACCATTCATGCATTACTAAAATTCATCATCATTTTTACTAAATTTCACTTGAATTTCTGATGAAACAAATTACAATGATTGAGACTATGCCAACACTTGGCCAAACCCCTTCAGTGAGGAAGAATTATATTTCACAAAACTCTGCAAAATTTATTGTTCCTTGGTGAAGACTTTATCAAAAACAAATGAAAACAAATGAAAATGAAAAAAAAATGAACAGAAGAACACACATTACTGTGACAGATTTGCACATGCAAATATAATAATAATCACAGTCATGTAGAACAATATTCTTATTACACCGATTAATATTTATATTGTGGCTAGAGATAGAATATAAAGCCACATCTACTCGAACAAGTTTTCCTTGACAAGTTTTCCTTGACAAGGAAAAATTGACATTTTTTTGTCATCTACACGAGCAAGTTTTCCTTGAAAAGGAAAAATTGGCAATGTTTTTGTTGTCTACACGAGCAAGTCTTCCTTGTCAAGGAAAACTTGTCAAGGAAAATTTGCTCGTGTGGATTCGGCTTAAGTTGATGTCAATACACTCATGCATCAAACAAGCATATATTATCCATCAGTAAGTGGTACACCTGTACACAAGTTCGTTTTCAAATATATATTTTGTAGATGATAAAATGATATACCGGTAGTAATATTTAATATTATTATAAAAATGCTTATAGTCCATTAAAGAAATAAAATCATGGTGATATACTGATTTTGATAATTTACTTACATGTACTATAAAGTACTCCTTTGAAAACAGGCACGTTTTACATGCAAGTTTTGGCCTTGATTGATAGAAAATGTCTTTGAAATTACAAATTTATATCTGCCCCAATATTCTTTTATACTTTACACTGACTATATTAAAAGCTTGCACATGCTTAGCCAGGCGCATACTATATGACTTCACTATGTGGCTTGACTGTCTTGCTGTATACATGTACAAGTTGATTTTGCATGTTGCCGTTTGAGCATATTTTATGCCTTTAGCCTTAGTCATCAGCGATTGCTCTAAACTTGGATCCTAGACACCGTATGATTAAGTCCCCAGTTGAGTCATATAGTACATGTACACTGTACATATCATGTATGCACCTGGTTTTACATTAATAATAATCATCATCAGTGCAACTCTCTCTTAATAGCATGACACCCTTGGAACTTGTCTTGCAGTCTGGCTTACATTTATAGCATGGTGCAAATGACACTACAAAAGTGTCAGTGCTAGAGAGAGTTGCCTGTATTGGGTGCATGCATTAGGGAGACCATTACCAGCATCTCTCAAGAGAGATAAGTTCTGTTCAAAAAACATAAACCCTGTTTTCCATCATTAACTGGTTCATTCCTGCTACATGCATTAGACAATAGATTTGGGTCAGGTTGACTGTCTCTGCGCATCTCCTCGATATGTTGCTCAATGGTATGAAGCATTTCATCAGCCCAATTTAAGTTCTCTGGTTGATCGGGCACACATTTTATAACCTTGAGAAAAGTAGTACAGGTATTTTGCATTAATGATGATATTAAAGGGGAACTGAAGACAAAATTTATTTTTTCAAGAAAGTTAGATATCACTTATATATTAACATTACTTGAGTATTAATTTTTGTAAATCGTTCTTAGTTAGATATCAACATAATTTACGTTCGATATGGAATATCATCGACCGTCATTTTGCCGTTTTACCATCGGCTCAGATCTTTTTGTTTGTGACATCGTTTATGGGGAATATTAAAATCCATTCACAACATTCTCTCAGGTACAAGAAAATACAATGCACTTATAATTACTCTATATTGTGACTGCACTTTCCCTTGGGATAGGTGACGTCAGACATGGGGAATAATTACTGAAGTGAGCCGCGCTCAATTCAGCGGTAATCAGTGTCTTTTTACAATTAAAACTCAAGTTTCTTCTCCATCAAAATAAAAACAATTGAAAATTATTTCAGAAAATGAATGCACACAACATTCCCTTTGTTTTTATCGAAAGATAAATTTAGGCTACAGTTCTCCTTTAAGGATTTGTACCATTACTAGAGTATGAAACAGCCAGTCAGGCATGTGTACTGGCTAGTAGAGTATGAAACAGCCAGTCAGGCATGTGTACTGGCTAGTAGAGTATGAAACAGCCAGTCAGGCATGTGTACTGGCTAGTAGAGTATGAAACAGCCAGTCAGGCATGTGTACTGGCTAGTAGTATGCATGTGTGTACTGGCTAGTACTGGCTAGTAGATGAAACAGCCAGTCAGGCATGTGTACTGGCTAGTAGAGTATGAAACATGTGTACTGGCTAGTAGAGTGAAACAGTCAGGCATGTGTACTGGCTAGTAGAGTATGAAACAGCCAGTCAGGCATGTGTACTGGCTAGTAGAGTATGAAACAGCCAGTCAGGCATGTGTACTGGCAACCTTTTTTTGTACAAATTGTCATACAAATCATAATACCAGATTATGGAAAGCATTAAAGTATTAACACACAAAGGCAAATAACAAGGATATGTGACTACTATACTAAGACTTATACATGTATCTATACATGTAGCTACATGTTAGAGTTCTAGTTCCAAAGAACAATATAATAGTTTTAATTTGTTTACTCTACCTGTAGCAACAAGTGGATGGAGAGGTACAATGCACTTGACCTAAAAAATATGAACAAAAATTATTATAATAAAAGTTTTGTTTATCAAATCATTAATATTAAAATTAATGAGGAAAATATACAATAGGAATTATAACTAGCAGAGAACTGTACATTGTAAATCAGATACAGAATCATCCTATTTTGCATACATTTTAACTTAGTTGATTTTCTCGGCTAAACTGCTTCACGTCATCATCTGAATCTACCATTTTGTAAATATATTACGTACAGAACATCTGTGTCAATATATGCAATGTTATTTATAACTGAGATCTCACTCACTTCTCCTCAATTTGTCTGGAGTCTGAAGGAGTGTACATGGCTTCAACCAGTTCATCAACCCTGAAAAGGAGTCAAGAAGAACATACACTGTTACAGTACATGTATATAATCCCAGGGCTTATGCATGCAACAAGTTCCTCTACCAACAAACATTACCAAAGTTAGTGATACTATATACACTCGTTTTGATAAAGTTAGTCACCCGTAAAGCTTCGAAGGTGAGACTGATGAGGATCCTGGGTTGGTTAAAATGTATGTACCCATGGTCCTTCTTGGTCTCACCTTCGAAGCTTTTCGCTTGACTAACTTTATCGAAATGAATGTATACGTCACATACATTGTTACACATAAAGGTACAATGTACAGATTCATGAACACATTTGCAATCAGAATGAAATGAAATCATTTCATGGTTTAAGTATCTGACTTACTTTGGACTGATATTTTTTGCTGCTGATAAGATGTTTTTCATGTATTCTTGTGATTGGATTTTTGAGCCATTTTCAACTGTGTAAGCTACAAGCTTGTCTGTTAGATGATGACAACTCTGACAGATAAACAATCAAGTTAGATCAATGATTGGATCACTTTTTGGTCTGTCATTGTGGATCTGTCTGTGCATGTGCATAGATTTGGAGAAATTGTGAATACAGTCATCTTGTGTTGGGGCTGAGGAAGAGAGAGAGAGAGAGAGCCTCTGGGGGGAGGGGTGGCTCTGGGGGAGGGGGTGATGGTTTGTGGTAGATTTATTGCAATAGCTAAGGGTCTCACAAATGGACATTTTTCGGTCCAAAATAGGGTTAGAGGGCTCAGTGTCACTAAATTTCATGGCGTACACTTCAGTGCAGCTGCACATGTAGTTGCAGCCCATAATGTGTTTATGCTGACGACATACTGCATGTGTACACATTAAACCTCAATGCAAATAAATGTCATGCATCTACATGTTTCAAATAGTTTGCAAGATATGCTTACTTTGAGAACCTCCACACAATGGCAAACAAGACTTCTATGAAAATATAAAATATTCAGCATGATCAGAACAACATGGATTTATAAGGAATTTCCAACCATCAACAAAGAGGATATTACTATATTCAATATCCTTACTCTGCATCTCCCTGCCAATCTGGGTCCAGAAATACTTCAGACTGAAAAGAAAATTTATAAGGACAGTTGAACCTTGCTATCTCTGCAATCCAGTGACCATCCTACAGTATATACAGTCATTCTCAAAAGGGTTGTCCAGATGAAAAGACTACAGTACTACAAATAAAGTCACGTGATTCATGATGTTTTCAATTTCCTTGAGTGAAATTTCAATTTGAGATGCAAAAGTACACGGCATTGTGAGAACTGAATGTAATGGCGCTGGTATCAACTCGCAGTTCAGCGTGCAGAAATTGAAAACATAATGAATCACGTGACTTTATTGTAGTATTGTAGTCTTTTCATCTGGACAACCTTTTTGAGATTGTAAAATTTACTCTGTTATATCTCCAACTTCCGTTATCTCAGTCCCAATGTAATAAGAAATAATGATCACATTTTGAAAACTATGATTGAAAACTTAAAGTTATAACATAGCTAATATATAACGTGTTAATTAGCGTGCGCGGCCAAGTGTGCATCCATATCTCGAGAAGCTAGGGTAGCAAGTGGTGCTTGGCTATGCCTCGTGCTACTCTTATGCTTCTCTATTATTATTATTCTCTAGTGCTCAGCATATATCCCACATGCATCCATAACTCAATGGATGCATGTCGCTGAGTGTTGACCATTTATTCAGTAAACAACACCGTGATTGTACCTGGAGCTCAGTGATTAAGACCTTGATTTGAATGAACACTCACAATAATTTGCAACTAATGTCCAGAAATATGTGCAGCTGTGCTACCATATTTATATTTATCTTTCACAAAAGGTTGGGGGGGGGTCAAAAGTGACAGGGATGCTTGTCAGACATTTTGAAAATGACCCCAAAAAGGTACCTATAAATTCTGTTCCAAGTGGGCATATGGCATAAAATCCCTGTCACAACTCATGTACCCCGTAGTTAGCCACATATTAAAGTTCACTTACAAGATCATGTTCATTGGCAAGACACTGTCCAATCCCTATGTTACTCTTGCAATTGGCACCTATGAGTTCCACTTGTTTCCTGATGCAGACATTATAGCATCAGTGATAGAGTATAAACACAGGCGGATTTAGGGTGGGGCGAAGGAGGTGCACGCGCCCCCCTTTTGGACATTCGAATACCTTTTTTGCCAAAAAATTATTTACATAAAATGTGGCTGAAACCAATGTCCAACCTGAACGCGCACCCCCTTTGCAAAATCTCT
This sequence comes from Actinostola sp. cb2023, assembly GCA_033675265.1. Taxonomy (NCBI): domain Eukaryota; kingdom Metazoa; phylum Cnidaria; class Anthozoa; order Actiniaria; family Actinostolidae; genus Actinostola; species Actinostola sp. cb2023. The sequence goes on from JAUJYZ010000765.1 coordinate 100,425, forward strand.
GGATCCGCCCCTGCACATACATGTAGTGCAACAATGTATGCAATATTGCCAGCAATACCACACTCTCAGTGTGCACCTCTTCTATATTTTGTGCAGCAGCAGTTGGACCTAAATGATGCCAAAAATATTGCATGCAACATGTTGCACCACCTGTCTATCTATAGCCTGGTTTCCATATGATCGCTGCAGGAAAAGATAGCAGGATCGCTGCGATTTGCAGGATGAACATGGTTTTGGGCAATCATATGGACATACAGTACGTGTACCTTCGTGGTACAGTTAATTAATGTATGTACATGCACATGGAAACCAGCTGAATGGATTTTGTGTCAAATAAAGTTATTATTATTAAAAGTTATTATTACAAGTATCTGTATTTATTTAAAGAGCTCTTCCTAAGAAGATTATTTGAATACCGTAGCATTGATACAAATGTAGCTAGCAGCACTATCCGTTGGATAATTCCTTCTTCAGTGGATATACTTATTGGATAGATAACAGCATCAACGTATATTCACTGGATGAGGATTTATTCAACAGATACATATAGTGCTATATATACATATGTACTGACAGCCATATCATTGTTTCAACAACCGGAGAGCTCTTCAAATATAGTAAAGCCGAGGCACAGAATTCGAACATAGTGTATTAAACAAGTGCGTTTCGCGTGCCACGTTATTTCGTAGGGATACAGTATATGTTTTGGAATTTGTAGTAATACTTACTTGGTGGTTCTTTTGACATATTGCTTGTCGCTGCGCTGAGCTGTGAAATCGAGTTTGCCGCATTTGTGTTTACAAATGACTAACAAGGCAACGAATGACGCCATGAATATCACTGCTAATAGAGCAATGGCGATAATCATCACTAACGCCATGATTATTTGCAGAGCTTTCTTGGATGTTTTGAAAGTTCTTTATGACCTCGGAGACATCACATACACGTACTGAGATGCGGCAACATTCCTAATGGTGTTGTTATGCTTGGGATTCCTGTGGAATATTACCAGAGCGAGGGGCATCAATAAATGTCACGTGTCTCGTTTTGCATTTCAAAAGCAATTTAAAAAATATCGCCTCAGTTTGAGAACAGAATTTTAACAATGCCCGTTTTCACAGGCAGAGGTGATTTATGCTTTTGAAATTAAAATTCCATGTGTGCAAAACGAATATAGAAGGACATTTATTGTAGTGTTAATCTTTTTTTAGCTGGACGGCAACGCTGTATGTGACTATTGCCGTGTTTACACTTGGAGGTTTACTGAAGTAAACGAGTTACCGAACCTTGGTAGAAATTAGAAAACTATTGTTTCTTGAGCGGTTAACCTTAGTTTTCTGATTTGTACCTTGGTAAAGCGCTCAAGTGTGAACACGGCATACAAATTAGAGTGTTGCAAGGTATGATCAAATATCGACCATTGTCGTCATGTCGAAACCTGATTGGCTATAATGACAGCATAGAAGTGTGCAGTTTTGTGAGTCGATCGCACTGTTTGGAGTACCGTGGCCGGGTGCCGAAATCAAGTTCTGCAAAAATTGTTCTACCCAGTAAATGGTAAGCAATGATTCCTTTACAAACCACATTGATCAGTCGTAAGCCTAACTACTTTGTGGGTACGTTTTAGTCTTGTCTTTGTCTGTTTGGGGCTTCCTATGTCGGCGTATATGAAAGTTAATTTTCCGTTCAAATAATGCATTGGTCACTTGAAACCCCAAGGCATTCACTTTTTGCTGCCAGTGAAACTCGGGTTCCCGGGGAGAACTAAGGGAAGGTGGGCATAGACATAGCGGGCTTTATTTGGTACCTGGAGTTTGCAATACAGTTTATACACAGGTAGCCCAAGCTCACTGTTTGTGGCTATTTACTAGAGATATATGTGACTAAACGAAACATGGAATAAAATCGTTGAATTTTAATAAAATCCAATAAGACTTACATGGTGTCTTCTTTATATACTTGGTTATCCTCCTGCTGAGTTACAGCGAATTTCGTTAAGATTTACAGCTAAACCTTAACGAAATTCGCTGTAACTCAGCAGGAGGATAACCAAGTATTGATTTATATATATATAAAGAAGACACCATGTAAGTCTTATTGGATTTCATTAAAATTCAACGATTTTATTCCATGTTTCGTTTAGTCACATATATCTCTAGTAAATAGCCACAAACAGTGAGCTTGGGCTACCTGTGGTTTATATTGATAATATGAAAAAACGGAAGAAGTGAAATTATGTTCATGCTCGATTAATTATGTTCTGTGGCCAGTTTAGTAACATAACTGGTACGAGCTATCTATAATAACACTTTGGATGACCGAGATAGATAGCTGGTGTCTACCCTGCGAGCAGGGTTTTTTTTCTACTCGCCCAGGAAGGTACGAAAGCCGAGAAGGGCCACCTATTTCCGACTTCTACTTTTTGATTTCCGACTTCAAAATTTCCGACTTCAAAATTTCCGACTTCAAAATTTCCGACTTCAAAATTTCCGACTTCAAAATTTCCGACTTCAAAATTTCCGACTTCAAAATGTGGTTCTAGCTTTAATTCCCATCTCCTTCCACGGTTTTATATATTTTCTGTCACGGTCTTCCCGTTCCTTCCCTCGGTAGCCGTTGTTTGTTCTCTCGCGCGTGTTCGCAACCTTGCAAGCATCATCAATTGCAATTGCCCTATACCACTATGACGTCACATCAAAACAATCTATTGTTTAAACGCTAAGGATCATGGTCGCTAGAGGGGGACAAAACAGCAACAACACAAAGGATTACCCAAATAAATGTATTTTACAGACGGTCTGAAAGCGATAAAAGTCACCAAACACAGTATTTTTAATATTTATTCATCATTTTGGTAAAAGCATCGATGAACATAATATCTGGAAACTAGCCAATTTGAAATCTAGCGATCTATCTACCTCAGCAGAGCAGATTTAGTTCAAATTTCTATTGTTCTTCACGATTCTGTCCCCCTCATATATAAGCCGTTACGTCATAATGGTATAGGGCAATTGCGTTCGGTTTTGTCTGTTATTTATTTTTTATTTGCTTGTTATCTATTCCTTCGCTCTATACGTTCTATCCCTTCTCCATGGTCGTTCTTTTTGCCTTGTCCAAAACCACCTTCCCTCCCTCCCCTCCCTACTTAGCCACCCTCCCCTCCCCTTGCACCCTATTTTTATACCTTCCTTTATCGCGCGTGTTCGCAACCTTGCAAGCATCATCAATTGCGTTCGGTTTTGTCTGTTATTTATTTTTTATTTGCTTGTTATCTATTCCTTCACTCTATACGTTCTATCCCTTCTCCATGGTCGTTCTTTTTGCCTTGTCCAAAATCACCTTCCCTCCCTCCCCTCCCTACTTAGCCACCCTCCCCTCCCCTTGCACCCTATCTATCTTTTTATACCTTCCTTTATTTATTCATCATTTTGTGTACCAAATATTGATATTTTCACTTTATTTTCATATTTTTCATTTCCTTCGGCTTCATTCATTTTTTCATTTCTTTTTCTTTAAATCTATCTATCTATCTATCTATCTATCTATCTATCTATCTATCTATCTATCTATCTATCTATCTATCTATCTATCTATCTATCTATCTATCTATCTATCTATCTATCTATCTATCTATCTATCTATCTATCTATCTATCTATCTATCTATCTATATCTATCTCTCTATCTATCTATCTATCTATCTATCTATCTATCTATCTATCTATCTATCTATCTATCTATCTATTTATCTTTTATTTATTTATTTATTTATTTTTATTCTTATTTAACATTTATTTAATTTTATTATTATTATTTTTTTTTATTATTTTTATTTAATTTTATTTTTTAATTTTTACTTTCTTCTTCCCTCGTCTCCTTCTTTCAATATGTATGGATTGAATTGCATTTGCCGCCCATAAAAAATGACCCAGAACTTTTCTCTAACTCCTGAAATATGGCACGAATAATAGGAGATTAATTTCTATGACTAGTGTTAAGGGAGGCTCTAGGCAGGCGTTGGGATCGTTGTTTAATCAAGCTCTGGCTGGCTAGGACTAATTACAAGTTGTAGTGCGGTCATCTTTATAGTGACGCGCACTAATTGTCTATCATTATATCAATGTCAGTTTGATCTAGGGTTGTGATTGGCTATATACTATGTGCTTCTAGATTACAATTATCAAATATGCAGCTAAGTCGTACAAGTAATCTAAAGATTCTATTTAGTTAACTTCAAAATTACACTGTTGGATAGTAATAATTATAAGTTATCTGATTGTGTCTAAACATTGTAAGTGGGAAATAGGAATAAGAAGTTCTGACGAGGTATAGTGTCTTGGGGTGTGGTAGATAATTGTGTGGGACTATGCCAAAATAGGAGGAGACTGGATAATAAGAAAATAAGAAATTGCATGATCTAGAACACAATCTGGTTCTAGAGATAATGAACTAAAGTCTTAATGGTATTGACTTGTCTTAACCAGAAGTGTTTTGAGAATACACAGAAATTAACAGTATCAGTAAGATCCGTAAATATGTTGTATAACACTAGCTCTTTTGAGATGTAATCGCTTAAAGAACTCTTTTGATTGTTCGAACTGAGATGATAATCCCATGACATAATGCTAGAAATCCAGCGATCTCAACGTTGGTATAATCTTGCTGAAAGTAATTCTTGATCAAGTCATCTCTTCCTAAGCTATTGTTAGGTTGAAGTGCTGCTGTATATGATGGCAAAACACATGACGAGTCTTGGATTCTTATCAACACCAATAATACCAGAAATGGGATACGGAAATTTTGAAGTCGGAAATTTTGAAGTCGGAAATTTTCAAGTCGGAAATTTTCAAGTCGGAAATTTTCAAGTCGGAAATTTTCAAGTCGGAAATTTTCAAGTCGGAAATGTTCAAGTCGGAAATTTTCAAGTCGGAAATGTTCAAGTCGGAAGTCAAAAAGTAGAAGTCGGAAATAGGTGGCCCTTCTCGGCTTTCGTAGGAAGGAGTACGTAGCTACGTCGCTACGTCGCTACCTTCCTGGGCGAGTAGAAAAAAAAACCCTGCTCGCAGGGTGTCTGGTGTTTGTAGTTAGATATTTTTGGGGGTTTCTTCTTTCTTTCTAGGGCCTAACGCTCAGAATAATTTTATGGGTATCTTTATAGCACTTTCAGTTTCCCTCCATTTCTATCTGTGGCTAGTAGTGCTGCACGGCCTCCTTTTCATTAAAAAAATAAATGTCGACTTGCGGTACCAAAGTTACTAAAGTTGTACAACACCAACAACAATATGGCCGCCGCATGCAAATTAACCAAAATTTCCAAATACCAGAGACAGATCATTCATATGAAGTTGGTAGATGGACAAGATGTTTATAATATAACGGAACTGCAATTGTGAAATTGTAGATAATTGCTCGTTTGCACGTAACCGTCATGGCGGCCATGTTGGATTGCACGTGACGTCATGGCGGCCATGTTGGTTTGCACGTGACGTCATGGCGGCCATGTTGGTTCAGCATTCCTCATTATTCGCTTCTCTTGTTTGTATCACCAACATGGCCGCTGCGTCTTTGTACTTTAAAGATTGATTGCGAACTAACAATGATTCTCCGTGATCAAGTAAAGTAATGTTGCTGACTCGACTTTCGATTTCTTTCAAAATAAAAATATTTTCAACATTTTTAGACTCTGGTTGCGCATTGATTACAAGTTTACTCAAGCAGTTATCGCGACGATCCCGATTGCTGTCATCATGCACCACAAGGAAGTGTATTTCTTGCTATGCATTCAGCACAATTCCCCATATGAATCCTAATAAGAAGTTCGATTTCTTTTTAATGCAATTTCTCCTGTCTGAAAATTCGCCCTTTTACTTATTTCGACGGAGCTGCTCAGTCTTTTCGTTTCTGGAGTTCATTTTGACACTGCTGCTAGTTTAACTTGATTCTTTGAAAGGATCTATCAGTTCCTCAAAGTGTCTTGAGGACTCCCAGTTATAAATAACTTGACGAATATACCGTTTAATACCCATTTGGGGCAAAACCATCTAACGGTACAAACTACTCCTTGGGGTTGAAATGAACTGTGCGTCAGTTTACAACTGTAGTTTATTCGTACCTACTTATCAAGGAAAACGGCAATGTTGGCGTTATCGTATATACATGCACCCATATTTTAGCTTGTCAACGTGTTCCAATGTCTGATAACGAAAGACCGTCCTTTAACTGACCTCTGTCGCACGTGAGACATTGATCCATCACATCGTCAACTAGTATATTATGAGTAACTGAACTGAACTTAGTATATATAGAATCGACTAGATTGAGATCAGCCTCATAACAGAATTCCTTTCACCAATGAAAGAAAAGGAGGAAAAACATACATATGATACATGATTTGCGAGTTCAACATCAAATATCAAGATAATATGATATTAGCGTTAATACGGCGATGATGGGATAACCTTGCTGGCATAAAGCCATGTGTTTTCTATAACCACAAGGTTTGAAAGACACATTGAAGTCGATGTTTGCATGATGGATCAGTTTCGTCCAGTCTGATAGATCAATGCACTGCAGCAGATTAGAAAGAAGTATTTGACGAAATAATCAAGAGGACGAGCTGAAGTGTTAACACTGCATCATGTGGCGAATTGGAACTGTTTTGGCATCGATGTGGATTCTGGTGAGTTAAGGCCACCTATCGTTTAAATACGTCTATAACGAAGTACATTTATAAATTGGATGATAACATAACCGGTAATTTGTACAACTTTTGTAGATATTTAATCAGTGTAATCGCGAAACGATCCAATGCTATGTGGGACAAACACAGAAGCCCAATTGTCTAGCTGACCGCGAAAGTTTAATCCCGTGCATGTTTGTTGTTGTTCATAGAGTAGACTGATCTCCCGGACTGATCTTTTCAATCTTTATAAACCGTTCTCGCCTCTCGGAGATCTCTAAATATACATACCGGCCAATTTTCGGAAACAAAACTATATCATGGTTTTCCAGGTAGATCTCTTCAGTAATGGAATCTTGGTTAATTGTATACATTATATTTGTTTAACACCAAACGAGAGAAAACTAGCCTGTCACATGCAGGCTCTCTAACTAAGGAGAGGGGGGAGGGGAAGAGGGGAGAGCTTGGCGGGGAGGAGAAAAAATCACGATCTGGCACCGTGTACCAAACTCTTGAGTTTTTTACGAGCTCTGGGTTTGAAATTAAAGAAATTGATCAATCTCATTGTTTGACCCCAAATGGTGACCAAGTGACAGATTTTGAAATTCGGCTGATAAAATTCCGCACGAGACCGGAAATGACGTCTAACGAAATCAGGCAATAGTGTCGAAAGAAACCACATTTACTGGTACATTATTTTCTTTCCTCTCATTTATGTACCATCGACTATCTAAGCTGAACACCCACGCTTACATAAAGTAGATCTTTATCAGTTGTTTCCTTCTTTCTTTGCTTGTGTTTTATTCTTTGGCTTTGAAATCTTTGCATATATATATATTTGGGGTTCCTGTGCTTTGCCTTGTCAAATTCAAAACTTTTTTATTTCGAAATACCTCAAAGACAAACCCGATAAAAATGAAAACACTAAAACTAAAAGGAAAGGCCAAGAAAAAAAGAGAGAAAATGAAACGCGCTAAAACAAATAAGGAAAAAAAGACAGGAAAAAAAAAGACTCCGATACCAAAGTGGCGGGGATGCTCGTCGTCCCTTTTAATGTTTTTTTCGTGTTTTGGTCCCACTTAGGGTGTCAGAAATAAAAATGACCACCAATAGAGTTTTTGTGTTGTTGCGGCGATCCGGCACGGCTTCTAAATTAAAGGACATAAATGTGGTTCAATATATACTCGTATTCTCGTATTTGTGTTTCCATGGAAACTAGTGCTAAATAGTTTTCAATTGTTATTGAGCCAATCAAAATTGAGAATATGTGGTTTGCAATAATCCTTTTTACAGTTCCCGGCGCCATCTTGGAAGGTAGCCGAGCCTTTGCATCGAAGCGAGATGATAGAGACCTTTTAACACCTTGGACAATTATTCACATGTCTCTATCATTGCAAGGTCACCGTTGGTCTCACTTCGATGCAAAGGCTCGGCTACCTTTCAAGATGGTGCCGGGAAATGTAAAAAGCAGTCAAAGATTGCACTCAATCACACTTTTTTTGCACTGCAATTATGTTTGAATTGAACTCCTATCAGCCAACTCTTCGTAATATGTATACTTTCTGTTTCCTCTGCCCACAGACATTACTAAGACCAACAGCAAGCGGCGATAAGCAACAAGGTTTGTGCATTGATTCGAGGGTAACTCGAGGGTGGACGTTTATTAATCGCTGTATCCAGGGGTCAATTCAATAAAACCTTTACAACTGTAATTTACAAGTGTAGCTATTGTTTTAGCTGCCAACTGGAACAATAGCTACACTCGTAAATTACAGTTGTAAAAGTTTTAATGAATAGCTGATATCGAAGTTACACTCCAATGACTCTGAACAATGGTTTCAAGTCGAGGCTATCGGGTCAAGTTTTTGTTCTGACCCGATCGATAGCCTCGACTTGAAACCATTGTTCAGAGTCATTGGAGTGTAACTTCAATATCAATCGGCTCTATTGTTTCATAATACAATAGCAGAGTGTAGAGTCGTTTGATTTGAACATTGTTCGATTCCATTGTGAACGCCGTTCTTTGTTAACCGGTACACTACGGCACTACCCCAGGGTCCGGTTGCTCGAAAGCGGGTTAACGCTAACCCAGGGTTAAATATAGCCTCTCATCCCAACATATAGCCAGAATAGCTATATTTAACCCGCGCTTTCGAGTAATCGGGCCCAGGTCTACAATATTTGTATGATTTGTTTTTGTTGTACGTTTCTCAATGCTTGACTTCTAACTTTGTTCATTAAGGCACATGCGCAGAGAGCCGATGTGAGAAAGGCAAGATGTGTATCGAAGAAAGGAACACTACGTCGTGTGTTTGTCCAACAGCATGTCTGGACGAATTCGACCCGGTGTGTACTCACTACCTCATTGAGTTCCAAAACCTCTGTATGTTACACAAATTTGCGTGCCGCAATGGGATCACAATTGGTGTGAGCTACAAGGGGATCTGCAATGTGGACGGTATGTAGTTTTTTTCTCGCGTAAAACGTTTATTAGAGTCGTTTTCGTATGGGTGGGAAGTAGTTAGGTACCTACGGTTCGAGCCGTGCGGTGACTGACCGTGTAGTCTAGAGACATTCTAATTGGTTGAACAATGATTTTGCGCGCTGTGATTGGTTGAATAGATTATATTCGACTCCGTGCCGTGACCGTAACTCCGTACCATAGGTTTCGCACTCGTACGACAACGACTCTAATATATATAGGGTGTTACTATGACAAATAGACCTCTTTTGCTTGCCTCCATATGTTCCTAAATTGGACAATGTGATTCAATCATTCGATATGCTCGATGTAGTACACTAGCCTGCGAGGGAGGGGACTACGCAGGCTAGTGTACACTACTGGACTGTACTGATTGATGCAACAGTCTGCATTGACCCTTAGTTTCACGGTACTGATTGATGCAACAGTCTGCATTGACCCTTAGTTTCACGGTACTGATTGATGCAACAGTCTGCATTGACCCTTAGTTTCACGGTACTGATTGATGCAACAGTCTGCATTGACCCTTAGTTTCACCCTGATTGATGCAACAGTCTGCATTGACCCTTAGTTTCACGGTACTGATTGATGCAACAGTCTGCATTGACCCTTAGTTTCACGGTACTGATTGATACAACAGTCTGCATTGACCCTTAGTTTCACGGTACTGATTGATGCAACAGTCTGCATTGACCCTTAGTTTCACGGTACTGATTGATGCAACAGTCTGCATTGACTCTTAGTTTCACGGTACTGATTGATACAACAGTCTGCATTGACCCTTAGTTTCACGGTACTGATTGATACAACAGTCTGCATTGACCCTTAGTTTCACGGTACTGATCGATTGATGCAACAGTCTGCATTGACCCTTAGTTTCACGGTACTGATTGATACAACAGTCTGCATTGACCCTTAGTTTCACGGTACTGATTGATGCAACAGTCTGCATTGACCCTTAGTTTCACGGTACTGATTGATACAACAGTCTGCATTGACCCTTAGTTTCACGGTACTGATCGATTGATGCAACAGTCTGCATTGACCCTTAGTTTCACGGTACTGATTGATACAACAGTCTGCATTGACCCTTAGTTTCACGGTACTGATTGATGCAACAGTCTGCATTGACCCTTAGTTTCACGGTACTCAGTGATTGATACAACAGTCTGCATTGACCCTTAGTTTCACGGTACTGATTGATGCAACAGTCTGCATTGACCCTTAGTTTCACGGTACTGATTGATACAACAGTCTACATTGACCCTTAGTTTCACGGTACTGATCAATTGATGCAACAGTCTGCATTGACCCTTAGTTTCACGGTACTGATTGATACAACAGTCTGCATTGACCCTTAGTTTCACGGTACTGATTGATACAACAGTCTGCATTGACCCTTAGTTTCACGGTACTGATTGATACAACAGTCTGCATTGACCCTTAGTTTCACGGTACTGATCGATTGATGCAACAGTCTGCATTGACCCTTAGTTTCACGGTACTGATTGATACAACAGTCTGCATTGACCCTTAGTTTCACGGTACTGATTGATGCAACAGTCTGCATTGACCCTTAGTTTCACGGTACTCAGTGATTGATACAACAGTCTGCATTGACCCTTAGTTTCACGGTACTGATTGATGCAACAGTCTGCATTGACCCTTAGTTTCACGGTACTGATTGATACAACAGTCTACATTGACCCTTAGTTTCACGGTACTGATCGATTGATGCAACAGTCTGCATTGACCCTTAGTTTCACGGTACTGATTGATACAACAGTCTGCATTGACCCTTAGTTTCACGGTACTGATTGATACAACAGTCTGCATTGACCCTTAGTTTCACGGTACTGATTGATACAACAGTCTGCATTGACCCTTAGTTTCACGGTACTGATCGATTGATGCAACAGTCTGCATTGACCCTTAGTTTCACGGTACTGATTGATACAACAGTCTGCATTGACCCTTAGTTTCACGGTACTGATTGATGCAACAGTCTGCATTGACCCTTAGTTTTTCACGGTACTGATGATACAACAGTCTGCATTGACCCTTAGTTTCACGGTACTGATTGATGCAACAGTCTGCATTGACCCTTAGTTTCACGGTACTGATTGATACAACAGTCTACATTGACCCTTAGTTTCACGGTACTGATTGATGCAACAGTCTGCTTTGACCCTTAGTTTCACGGTACTGATTGATGCAACAGTCTGCATTGACCCTTAGTTTCACGGTACTGATTGTACAACAGCCTGCATTGACCCTTAGTTTCACGGTACTGATTGATACAACAGTCTGCATTGACCCTTAGTTTCACGGTACTGATCGATTGATGCAACAGTCTGCATTGACCCTTAGTTTCACGGTACTGATTGATACAACAGTCTGCATTGACCCTTAGTTTCACGGTACTGATTGATGCAACAGTCTGCATTGACCCTTAGTTTCACGGTACTGATTGATACAACAGTCTGCATTGACCCTTAGTTTCACGGTACTGATCGATTGATGCAACAGTCTGCATTGACCCTTAGTTTCACGGTACTGATTGATACAACAGTCTGCATTGACCCTTAGTTTCACGGTACTGATTGATGCAACAGTCTGCATTGACCCTTAGTTTCACGGTACTGATTGATACAACAGTCTGCATTGACCCTTAGTTTCACGGTACTGATTGATGCAACAGTCTGCATTGACCCTTAGTTTCACGGTACACAACAGTCTACATTGACCCTTAGTTTCACGGTACTGATTGATGCAACAGTCTGCATTGACCCTTAGTTTCACGGTACTGATTGATACAACAGTCTGCATTGACCCTTAGTTTCACGGTACTGATTGATACAACAGTCTGCATTGACCCTTAGTTTCACGGTACTGATTGATACAACAGTCTGCATTGACCCTTAGTTTCACGGTACTGATCGATTGATGCAACAGTCTGCATTGACCCTTAGTTTCACGGTACTGATTGATACAACAGTCTGCATTGACCCTTAGTTTCACGGTACTGATTGATACAACAGTCTGCATTGACCCTTAGTTTCACGGTACTGATCGATTGATGCAACAGTCTGCATTGACCCTTAGTTTCACGGTACTGATTGATACAACAGTCTGCATTGACCCTTAGTTTCACGGTACTGATTGATGCAACAGTCTGCATTGACCCTTAGTTTCACGGTACTGATTGATACAACAGTCTGCATTGACCCTTAGTTTCACGGTACTGATTGATGCAACAGTCTGCATTGACCCTTAGTTTCACGGTACTGATTGATACAACAGTCTGCATTGACCCTTAGTTTCACGGTACTGATTGATGCAACAGTCTGCTTTGACCCTTAGTTTCACGGTACTGATTGATGCAACAGTCTGCATTGACCCTTAGTTTCACGGTACTGATTGATACAACAGTCTGCATTGACCCTTAGTTTCACGGTACTGATTGATACAACAGTCTGCATTGACCCTTAGTTTCACGGTACTGATCGATTGATGCAACAGTCTGCATTGACCCTTAATTTCACGGTACTGATTGATACAACAGTCTGCATTGACCCTTAGTTTCACGGTACTGATTGATGCAACAGTCTGCATTGACCCTTAGTTTCACGGTACTGATTGATACAACAGTCTGCATTGACCCTTAGTTTCACGGTACTGATTGATGCAACAGTCTGCATTGACCCTTAGTTTCACGGTACTGATTGATACAACAGTCTGCATTGACCCTTAGTTTCACGGTACTGATTGATGCAACAGTCTGCATTGACCCTTAGTTTCACGGTACTGATTGATACAACAGTCTGCATTGACCCTTAGTTTCACGGTACTGATTGATGCAACAGTCTGCATTGACCCTTAGTTTCACGGTACTGATTGATGCAACAGTCTGCATTGACCCTTAGTTTCACGGTACTGATTGATACAACAGTCTGCATTGACCCTTAGTTTCACGGTACTGATTGATACAACAGTCTGCATTGACCCTTAGTTTCACGGTACTGATCGATTGATGCAACAGTCTGCTGCATTGACCCTTATTTTCACTTAGTTTACGGTACTGATTGATGCAACAGTCTGCATTGACCCTTAGTTTCACGGTACTGATTGATACAACAGTCTGCATTGACCCTTAGTTTCACGGTACTGATCGATTGATGCAACAGTCTGCATTGACCCTTAGTTTCACGGTACTGATTGATACAACAGTCTGCATTGACCCTTAGTTTCACGGTACTGATTGATGCAACAGTCTGCATTGACCCTTAGTTTCACGGTACTGATTGATACAACAGTCTGCATTGACCCTTAGTTTCACGGTACTGATTGATGCAACAGTCTGCATTGACCCTTAGTTTCACGGTACTGATTGATACAACAGTCTGCATTGACCCTTAGTTTCACGGTACTGATCGATTGATGCAACAGTCTGCATTGACCCTTAGTTTCACGGTACTGATTGATACAACAGTCTGCATTGACCCTTAGTTTCACGGTACTGATTGATACAACAGTCTGCATTGACCCTTAGTTTCACGGTACTGATTGATACAACAGTCTGCATTGACCCTTAGTTTCACGGTACTGATTGATACAACAGTCTGCATTGACCCTTAGTTTCACGGTACTGATTGATACAACAGTCTGCATTGACCCTTAGTTTCACGGTACTGATGATTGATGCAACAGTCTGCATTGACCCTTAGTTTCACGGTACTGATTGATACAACAGTCTGCATTGACCCTTAGTTTCACGGTACTGATTGATACAACAGTCTGCATTGACCCTTAGTTTCACGGTACTGATCGATTGATGCAACAGTCTGCATTGACCCTTAGTTTCACGGTACTGATTGATACAACAGTCTGCATTGACCCTTAGTTTCACGGTACTGATTGATGCAACAGTCTGCATTGACCCTTAGTTTCACGGTACTGATTGATACAACAGTCTGCATTGACCCTTAGTTTCACGGTACTGATTGATGCAACAGTCTGCATTGACCCTTAGTTTGATACAACAGTCTACATTGACCCTTAGTTTCACGTACTGATTGATGCAACAGTCTGCATTGACCCTTAGTTTCACGGTACTGATTGATGCAACAGTCTGCATTGACCCTTAGTTTCACGGTACTGATTGATACAACAGTCTGCATTGACCCTTAGTTTCACGGTACTGATTGATACAACAGTCTGCATTGACCCTTAGTTTCACGGTACTGATCGATTGATGCAACAGTCTGCATTGACCCTTAGTTTCACGGTACTGATTGATACAACAGTCTGCATTGACCCTTAGTTTTCACGGTACTGATTGATGCAACAGTCTGCATTGACCCTTAGTTTCACGGTACTGATTGATACAACAGTCTGCATTGACCCTTAGTTTCACGGTACTGATTGATGCAACAGTCTGCATTGACCCTTAGTTTCACGGTACTGATTGATACAACAGTCTGCATTGACCCTTAGTTTCACGGTACTGATTGATGCAACAGTCTGCATTGACCCTTAGTTTCACGGTACTGATTGATACAACAGTCTGCATTGACCCTTAGTTTCACGGTACTGATTGATGCAACAGTCTGCATTGACCCTTAGTTTCACGGTACTGATTGATGCAACAGTCTGCATTGACCCTTAGTTTCACGGTACTGATTGATACCCTGCATTGACCCTTAGTTTCACGGTACTGATTGATACAACAGTCTGCATTGACCCTTAGTTTCACGGTACTGATCGATTGATGCAACAGTCTGCATTGACCCTTAGTTTCACGGTACTGATTGATACAACAGTCTGCATTGACCCTTAGTTTCACGGTACTGATTGATGCAACAGTCTGCATTGACCCTTAGTTTCACGGTACTGATTGATACAACAGTCTGCATTGACCCTTAGTTTCACGGTACTGATGATTGATGCAACAGTCTGAGTTTCACGGTACTGATTGATACAACAGTCTGCATTGACCCTTAGTTTCACGGTACTGATTGATACAACAGTCTGCATTGACCCTTAGTTTCACGGTACTGATTGATACAACAGTCTGCATTGACCCTTAGTTTCACTGGTACTTAGTTTCACGGTACTGATTGATACAACAGTCTGCATTGACCCTTAGTTTCACGGTACTGATCGATTGATGCAACAGTCTGCATTGACCCTTAGTTTCACGGTACTGATTGATACAACAGTCTGCATTGACCCTTAGTTTCACGGTACTGATTGATACAACAGTCTGCATTGACCCTTAGTTTCACGGTACTGATTGATACAACAGTCTGCATTGACCCTTAGTTTCACGGTACTGATTGATACAACAGTCTGCATTGACCCTTAGTTTCACGGTACTGATTGATACGGTACTGATTGATACAACAGTCTGCATTGACCCTTAGTTTCACGGTACTGATTGATACAACAGTCTGCATTGACCCTTAGTTTCACGGTACTGATTGATACAACAGTCTGCATTGACCCTTAGTTTCACGGTACTGATTGATACAACAGTCTGCATTGACCCTTAGTTTCACGGTACTGATTGATACAACAGTCTGCATTGACCCTTAGTTTTTCACGGTACTGATTGATACAACAGTCTGCATTGACCCTTACATTGACCCTTAGTTTCACGGTACTGATCGATTGATGCAACAGTCTGCATTGACCCTTAGTTTCACGGTACTGATTGATACAACAGTCTGCATTGACCCTTAGTTTCACGGTACTGTACTGATTGATACAAACAGTGACCCTGCATTGACCCTTAGTTTCACGGTACTGATCGATTGATGCAACAGTCTGCATTGACCCTTAGT
Source organism: Actinostola sp. cb2023 (assembly GCA_033675265.1). Taxonomy (NCBI): domain Eukaryota; kingdom Metazoa; phylum Cnidaria; class Anthozoa; order Actiniaria; family Actinostolidae; genus Actinostola; species Actinostola sp. cb2023. Next base: position 116,430 of record JAUJYZ010000765.1, read on the forward strand.
TTCACGGTACTGATTGATACAACAGTCTGCATTGACCCTTAGTTTCACGGTACTGATTGATACAACAGTCTGCATTGACCCTTAGTTTCACGGTACTGATCGATTGATGCAACAGTCTGCATTGACCCTTAGTTTCACGGTACTGATTGATACAACAGTCTGCATTGACCCTTAGTTTCACGGTACTGATTGATGCAACAGTCTGCATTGACCCTTAGTTTCACGGTACTGATTGATACAACAGTCTGCATTGACCCTTAGTTTCACGGTACTGATTGATGCAACAGTCTGCATTGACCCTTAGTTTCACGGTACTGATTGATACAACAGTCTGCATTGACCCTTAGTTTCACGGTACTGATTGATGCAACAGTCTGCATTGACCCTTAGTTTCACGGTACTGTACTGATTGATTGATACAACAGTCTGCATTGACCCTTAGTTTCACGGTACTGATTGATGCAACAGTCTGCATTGACCCTTAGTTTCACGGTACTGATTGATACAACAGTCTGCATTGACCCTTAGTTTCACGGTACTGATTGATGCAACAGTCTGCATTGACCCTTAGTTTCACGGTACTGATTGATACAACAGTCTGCATTGACCCTTAGTTTCACGGTACTGATCGATTGATGCAACAGTCTGCATTGACCCTTAGTTTCACGGTACTGATTGATACAACAGTCTGCATTGACCCTTAGTTTCACGGTACTGATTGATGCAACAGTCTGCATTGACCCTTAGTTTCACGGTACTGATACAACAGTCTGCATTGATTAGTTTCATGATTGCAACAGTCTGCATTGACCCTTAGTTTCACGGTACTGATTGATACAACAGTCTGCATTGACCCTTAGTTTCACGGTACTGATTGATGCAACAGTCTGCATTGACCCTTAGTTTCACGGTACTGATTGATACAACAGTCTGCATTGACCCTTAGTTTCACGGTACTGATTGATACAACAGTCTGCATTGACCCTTAGTTTCACGGTACTGATTGATACAACAGTCTGCATTGACCCTTAGTTTCACGGTACTGATCGATTGATGCAACAGTCTGCATTGACCCTTAGTTTCACGGTACTGATTGATACAACAGTCTGCATTGACCCTTAGTTTCACGGTACTGATTGATGCAACAGTCTGCATTGACCCTTAGTTTCACGGTACTGATTGATACAACAGTCTGCATTGACCCTTAGTTTCACGGTACTGATTGATACAACAGTCTGCATTGACCCTTAGTTTCACGGTACTTGATACAACAGTCTGCATTGACCCTTAGTTTCACGGTACTGATTGATACAACAGTCTGCATTGACCCTTAGTTTCACGGTACTGATTGATACAACAGTCTGCATTGACCCTTAGTTTCACGGTACTGATTGATACAACAGTCTGCATTGACCCTTAGTTTCACGGTACTGATTGATACAACAGTCTGCATTGACCCTTAGTTTCACGGTGATTGATACAACAGTCGGTGACCCTTGTTTCACGGTACTGATTGATGCAACAGTCTGCATTGACCCTTAGTTTCACGGTACTGATTGATACAACAGTCTGCATTGACCCTTAGTTTCACGGTACTGATTGATACAACAGTCTGCATTGACCTTAGTTTCACGGTACTGATTGATACAACAGTCTGCATTGACCCTTAGTTTCACGGTACTGATGATTGATGCAACAGTCTGCATTGACCCTTAGTTTCACGGTACTGATTGATACAACAGTCTGCATTGACCCTTAGTTTCACGGTACTGATTGATACAACAGTCTGCATTGACCCTTAGTTTCACGGTACTGATTGATCAACAGTCTGCATTGACCCTTAGTTTCACGGTACTGATTGATACAACAGTCTGCATTGACCCTTAGTTTCACGGTACTGATTGATACAACAGTCTGCATTGACCCTTAGTTTCACGGTACTGATTGATACAACAGTCTGCATTGACCCTTAGTTTCACGGTACTGATTGATACAACAGTCTGCATTGACCCTTAGTTTCACGGTACTGATTGATACAACAGTCTGCATTGACCCTTAGTTTCACGGTACTGATTGATACAACAGTCTGCATTGACCCTTAGTTTCACGGTACTGATTGATGCAACAGTCTGCATTGACCCTTAGTTTCACGGTACTGATTGATACAACAGTCTGCATTGACCCTTAGTTTCACGGTACTGATTGATGATGCAACAGTCTGCATTGACCCTTAGTTTCACGGTACTGATCGATTGATGCAACAGTCTGCATTGACCCTTAGTTTCACGGTACTGATTGATACAACAGTCTGCATTGACCCTTAGTTTCACGGTACTGATTGATACAACAGTCTGCATTGACCCTTAGTTTCACGGTACTGATTGATACAACAGTCTGCATTGACCCTTAGTTTCACGGTACTGATTGATGCAACAGTCTGCATTGACCCTTAGTTTCACGGTACTGATCGATTGATACAACAGTCTGCATTGACCCTTAGTTTCACGGTACTGATTGATACAACAGTCTGCATTGACCCTTAGTTTCACGGTACTGATTGATACAACAGTCTGCATTGACCCTTAGTTTCACGGTACTGATTGATACAACAGTCTGCATTGACCCTTAGTTTCACGGTACTGATTGATACAACAGTCTGCATTGACCCTTAGTTTCACGGTACTGATTGATACAACAGTCTGCATTGACCCTTAGTTTCACGGTACTGATCGATTGATGCAACAGTCTGCATTGACCCTTAGTTTCACGGTACTGATTGATACAACAGTCTGCATTGACCCTTAGTTTCACGGTACTGATTGATACAACAGTCTGCATTGACCCTTAGTTTCACGGTACTGATTGATACAACAGTCTGCATTGACCCTTAGTTTCACGGTACTGATTGATACAACAGTCTGCATTGACCCTTAGTTTCACGGTACTGATTGATACAACAGTCTGCATTGACCCTTAGTTTCACGGTACTGATTGATGCAACAGTCTGCATTGACCCTTAGTTTCACGGTACTGATTGATACAACAGTCTGCATTGACCCTTAGTTTCACGGTACTGATTGATGCAACAGTCTGCATTGACCCTTAGTTTCACGGTACTGATTGATACAACAGTCTGCATTGACCCTTAGTTTCACGGTACTGATTGATACAACAGTCTGCATTGACCCTTAGTTTCACGGTACTGATCGATTGATGCAACAGTCTGCATTGACCCTTAGTTTCACGGTACTGATTGATACAACAGTCTGCATTGACCCTTAGTTTCACGGTACTGATTGATACAACAGTCTGCATTGACCCTTAGTTTCACGGTACTGATTGATACAACAGTCTGCATTGACCCTTAGTTTCACGGTACTGATTGATGCAACAGTCTGCATTGACCCTTAGTTTCACGGTACTGATTGATACAACAGTCTGCATTGACCCTTAGTTTCACGGTACTGATTGATACAACAGTCTGCATTGACCCTTAGTTTCACGGTACTGATTGATACAACAGTCTGCATTGACCCTTAGTTTCACGGTACTGATTGATACAACAGTCTGCATTGACCCTTAGTTTCACGGTACTGATTGATACAACAGTCTGCATTGACCCTTAGTTTCACGGTACTGATTGATGCAACAGTCTGCATTGACCCTTAGTTTCACGGTACTGATTGATACAACAGTCTGCATTGACCCTTAGTTTCACGGTACTGATTGATACAACAGTCTGCATTGACCCTTAGTTTCACGGTACTGATTGATACAACAGTCTGCATTGACCCTTAGTTTCACGGTACTGATTGATACAACAGTCTGCATTGACCCTTAGTTTCACGGTACTGATTGATACAACAGTCTGCATTGACCCTTAGTTTCACGGTACTGATTGATGCAACAGTCTGCATTGACCCTTAGTTTCACGGTACTGATTGATACAACAGTCTGCATTGACCCTTAGTTTCACGGTACTGATTGATGCAACAGTCTGCATTGACCCTTAGTTTCACGGTACTGATTGATACAACAGTCTGCATTGACCCTTAGTTTCACGGTACTGATTGATACAACAGTCTGCATTGACCCTTAGTTTCACGGTACTGATTGATACAACAGTCTGCATTGACCCTTAGTTTCACGGTACTGATTGATGATGCAACAGTCTGCATTGACCCTTAGTTTCACGGTACTGATGATTGATGCAACAGTCTGCATTGACCCTTAGTTTCACGGTACTGATTGATACAACAGTCTGCATTGACCCTTAGTTTCACGGTACTGATTGAGTCTGCATTGACCCTTAGTTTCACGGTACTGATTGATACAACAGTCTGCATTGACCCTTAGTTTCACGGTACTGATTGATGCAACAGTCTGCATTGACCCTTAGTTTCACGGTACTGATTGATACAACAGTCTGCATTGACCCTTAGTTTCACGGTACTGATTGATACAACAGTCTGCATTGACCCTTAGTTTCACGGTACTGATTGATACAACAGTCTGCATTGACCCTTAGTTTCACGGTACTGATTGATACAACAGTCTGCATTGACCCTTAGTTTCACGGTACTGATTGATACAACAGTCTGCATTGACCCTTAGTTTCACGGTACTGATCGATTGATGCAACAGTCTGCATTGACCCTTAGTTTCACGGTACTGATTGATACAACAGTCTGCATTGACCCTTAGTTTCACGGTACTGATTGATGCAACAGTCTGCATTGACCCTTAGTTTCACGGTACTGATTGATACAACAGTCTGCATTGACCCTTAGTTTCACGGTACTGATTGATGCAACAGTCTGCATTGACCCTTAGTTTCACGGTACTGATTGATACAACAGTCTGCATTGACCCTTAGTTTCACGGTACTGATTGATGCAACAGTCTGCATTGACCCTTAGTTTCACGGTACTGATCGATTGATGCAACAGTCTGCATTGACCCTTAGTTTCACGGTACTGATTGATACAACAGTCTACATTGACCCTTAGTTTCACGGTACTGATTGATACAACAGTCTGCATTGACCCTTAGTTTCACGGTACTGATTGATGCAACAGTCTGCTTTGACCCTTAGTTTCACGGTACTGATTGATACAACAGTCTGCATTGACCCTTAGTTTCACGGTACTGATTGATACAACAGTCTGCATTGACCCTTAGTTTCACCCCGGTACTGATCGATTGATGCAACAGTCTGCATTGACCCTTAATTTCACGGTACTGATTGATACAACAGTCTGCATTGACCCTTAGTTTCACGGTACTGATTGATACAACAGTCTGCATTGACCCTTAGTTTCACGGTACTGATCGATTGATGCAACAGTCTGCATTGACCCTTAGTTTCACGGTACTGATTGATACAACAGTCTGCATTGACCCTTAGTTTCACGGTACTGATTGATGCAACAGTCTGCATTGACCCTTAGTTTCACGGTACTGATCGATTGATGCAACAGTCTGCATTGACCCTTAGTTTCACGGTACTGATTGATACAACAGTCTGCATTGACCCTTAGTTTCACGGTACTGATTGATACAACAGTCTACATTGACCCTTAGTTTCACGGTACTGATTGATGCAACAGTCTGCTTTGACCCTTAGTTTCACGGTACTGATTGATACAACAGTCTACATTGACCCTTAGTTTCACGGTACTGATTGATACAACAGTCTGCATTGACCCTTAGTTTCACGGTACTGATCGATTGATGCAACAGTCTGCATTGACCCTTAGTTTCACGGTACTGATTGATACAACAGTCTGCATTGACCCTTAGTTTCACGGTACTGATTGATGCAACAGTCTGCATTGACCCTTAGTTTCACGGTACTGATCGATTGATGCAACAGTCTGCATTGACCCTTAGTTTCACGGTACTGATTGATACAACAGTCTGCATTGACCCTTAGTTTCACGGTACTGATTGATACATCAGTCTGCATTGACCCTTAGTTTCACGGTACTGATTGATACAACAGTCTGCATTGACCCTTAGTTTCACGGTACTGATTGATACAGCAGTCTGCATTGACCCTTAGTTTCACGGTACTGATTGATACAACAGTCTACATTGACCCTTAGTTTCACGGTACTGATCGATTGATGCAACAGTCTGCATTGACCCTTAGTTTCACGGTACTGATTGATACAACAGTCTGCATTGACCCTTAGTTTCACGGTACTGATTGATGCAACAGTCTGCATTGACCCTTAGTTTCACGGTACTGATTGATACAACAGTCTGCATTGACCCTTAGTTTCACGGTACTGATTGATGCAACAGTCTGCATTGACCCTTAGTTTCACGGTACTGATTGATACAACAGTCTACATTGACCCTTAGTTTCACGGTACTGATCGATTGATGCAACAGTCTGCATTGACCCTTAGTTTCACGGTACTGATTGATACAACAGTCTGCATTGACCCTTAGTTTCACGGTACTGATTGATACAACAGTCTGCATTGACCCTTAGTTTCACGGTACTGATTGATACAACAGTCTGCATTGACCCTTAGTTTCACGGTACTGATTGATACAACAGTCTGCATTGCCCCTTAGTTTCACGGTACTGATTGATACAACAGTCTACATTGACCCTTAGTTTCACGGTACTGATTGATGCAACAGTCTGCTTTGACCCTTAGTTTCACGGTACTGATTGATACAACAGTCTGCATTGACCCTTAGTTTCACGGTACTGATTGATACAACAGTCTGCATTGACCCTTAGTTTCACGGTACTGATCGATTGATGCAACAGTCTGCATTGACCCTTAGTTTCACGGTACTGATTGATACAGCAGTCTGCATTGACCCTTAGTTTCACGGTACTGATTGATACAACAGTCTACATTGACCCTTAGTTTCACGGTACTGATCGATTGATGCAACAGTCTGCATTGACCCTTAGTTTCACGGTACTGATTGATACAACAGTCTGCATTGATCCTTAGTTTCACGGTACTGATTGATGCAACAGTCTGCATTGACCCTTAGTTTCACGGTACTGATTGATACAACAGTCTGCATTGACCCTTAGTTTCACGGTACTGATTGATGCAACAGTCTGCATTGACCCTTAGTTTCACGGTACTGATTGATACAACAGTCTACATTGACCCTTAGTTTCACGGTACTGATCGATTGATGCAACAGTCTGCATTGACCCTTAGTTTCACGGTACTGATTGATACAACAGTCTGCATTGACCCTTAGTTTCACGGTACTGATTGATACAACAGTCTGCATTGACCCTTAGTTTCACGGTACTAATTGATACAACAGTCTGCATTGACCCTTAGTTTCACGGTACTGATTGATACAACAGTCTGCATTGACCCTTAGTTTCACGGTACTGATCGATTGATGCAACAGTCTGCATTGACCCTTAGTTTCACGGTACTGATTGATACAACAGTCTGCATTGACCCTTAGTTTCACGGTACTGATCGATTGATGCAACAGTCTGCATTGACCCTTAGTTTCACGGTACTGATCGATTGATGCAACAGTCTGCATTGACCCTTAGTTTCACGGTACTGATTGATACAACAGTCTGCATTGACCCTTAGTTTCACGGTACTGATTGATACAACAGTCTACATTGACCCTTAGTTTCACGGTACTGATTGATGCAACAGTCTGCTTTGACCCTTAGTTTCACGGTACTGATTGATACAACAGTCTGTATTGACCCTTAGTTTCACGGTACTGATTGATACAACAGTCTGCATTGACCCTTAGTTTCACGGTACTGATCGATTGATGCAACAGTCTGCATTGACCCTTAGTTTCACGGTACTGATTGATACAACAGTCTGCATTGACCCTTAGTTTCACGGTACTGATTGATGCAACAGTCTGCATTGACCCTTAGTTTCACGGTACTGATCGATTGATGCAACAGTCTGCATTGACCCTTAGTTTCACGGTACTGATTGATACAACAGTCTGCATTGACCCTTAGTTTCACGGTACTGATTGATACAACAGTCTGCATTGACCCTTAGTTTCACGGTACTGATTGATACAACAGTCTGCATTGACCCTTAGTTTCACGGTACTGATCGATTGATGCAACAGTCTGCATTGACCCTTAGTTTCACTGTACTGATTGATACAACAGTCTGCATTGACCCTTAGTTTCACGGTACTGATTGATACAACAGTCTGCATTGACCCTTAGTTTCACGGTACTGATCGATGCAACAGTCTGCATTGACCCTTAGTTTCACGGTACTGATTGATGCAACAGTCTGCATTGACCCTTAGTTTCACGGTACTGATTGATGCAACAGTCTGCATTGACCCTTAGTTTCACGGTACTGATTGATGCAACAGTCTGCATTGACCCTTAGTTTCACGGTACTGATTGATGCAACAGTCTGCATTGACCCTTAGTTTCACGGTACTGATTGATGCAACAGTCTGCATTGACCCTTAGTTTCACGGTACTGATTGATGCAACGGTCTGCATTGACCCTTAGTTTCACGGTACTGATTGATGCAACAGTCTACATTGACCCTTAGTTTCACGGTACTGATTGATGCAACAGTCTGCATTGACCCTTAGTTTCACGGTACTGATTGATACAACAGTCTGCATTGACCCTTAGTTTCACGGTACTGATTGATACAACAGTCTGCATTGACCCTTAGTTTCACGGGACTGATTGATACAACAGTCTGCATTGACCCTTAGTTTCACGGTACTGATTGATACAACAGTCTGCATTGACCCTTATAGTTTCACGGTACTGATCGATGCAACAGTCTGCATTGACCCTTAGTTTCACGGTACTGATTGATGCAACAGTCTGCATTGACCCTTAGTTTCACGGTACTGATTGATGCAACAGTCTGCATTGACCCTTAGTTTCACGGTACTGATTGATGCAACAGTCTGCATTGACCCTTAGTTTCACGGTACTGATTGATGCAACAGTCTGCATTGACCCTTAGTTTCACGGTACTGATTGATGCAACAGTCTGCATTGACCCTTAGTTTCACGGTACTGATTGATGCAACAGTCTGCATTGACCCTTAGTTTCACGGTACTGATTGATGCAACAGTCTGCATTGACCCTTAGTTTCACGGTACTGATTGATGCAACAGTCTGCTTTGACCCTTAGTTTCACGGTACTGATTGATGCAACAGTCTGCATTGACCCTTAGTTTCACGGTACTGATTGATACAACAGTCTGCATTGACCCTTAGTTTCACGGTACTGATTGATACAACAGTCTGCATTGACCCTTTGTTTCACGGTACTGATTGATACAACAGTCTGCATTGACCCTTAGTTTCACGGTACTGATTGATACAACAGTCTGCATTGACCTTTAGTTTCACGGTACTGGTTGATACAACAGTCTGCATTGACCCTTAGTTTCACGGTACTGATTGATGCAACAGTCTGCATTGACCCTTAGTTTCACGGTACTGATTGATACAACAGTCTGCATTGACCCTTAGTTTCACGGTACTGATTGATGCAACAGTCTGCATTGACCCTTAGTTTCACGGTACTGATTGATACAACAGTCTGCATTGACCCTTAGTTTCACGGTACTGATTGATGCAACAGTCTGCATTGACCCTTAGTTTCACTGCAACAGTCTTGACCCTTAGTTTCACGGTACTGATTGATGCAACAGTCTGCATTGACCCTTAGTTTCACGGTACTGATTGATGCAACAGTCTGCATTGACCCTTAGTTTCACGGTACTGATTGATGCAACAGTCTGCATTGACCCTTAGTTTCACGGCTACAGACGAATAAACGACTATCCGAATGTCCTCGCGATCACTTGCTGCAGTTTAAAGATCGTTATCTGGAATGGTTGTGGATCTTGAAGAGACAACATGAGGGAGAGACTGTTAAAGAAATCAAGGCTGACGATAGAACAGACTCGTTCTCAAGCGAGAGAAAACTAGAGCTCTCCAAGGTAAATATAATAGTCAGCATTTGTAGCTGGTGTTTTCCCATTCGAAACCTTTTGGGAATAATATATTTTCAAAGTAGATTCCAATCAATGTTTTGTCGATACGTTGCAAGAAAATGATAATGAGACGAGAAAACCCCTTCCCGATCTGATACATTAGAGAGATTTAGACCCCGTCTACACGTATGCGGATATTTTTTAATCCGCAAATTTTCGGAGTTGCGGATTAAAAATAATTTGCGTCCACACGAGGCCGTATTCACAGCGTATTCAAAAGAGCGTATTCAAAAAGTTGCGGATTCATCGACCGTATTCACCGGATACGTGTGGACGGGAGGCCAATCCGCATCGAAAAAGTTGCGGATTCAAAAATAACCGGATACGTGTGGACGGGGCCTTAGCAACCACGACGCGACGTGAAAGAGGACGGCGGCGAAAAGGACCGTTGGCGTCCTCAACGTCATGAAGAGGGCGTGAAAACAAGTGAAATGGCGTCGTGAACTTAACATCGCGACGTTGTCATGTAGCTAGGTCATGCAACGACTGGATGTGATATACAGCTACTTCAAAAAGGGTTGGTGAAGGTTTTGTTGCATCTTGCATACCAAGCCCGAAATGCACTATGGGCGATGTGAATGGAATCAGCGAAAGCCGGGTCACGACAATTTCTGGACTCTGGGAATTTTCCCAACATTGGCGTCTTCGCAATATGGAGCCGGCTGATATTCTTGGACCGATATTCTTAGTGTATGTGCATGCTGAAATTATTTACATATGATCCACAATACATTTCGGGCTTGGTATGCAAGATGCAAGATGCCAACCTTTTTTGAAATAGCTGTATTCAATCGTCATCTCACGCCGCGTTCTCGCGTCGCGTCTCTCTAATGGCCGAGACGAGAACAACCGATAAAGTTGAGCAACCATTTTTAGTGCGTCATTTAATGCGTATCTAAGTTCGTTTCGATTAAAGTTTTAAAGGTCTATTCAAAATAAGCTGTATAGTTGGTGGGTTCAGTATTTTGTGATTTGAACCTTGCGTTTATGAGTTATATAGAGGTTTGAAATCTCAATATGCAAATTTGATGACGTCTACTAAGGAATGTGCCATAACATATTTAGACTTTTTCAAAAAGAACTTATTACTCGGGCCCTTCCGAAGGAAGCCCGAGTTATAAAATGGGCTTTCTTGTTATTTTTTTTTATTTTTTTTCTCATGGTCACGGAATGAAGAAAAAATGCGAAGAATGAAGAAAGAATGCGATGTATTTGATCGTATCGAGTTTCAATATTTCTCAGCATAGATCTTCAAGCTATTAAAGGTCAGGATTCTAGTTGATCGTTCGACGATGAAGCTAAGGCGTTGTTTTTGTTATAAATGAAACGACATCTTTCAGAGTGGGCCCACACGAATCGGCGTATGCTTTTAAATGAGCGTGTTTAAAGCCCGTGTTTTATCGGCTGTTGTACGACGCCGTTCCACAAACTCGAACTCATCAAAAAATGAATTGAAAAGCAAATGAAATGAACTCAAAAAGTATCATGACCTCGCTATGTTGTCATGTTTGTTGCTAATTGTAATAGAACGTGTACAGCTATGTCCATTAAACTCACGACCAGCGATGTAACTACATCTATTGACAAAAAGCTATATGTACAGAAGTCATGCGAACAGTCGAGCCTACTCAGTCGAGCTATTTTCAGTAACTCATGATGGATGTTTATTTCATTCCACGTTTGCAAAGTTTTTTTTTATAGGCCATGCCGTTAAAAACCCGTTCGCAGCTTCGTCGAGCTTCGCCAGATCATAGTCTGAATCGTCTGGATGTTATATTATTATGTTTCTGAAGCTAGAGAGCGAGGGTTTGATTTTCCAGTAGATGTTGTTTTGATAGCTAATCTCGCTTTACTTGCTGCCTGACTGTCGTCACGCGCCGTGAAAAACCGTTTAAAAAGTATTCGACAGTAAAACGAAACACATTTCTCAGATATATAATGATGGATGTTTATTTGATTCGACGTTTGAAAAATTCAGAAGGAAAAGAAATCGTATAAATCGTACTTCAAAACTTCATCAAAGCAAAGGCGAGCAAGGTCAATGTACGAAATTTGGCATGGGATCATGCCAAAATAGTTTTAGTAGCCTATTTATATACTTGTTCTATGCTCAAATGGGTCAAATAGTTCGTTCTTGTTAAAACAGAATTTCCACGCTCAAAACAGGTCAGTAAACGGCAAAAATACAATCAAAATCAAAACATCCTTAGATTTTAGGGATCTATTACAGAAGAAGACGCTCAGTGACGAGGGAGTCACTTGTGTCGGTGACTCATAGATAAAGATCTCCGACTCTTGAAGGTACGCTGTGGTACGTTTTTAAACGTATTTGAGGTCACTTGAGGTCACATCTTGATTTTTAATCGATAATTCCTTTCTGATTTCGAGATAAATCGAACAAGATCTTTCAATGTATAGGCAGAGACAGCAGATTGGTCGAGCTTTGTCACATCATACCGTAGTCTGAATCAACTGGATGTTTAAAAGATACGAAGTTCAACTTTCCTCTGCGATAACGAAGAAACCAAAGACGTTATCAGAACCGTCTGACCATGAATATGAACCTCAACTGGACGTTCCAAGTACATGCTACGGAAGTACGATACGGAAGTACGATTATCTATGCTCACCGACACATATATACATAGTCTCCCTCGTCACGCAACTGTCAGTCATTGTCAGGTCCCTCCTCACGCAACTGACATTGTCCTTGTCATAAGCCCGAGTGTACGCTCATTGAGCGTCTTGTTTTTTTAAATGGGCAAAAAAGTTATAAAATAATTTATAAAATTATAAAATATTCTGTAAGTTTTCAAATGTCAATAATCAGCAGAAGGGCGTTTTTGTATAATAAATGATTCCTTAGTAGACGTCATCAAATTTACATATTGAGATTTCAAACCTCTATTTAACAATTAGTCACCAAAGGCGAGGTAAATATCGGCGAATAATAACCGAGACGAAGTCGAGGTTATTATCACTGCTATTCACTGAGCCTGAGGTGACTAATTGTTTTAGTAGAATTACACAGGTGATTATTTGAAAAAATAAAAATAAATAAGCATTTTAAAGAAAATAAATTTGTATTTCATATTTCAAAAGCTGGCAGCCATTTTGTCAAAATGCTGTAGGTAACTATCGAGAAATAGTCCGAAGTTCTCGACCAATCAGCGCGCTTGATTTTCTATAATCACCTGTGTAATTCTACTAAAACTCATTAATACAAGGTTCAAATCACAAAATACTGAACCGCCACCACCAACTATTCAGCATATATTGAATATATTTTTAAAACAATCTCATAGGGGTTAGTTGCATTTTAAAGACCGACAGAAGACGCATTATTCGTTCAATCACGAGTAAGTTGATTTCTGTTTGTTTAGTGGGACTTCGCTCGCTGGGACTCGAACAACGATGGGCTTTGGTTTTCGCAGGAGTTCAACAAGATCATCGATTCGCTGATTTACATCGAGCCCTGCATCTATGGGTTTGTGACGTCGTGTAATTTAGATGATAATTCTGGGATAACCAGTTATGAATGGGACTTGTGTCTGGGATGACGGGGATTCTGTGAAATCATGTTGAGTAAGTTTGAACTTTGAAATGGTATTGTAGTCATTTAAGGATCGTATCATGGCTGGTTCATTTTGATTTTATTGTCAGTTTGGTAGAGGAAGTGGTGAAATAAAATGATTCATTCATTCATTTATTTATTCATTCATTCATTCATTCATTCAGACTTCCGGTACGCACGCAATGCATCATGAGATTATTACAAAGGAAAAGTGAGCACCAATTCTAGACACAGGGAGCCCAAGCTATGTCTTTGCTCACTTGGTGCTCACTTTTCCTTTGTAATAATCTCACAATGCATTGCGCGCGTACCGGAAGTCTGGAACTCTTGATGCTTGTATTATTATTATTATCCGCCAGCCGTCATCTTGCCATCCCTCGAGTCACAAAGCTGTTATCCCAGAGAATCAACTATTTACTAAATTTTTCACAAGTTCACAACTTATTTTGAATGTTACTTGAGTTTGCTTTATCGCATTTATTCTTGTTTAGTACAAGACGTTCGTAACATGGCTGTAAACAGAGACTCCCATGATCCTTCAGGATCGCACACTTTCTGGGTGATCGACTAACTTTATTGAATTGAGTATATTATCATTCACTCCAAAAATACATTGGTGCATTAATTGTTAAAATTAATTAAAATTAAGATTATTAAAATTTTAACTATCAAAATAAAAAGTATTCTTCGGTGAAACGATCGATTATTGGTCGAGTCGTCTCGGTAACGTGACCACGTGACCCCTTTGGACCAATGACCGCGCGCGAAAATTTATCGTTGGGTTGTAATTACCAATAATCACTTCGACTTCGGCTAATAGTTGTTTTAGTATAATTACAGTTGAATATCAGAGAAATTTGAAAAAGTAACGACAGCAGGCATAATTCTAAACGAGTAGTTTTACGTACATTCGTACGAAGCATCGACGAAGCGACACACGACCATTTTCGTAGATCAACATTTCTTTTATATACACCGCGCGGTGAATATTAATTTAACAATTAGACTACGAGTTCGAGTTTGGGTTGAGTATTGAACGAGTAGTCTAATTGTTTTAGTAGAAACCAACTAGCATACTATACTCGATTTATACCAATATTTATTGATTTTTCGCTTTGTTTTTGTTCAAAACGCCGGCTTTTTCACTACTCACTATCTATCACTCAATAGATAGTGAGTACGTTAGCCAATCAGATTGCAGGATTCGTGATAGTATGCTAGTTGGTTTCTACTATCTGATATGACGTAATTATTGACCAATCAGAGTGCGCGCATCTCTATATTCACCTACTGGTCTCCAGTCTATCTCTATTTATATACACTAAATTGAAGAATCGTTCAAAATCATAGAACATAGAAGCTAAGACCGCAAGGGATACATGGGAAAGCGGTAAATGAGTCAAATAACGTCGCTTCTTCGTAATTTATTTCCCGAATATGTGTAGAATTTTTCTTAGAGAGATCATTTCTTTCAATAAACACCTAGTTCATACGTCGTGCTAATCATGAGCCGTTCTCATTTCAAACAATAGATAATGAGGCAGCTTCTTTTGAAGTAATTATGAACGGCTCTTGGAAAGTACGGCGTTTGAACTATGCCTTAGCTGATTTACCGCTTACCCATACATCCTAGCGGTCTCAGCATCAATGTTCTATGATTTTGAAACCGACAACGATTCTTCAATTAATACCCTCTAAAAATGTGCTTGACACTATTTCTATCACTTGACTATCAAAATATACATTATATATATTAGGTTTTACCTACAGAAGTTCCAGTATAAAAGAAGCCTTGGCCCTCAGACAATAACGTTGCTAATTAATCTTTGTTCCACTACATGAATATGTACCGTTACCGAGGTGGTAACGAGAGGTGGTAAATTGCTGGTTTGCAATACACGTCACGGCGGCCATCTTGGTTGAACTTCAACAAAAGATTGCTCATTAGTGTCTATTGTTTGTTCAACCAACATGGCCGCCGTGTCTTTATCTCTTGCCGGATTCTCAAGGGATTGATTGCAAACCAAGAATTTCTGGCCTGCAATCACTCTGGAGATTTCAAGTACAAAGACGCAGCAGTTATGTTGGTGGTACAAACAAGAAAAGCTAATGAGGAATGCTTAGTATGAGGTTTAGTACAGACCGAGCAAACGTGTTTCACTGACTTGCGCGCGCGGGCAATAAATGAATGAAGGGAAAAAAAACATGACTTATAACTTACTGCATAACTTACGATACGGACCGAGTAAACGAGGTCAATAAGGTTTAGTACATGGTTTGTTTTCTTTTCTTGTACATGTCCTCAGTGGTAACATGTTGTAGGTTCGTACGGGACGTAATGACGACCAACTCTACTCGGTCTAGGAACTCAGTGTAGTTTATGTTGTTGGATGATTGTTTAGTACATGGTTTGTTTTCTTTTCTTGTACATGTCCTCAGTGGTAAAATGTTGTAGGTCCGTACGGGACGTAATGACGACCAACTCTACTCGGTCTTGGAACTCAGTGTAGTTTATGTTGTTGGATGATTGTTTAGGTTTGGACGTACAGCAGTCAATCGCATTTCTTCAGCGTTGTTTTCGTGTACGGGGTTTGAACCTCCTCTGGAATGCCTCTCACATCGCAAAAGTCTTTTCAGTCCTTGACGGTAGGTCTTGATAAAAACAAAATAGATGCAAGGATTCACAACCGAATTGAGGTAGCCAAAGTACCGAACGATAAAAAAGATATAGTCAAATGTTTCTTTCCCGACAATTTTATTGTTCCATTTCCATGTGAAAGTAATCACCATAAGATAACAAAAAATAGGCCCCAAACATACAGCACACGAGAGAACTATAACAATGCTTAAGCGAAATATTTGGTAATTTCTTCGTTGCCGAGATCGAACTTGTTCGTCGCTGAAAAGCTGGACAACGTCTCGAGATCTCTTGTACAATGTGCCTATCGTGACTGTGTACATTACTGTGATGGCAAAGAAAGGAATAAAGTATGTGCCAAAACAAAAGAACGAAAAATGTATCATCCGAGATGAGTTATCCTCCCATAGCAGCTTACACACAACCTCAGTTCCATTTTTAGCGTCCTTTAGGCCAAACACGGCAAGGTAAGGCGAAAGCAGAGCCATCGCTAGCAGCCACGTCAAAGCAATCAAGATTCCATTTTTCTTCTTTAGTGCGTCTGTGAGACCAACTTTGAATGGAAAAACTATGGCTACAAATCTGCTCGCTGCAATGACGACCAGGCTAAATATCGAGACTCCAGGTGCTATATCAGTCAAGAAATAACACAGTTTACACAGGACAGTACCACTGACTCCACTCACCGGCCAATATGGGGTAATTTGTTCATACATCTTAACGGGCATTGCCAACAAAGGGATGAACAGGTCTGATATGGCCATGTTGACAATCACATGGTTAAACTGGGTTCTCAAATTTTCATTATAGAAAACCACAGCAATAACAAGAATGTTCCCCAGTAGAGAGAAGACGAGTAGTACACCGTACAAGACGATTTGGGTCTCGGGCGCAACGATAGCTTGGGTAGAACTGTTCATCTTGTCAACTTGATCCTGTGAAAAATAACAAATTAGTTTGTCTTCGCATGTGACTGACATACAAATGCATCCATCATCAGTCATTCAGAGCCTATCTATTCCGCTGTTTAGGAATCGATGGAACACCAATATGTGTCTCCCATATCATTTTACAGGTATTGCCTATTAGGGACTGACGCTGATTACACTGATTCCGGGCGCGCGGGGGAAAATAAAAGACGACCCAAATTTCCGGGTAGAGGCTTGGTACCCAGTAATGCGAATATCATGACCAAATGGCATTCTGGGACATTGAGATTATTCAATAACAACGTAGAATCATCAACGTTTCTCGGTTCTAGACTCTATTGACATGCATAGAAACTGAAGACGAGATTTATTTCATTTGCATGACACGTGACTCATTTACTACTATCCCAGAGATCATTGCGGTGATGTTCAACCCGACAGCGTATCCGTGTCACACGGTTTAATAGAGTGCAAGCAGTCGGGGCCTAGATACGATAAACGCCGTTATCCAATAAGGTCTTTTATTGTATGGCAGATCCGTGAGCGGGCAAGATGAGTCGAATGCTGTGAAGAAAAAACTGCGCTCTCCCTCGTGCTTCCGAAATGAAACAAGCGCCGGGCAGAAGTACATATCTAGAAGTGTCCATCTGTATAATAGATCTGTCATACATCAGATTAGCGAGTGAGCTATTTTTAGAACTGAGTTCAAGCGCGATGATGTGTTGGCAACAGCGCGCGCATTGCACTGATAAAATGTATTCAAAAACCAGTCAAATCCTTTTCTGTTTTGACATTTTTATTGCTCCTTCATGTTCAAAAATGCATACTTTTGATGCTTATCATTGTGGATAGTAGCTGAGTGTCAACAAAAGTTTAATTCTACTGAGAATAAATAGAAATATCATTGTTGTTTATGATTTTGCTTGTTACGGATTAATTGTAACTAGACGCTCTTCTAGCGTGAAGTCGGGCTTCTAAATGAAATGTAACCTATTTGAACTAAATATAGATATCTTATAGTGCGATTTTCAGTGCGATTGAAACAGTTTTTGGTTGCTCGTCGTTGCATGACTCGAGCTCGATAGAACATGCTTTCCTTGCAATTTCAGTACTGCGAACTTTACAGTATGGGCCCGTTCGCATTTGTCCAAATTTATGTTTGTTTTGCAAAAATATATGTCAACACGAGCCGTTTCCCAGTGCGAACGACATTTTTCGATCTTACCAATTTTTGTCTGACCTTACCAAACAACAAAGATGCCGTTAAGCAGGACAAATTTTTGTCAAACGTCAAAAATGTCAGATTTCAAGAAATGTAACAGAACAAATTCAGTGGAGCGTGGTATTAGGTCAGGTCGCTCAGTCACAGGCTAGTCGCTGTCATGAATGGAGAGACTTCAAGCGTTCCCAATATTTTCGGTCAAGAAAACTATTACCAACCTGACCACCACAACTCTACCGGCAGATGATGCAGTTTCTTGTAAGCTTTGACCTCAACTGCTACGGATCGCAAATGAGATGAATCTGGAACAAAGAAGTTTCTGGCCTTGGTAGTATCAAATAGGGCTGAAATCTTCGACCTCATCTTCGAGCATAGCCTATTTTTCAAACGATCCTTGGTCCTCCGCTCTCGCTATAATTTGGTTTTGATGCTGGACCCTCAAAAGACAAAGCAACATCATAAGCTGATGTTGAGCGTAAACTAGAAAATGTATAGAAAATGTTTCGAGGCAGCATTTTTCTTACAAGAAATGTGAACACTAGTGAAGATACGTATACGTCAATGCGATAGAATTACACTTTGATTGTCATATGCGGTTTGTAGTTTGTATTTTGGTATCTTGTAGTGCGAACACAAAGGGACAAACATTTTTTTGCAGGAGCAATTTTCGTCATGACTTTTGGTTGGACGAACAATATTTGCCAGTCTAATCGAGAAAAAACTTATATTTTGGCCCCTTGACCTCCGGTGCTTTCCCTGATTGGTTTGTGCTTTGTAATCTTTCTTGGCCAGACTTCATGTCTCCTTCGGCTTTAGCAAGGCGCATGCGCTGTAGAACCCAATATGCTTTCTGGGGACGACGAAGAACGCTCTGCATTTTTAGAGTCGCGGCTTCCACAGGAAGCCCGACTAACAAGACGCTCAATGAGCGTATACTCGGACATTATGACAAGTAGATCTCTATCTTTGCTCACCAACACACACCATTGGTAGAGCAAGCCACAGCCATCTCAAAATTGACAGACGAAGAGAAGAGACTATAGACCTTTTGCATAAAGCCACTAATCATATGCAGAGCAGATACACGCTTAGCCTCACTCTGACTCAACAAAACAAAAGATCTATACAACGATGTCATTGTTTTATTGAGTCAGAGTGAGGCTAAGCTCTAGTCATTCTTCCGTGACAATCTCCGATACTTGACCCTGTTTTTTGATCATATACATCCAATGCAGGTTATGACAATGACAGTTGCGTGACGAGGGAGACTACTTGTCGGTGAACATAGATAAAGATCTCGTACGTATGGTTCGGATATCATCGCCCCCGTTTTCAGCCAATCGAAACCCTGGAACAGACATTCCTGACCGATACGATCACATTCTTCGCATTCCGTGGCCTAACAAAAAATAAAAAATAAATAAAAAGAATGCCCATTTTATAACTCGGACTTCCTCCGTTAGTGTCCGGAAGCGCTTGAACTCAGTTCTAAAAATAGCTCACTCGCTAATCTGATGTATGACAGATCTATTATACAGATGGACACTTCTGTACTTCTGGCGCCGGGCGATTAATAATGGTAATTGCACTATTTTGGATCATTAATTGCACCAAATTATTTTTTTTCCCCGCACAGAAACTCTAATTTTATTAAATTCAAACGATTCTTCATAAAAAGTAATTTGTAATTTAGAATGAAAGAGCTGTATTTCAGGCATCAAAATTATTCTTATTATTGCAACTTACCACCTAAATATAAAGAGTGTATTCGAAAAGATTTCAAAATGAATATGATTAAGAGGAGATTTTTTACGAACGCGCGTATTGAGCGCCAAAAACCAATAGCATGGAGAATACGTTTTGTACAAGGCTAAAACTGCTTTAGCAAAGAGTTCAAGTTATTTGTGATGGTTTTTGACGGGCAAAAGTGAAATTAGAGTGTTAATCCAAAGTGAAAATTTGATTTGAAAACTGTCACATGGGCTATATCTGTATATTTACTATCATTGCTGATGTTTTCCCCTGAATTACCTCAAATTTCAAACAAAAAGCAGGAAAATGGCTTTGTACAACGCTAAAACAGCTTTAGGTAGACAATTTACTTTGTTTTTAATAGTTTGTGCTTGGTTAAAATAAAATTAGAGTGTTAATCCAAAGCGAAAATCAAAATTCAAACTGTTCAAAAGCGCTCGTTTTTGGCGCTTTTGGCGGATATTACGCGATGTTGAAATAAATATCCTCTTAATAGGTAATTGAACTTCGTGTCGTGCAATTTTGGTCTGAAATCATACTCGTGATAACAAATTGCACTCTCGCTACGCGGTCGTGCAATTTTGTAATCGCGCGTTTGATTTCAGACCAAATTGCACGACATGTACACGAAGTTCAATTACCATTATTAATCATATTCATTTTGAAATCACTAGTAAATCCTGCAATCTGATTGGCTAAAAATGGTGCGATTAAATCATTAATTGCACTATTTTGGATCATTAATTGCACCAATTTTTTATTTTTTTATTTTCGCACAGAAATTCTAATTTTATTAAATTCAAACGATTCTTCATAAAAAGTAATTTGTAATTTAGAATGAAAGAGCTATATTTCAGGCATCAAAATTATTCTTATTATTGCAACTTACCACCTAAATATAAAGAGTGTATTTGAAAAGATTTCAAAATGAATATGATTAATAGATAATTGAACTTCGTGTCGTGCAATTTTGGTCTGAAATCATACTCGTGATAACAAATTGCACTCCCGCTACGCGGTCGTGCAATTTTGTAATCTCGCGTTTGATTTCAGACCAAATTGCACGACACGAAGTTCAATTACCATTACTAATCGCACCATTTTTAGCCAATCAGATTGCAGGATTTACTAGTGATTTCAAAATGAATATGATTAATCGAATAATTGTGGCATTCATCGCTTAGCGTATGTCATGTTTTTAGTACGCCTTGGTATATCAGCTCTTTAAAAAGCAGCCACACTTTTAATGGTATGTCTAGCCTACATTTCAATCCAATTACACAGATCATTTCATGCACGCAATTGACGAACTGTTTCCCGAGACGAGACTATTTGATTATTATTTGATTAGATTGGCCATTAAAGTAATGTATAACAATAAGAGGATAATGCCAATAAAATACAGTAAAGCTAAGTAATATAAGGAACCGCATCAGCGTGAGCACCCGGGAGGGAGGAGATTTAGGATTAGGGTGTGCCGCCGGGATCTATTTAACCCTTTGACACCCAGAGATTTTTGATTTTTTTTGCGATTTTCTGGACCTAATCACGCCATAGGAAATTTCGATTCCATATAAGGGGTTTCCATGGAATTCTTGACAGTTCTGAAAGCCCATGGGCTCAGGTTCTGACGTAATCTTTCTCTTGTCATGGATCTCCACGAGGGCCAGCAGATCGTAGCTGCTAGGAGCGGCCAATTTTGCATTTTTAGAGTGTTTATAGCCATTATTCACCACAGAAGCCCCCAGGACAGCATCATTAAGCTTGACTGGTGTGGTAGAGACCGTTCTGCTGAAAGAACCCAGCAGCAAGAAACGATTATTACGAAGACATGTCGGCTCTGCCATTACGAAATTCAAAATGACGGACTCAACTGTGAAATCGTCTCTCTGGTTGTTCTGTGGTGAATTCCAGGACCTACAAAGGCATTTTTGGCGATTTTGGACTTGTAAAGAACGCAAGCGGTGCAATATTTTGCCTGTAGGACCACAGGTAGCCCAAGCTATTAATGAGAGGCTTGTATCGAGCTATATATAAGAGTTTGTATGGGACCTTAGGCTCTGGTCGATAATTCCGTAAATAATAGGGCAAATAAACTCTAACCTTCCAGTAGTGTTGTTTGTGTCCTTATTGATCTCTGGTAGCGATTTCAGGGAAATCCCGCGATTTTTAGCCGAGCTCTCCCCCTACTACTAAGAAGAAGGAAAGGTAGGACACTCAGCAATGGCCGATCGGCTGATCCAAACTCTTATATATAGCTCGATACAAGCCTCTCATTAATAGCTTGGGCTACCTGTGGTAGGACCGAGTGGCTCGACACTCTATATATTCTAAAATACGGAAAGGGCGGGATGCTTTCTGTCGAAAATTCCCGGATGTTCCCGGCATCCTTTTCGGGCGTGCAGAAGGAAAACACGTGTTAGCGAAAGTGGTCCTAAGGAAATGGCTATTGTTCGGCGAGTTAAGGAAGAGAGAGGGAAAAATTCACGAATATATCAAGAAGAGAGATGGAAGTTTGCTGAGAAAGTGGCGTTTTGTTTCGCAAGGATGTATTTTGGAAGAAAATCCAAGTCAAATGTCGTTCATTTTCGAGGTGTAAAATTGCGTCAAAAACGCACATTTTTGATTTCTATGAAAAATAAATTGAACTAGTGCCCAGAAATCGGACCTGAAAGTCAGTTTACTTGAAGTTAAAATTTGAAGAGTTATCTAGTTGTCACTAAAAACTGGTCATGAGATCGATGTTACGAAAATTCAGAAAGTTAGAATTTTTAAAAGCAGTATCGATTTTTACGGGCGGTTTCGGGCGCCGTGGGAGTCAAAGGGTTAAGGATGAAAATTTGGAAAATTCATACCCTTACATTCCAAGGATTTGTCATTGAAATATAGATCCAATTTAAGGAATAAGTCAATACTATTCCTTTGGAAATCGCTAATATCAGAAGTACTTACGCTGGCTGTTACGCTAAGCGGATTTTTTAGTCAAAATTAACTGAAATTAAAGTGTACCCAAATTAAAGATCGAATATTTTATTTAATGGTGAAAAAGAAAAATATGGTACCCAATTTAAGCCGGATCTGGAGGTTCAAAAACCATGCCCTATTCGGGAGCACATACCTATATATTTACAATCGCACTAAGATATCTATATTTAGTTCAAATAGGCTACATTTCAGTTAGAAGCCCGACTTCACGCTAGAAGAGCGTCTAGTTTTTTATTTAACTAGACTTGGATCAGAGTTATTACTGAATAAATCTTTAATGTTGGCACGATATATACTGCAGATTGATATCTAGTTTACTTGGCAATATATAGTTTCACATTTGAGTTTTATTTCCGTTTTCTTGGTTCACACAAGATCGAAAGCGTCGAAATCGAACTGAAAAAGAAAACCTTTTGATCCTTCGATTCCAACTCCAATTCCGTTCGCCCTTCGAGCCCGATTACGATTCCTTCTTGTGCATGTTTCACACTGGTCGTGCGTTTACACTTCTGACTCTGATTAAATTCTTTACTAGAATACCAATTACATGTACTTTTAATTATCCAGGTACCATTTCAAATACTCAAATAATATATAATCTCTATAATCTTACTATTTTGTGCCGCATTGCCGGCAGACGCACAGAGAGCCGCCACTTCATCAGTAAATAAAAGGAAGGCGTGGGATCTTTTATACAATAAATACTAGCTTATAAAATTCGCAAGATTTTACTGACCTGAACTTTTGGCAAGGAATACCGACATAATTGATCAACATTAACGCTGCGGGGTTACTCGATTTCATTTTTCTTTAATGAATCGTTGGAGAAGAAATTTGGACGTCCAAACGCCACGTCACAAATGTCTTGCAACACGCATAGCTGTATATAAAGTATCTTGTATCTTGTATCTGTAAAAACGTAACTCGAACTTACGATGAATAATATGTCGGTTCAAGGTATGCGTTTGCTAACTGTCAAGCCGATTGGTGCTAGCGTGTAATTGCTTTTTATTCTACTCACTTGTTGATTGTTAATACACCAACGCAGTCTCTACTAGTCTACTAGTTCAACACTTTCCCACTGGGTGTCGCCGCTGCAGATGTCGCACTTCCGGCCCCGTCTGGGAGCACTATAGCAAATGCAAATATGCGTTGTTGCTGACGAATTTATAAAGAACTTTCACACGGTACTGATAAAAACAAAGGCTGTGTACACTGCTTTAAATCGAGAGTGTAACTACGATTGCACTTTGACAACGATTGGGTGTTGATAGAATCGTCTTCAGACGAGTGGTACGTTTCGTGCCGTGCGGTGAAGCATTCTGATTGTTTGAGCAATGATTTTGCGCGCTGTGATTGGTTGAATAGATGTGTTCGCCATACGCGGTGCTGTCAGGTGCAGATGTATAAACAATGTCACCTTCCGTTGAGTTAAAAGTTCAGTTTGCTCATTTTGTGTGTTTTGACTGACATATCTGAGATCTAAAAGGTACTCGATAGAATTGTTTTATGTTTCGCTGTGTCTAAATGGCCGGCAGCCGCCCAAGGTCTTCAAAATATTAAATGGCCGAGTCAAAAATATTCCATATTTTTCAAGCAATCACTGAGCATATTGAAATGAAACCGTAAAGCTTGTTCGGAATTGTTAAGCGCTTCTGAATGTGCTAACATATATAGGAAGATTTTCCTTCCCTTTTCTGAAGCAGTTTCGCTGTGACATGCAAAAATGTTGCCATTATGAGTTCAATCATACCACTTTAAGTATTAGAAAATGTTTTATAAGAAAAAAACGTAGTTAAAATATGTAAAGATTCAGTTGTACTGAGAGAGAAAGCACTGACCTGTATCTACTGATAGCTTTGATGTTTTCCGGCGCGCCCTTCTGCCACGACAACACGAGTAAGGTCGATGGCAATCACTCAATAATGTAGTTCTGTCGACGTGACGCTTTCAATGGATTGCAATTGATCCGTGTAGTGTTTACTCGGCCACAAGTTTACTAGACCACAAGTGTTTTTTTCTCGAGAAAAGAAATGAAGTTCTTGCCACGAAAACAAGTCGATCAGTTATATCACAACACCGCAAATAATTTCGGGATTCGTTACAAGCTGTGAAGTTAATTAGAAATCGGCTTTTTTGTGTGGTTCTATTCAGATGGACAAATAAGTACCGAGACATTCAGTCGCTTTCTGGCTTTTAGAATTCGTCTCATTTTTGATGCTGAAACTTTGCCAGATGACAAAAAATACTTCTTACAATTATTTATATTGTCGGACATTCAAATCTTCATTGGTTTGCTGAGACCTCTATATGCCATTTTAGAACATTAGGATTAGGATTTAGTATTTATTAGTATAGTTAGTATTAGCATTTAGTATCACGATTTTCAAGTCACTTTGTTTTATTTTGAGACGTCAATATTTTGTTGTATTGACGTCTCAAAATTACCGCGCGTGATTGGCTCACAGGATATGATTGACAGCGACAATGACATTTTTTTTGGTATCTGGCTTTGAATGCGAATGCAGGAATGTTTTTCGATTTTTCAAGGAAAATTCAAGGTTATTCCACAGTAAAAAGGAGTTTCTACAATGCAGTATTATCAGTATTATGTTATGTGTATAAACAAGGGAAGCTATTAGGTCGACTTAAGGTGAGAAATGATTCTGTCAAACCTCAATGCCTCATTCACAGCTAAAATTTTCATTTCACGGCGAAAGCTACGAACACTCTAGTTTCTTGATAAACGGCTTGATGCTGTAAAAGTGTAAATTACAATCAGGCACATGAAAACCTTGATCAGTTTAAGACAATAAAACAGTTATTATAATTATTTGGTCGTTTGTTTATTGCAGAATAACATTGAATGAAGTTGAATGAATGGGCTTGTTACCACCTGCCACGTGACTTTTTAAATTTTCACCGAAGACAAACGAAATTACCATAACTTGAAAGAGCATACTAAAATTAGTAAAAGTTGAAAATTTCAAAAGAATCCAGCAAATAAGAAAAACGTTAACGGCTTTCAAAGTTTCCCGCTTTGACAAGGATTTGTATGGGTTTTCGCAAGGGGGGGTATTACAGTCTTCCCATCATGCTTAGCTGCTGTTTTTGGCGCGAAGTTGAAAAGATTCAACATGGCGGACATGCGGAAAGGCTGAAATGGCGGCGATGCTCTAAAACAATGGATTAAACGAACTTCAAGAAGTCATGGTAAGTTGAAAGTCCGCATAGTTATTATTCCATTATTATTCTCTTTGTCTAACGATTAAAATTGCCTCTACATATGATTAACATGACAAAAAAACCGTCATGGTTGAACACAAACGTCGCGGTGTGTTATTCTTGATTCCCTCGCTACATGAGACACGTGAAGGTTAAGCGGCTAAAACTATTTTCTACTGTGGAGTACTTTTAGAATTTTATGCATTTTAGCAAGTTTAATATATGATTTTTCTAAAAAGTAGAAATGTACCCTAATGTACCCACGTTTAGTTTGATTTTTTTGGTGTTGAACTTAGCGTTTTTAACGTTCACATTTTATGTGATTTGAGTCCGAACGTAATCGTTTGGTTATACATTCGCACAACAAAATCATAATTTAATGCTTTTAGTTTATCTCACAAGGTGAAGATCTACTTTAAAAGCTTGCATTACATTACATAATATTTGTACAAGGCTTAAAATAAACAAAAATGTGATAAAAGTGCAAAATATTCAGGTTTTGTATTGGTCACATGGCAGTAATATAACCCCTGTCAGTCTGAGTTGAAAACATACAAAATGAATGATGAATATCATATTTTTAACAATATATATTTTTTCATTTATCATAGTTTTTGGAGGGTTTGTTTGTTGCTTTAATTTTCATTGCATCACCCACCAAAAACCCTCTGCAACTTTTACAAATCAAAAACATTAACCATCCGAGCAAACAAGACTTGGATTACAAGTAATAAAATAAACAAAACATGTAACTTCAAGCAATTACAATGTAAGCTGTCAAGTTATATAATAATAATTATATAATAATAATGTGGTGTGATGTTATTTATTGTTTATTTTTAGCAAGTACCACCCGACAGTGAGTAGTTGTATTAAAGGACAGTTCAAGTGTGTAGAGGAGGCTGAGGATGCCTATGGACATCAAAACAACAATCAATGAATTTATTAACATTAAACATGTATATATACTGTGTATTAGTAATTTCCAATGCTCTCGACAATAATAAAATGTCCTGAGTACAGCAAGATTTTTTTAATGTTATTTTTATATATAGACACAAGTGTTTATGTGCATCAATATCCTCACTAGAGAATACGGAAAATATACAACTTGATATTTTTCAGTAACAGTTGGTTATTAGACCTTTCAGGGTCAATAGTTCACTAATTATATTTCCTTTTCATATATCTATTTGTAAATGTAATAATGTCTTAATTAAGTGTCCCCGATTAGTGTACCACTTGTGGTATGCTAGAAGTCCTGACACATTAAATAAAGTTTATGTATGTAATTAAAACAACTCGTAATAAGGAAATACACCATATCAAGTACAATATTATTGTTTTTGCTGAATAAGAACCTATTACCAGCATGGGTTTACTTTTTGTACTAGCAATAATTATATTGTACAATTATATTTGTATTTTGTAATTGCCTGGTACTGTCATTATCCAAGCAACAAAGGATATAAATCCTATGAATTTGTTTTGACAGTGTTTTTGATTCAATTTAATCATTTTGTAGAGCAGCTTTCCACAATAATAATAATATGTTTAATATTTGTTATGCACAAATTAGCATTTGAATATGATCAAATGCGCATTACATACTAAATACAATAATAATAATAATATAGACAATAGTATATCCTAATAATAACTAAAAATCATATGCTTCATGAAATAAATATGTCTTTTTAGAAGTGTTTTGAACCGTTCACAAAATCCTTTTCTGCTCTAATATAACTTGGCAACTTACTTGTTCCAGAGTGTTGGTGCTGCAATAGTAAGTGATTTATCCCCAAGAGTCATACCAACAGGTTCATATGTAAACAGGGTATTTTCATCTTCAAGATTCACAGGTTGCTCAATTATTTTTACATAAAGTTCCTCTTTTGCTGCAATGTTCCCTTGTATGATTCTCAATGCCTTTTGCATTGGAGGGTGATAACTACATCCCTTTAGCTTGAATACCTCACTCTCTAAGGGAATCATTGCATTGTTTACCCTGGTCCCAAGAGGCACTCTCCCTTACTGTACTTTTGAGCCACAAAGCGGCGAGCGAGCTGTGAAGCTGACAAGCTTCTCGCTGCTCAAAAGTACAGTAAGGGAGAGTGTAGGTCAGTGCCTCTAGGACCAGGGTATGTATTGTTCTGTTTCAACACTTATTTTCAACAACTGGATCTGGTGCTACAAACAATAATTATTGTGATGTCTTCGGTTATCAAAATCAAGCCAGGTTTTGGCCATCTTGAGCAGTTACAATAAACACTATCCAATTCTAGGTACTGTAAGACATTTGTGGTTTGGTATTTGTTTCAGTGTAATGAACACAGTTAATAACCTGACATGCCAAACACAACATCAAACTTGCAGATCACTTGGACAGGGTGTTCAAGCTATAGGTTGTAAACAAATGTTGAATAAGCTTACATGTACATATATTGGGAATTTAAAAAGACTTCTTACACAATACAGTATTTTGATTTATTAGGCCCCTAGCGTTAATTACAGCTAATGTAAGAAATGAATCTATTGCATATAATAAGGTAGATTGTACGAGGTATTAATAAGTATACATATTTAGCTTTGTATTAAGTAAAAACGCGTACCTGCAGATCAAAACTATGAGAAACGTCTACCTATTGACACTTTCGGTGATTTATAATTTTCGTTCTAACATCTTTATACATGTAGTTTAAAAAAACTGAACGACTGTATTCGGAAATAAAGCTAATCACCGTTTATAGTTCAGTGAGGAAGCTGGCATGGCCCATGTGTACAGTCCAAGGGAAGGGTGACTTCTGTATCCGATGCAGTGAAGAAATAAGAGACTACTTCATTTCAGAGCACTAGACTAGAGTTGGCATGGTTGATTCACTGTGTTGTTTACTCGTTTACTTCTCGTAGGGAGTCGATACTATCGAACGAAAACACATATATTAAGCGAAAATATAGGTTACCCTAGTAGATTTTACTTCAAAATATGACTGTCAACAAGACGATCAAAAATGAAAGTAAAGGAAGTCCGTTATACGTTACCTTTCCATCGAAACGATCTCGCTTCTTCCACCGCCACCCTTCGTCCGCCATGTTTCTTCTTCAAAATCTGATCGAAATGAGACTTCGCTGGGGGTCGAAACGGTTGATAATATAGTTCGTTCGCGGTGCATGATGGGAAGACTGTAATACCCCCCCTTGGTTTTCGCTTGGAAGGCAAGCGTTGCCTTCCAACATACATTTCCATACAAAAAAGGCAAAGTTTGAATGCCTGTAACTATTGCCCTATTTACGTATTTCCCTTCAAACTTTGCACTTTTACTAACTTTAACATGCTCTTTCCAGTTATGATATTTTCGTTTGTCTGCGGTGAAAATTTAAAAAGTCACGTGACAGTCTTTTGAGCTATTTTCCACCCTGCATTGGACTTGACGTTGACTGACATATTGCAGTCACATTTGTCCTTGTATATACAGAAGATTGTGGGTTAAAACATCGTTGAATTTTCACGAAATTAAGCTTATATTTACTGAATCGATTCACTTTCAATCATTCGCTTTTCTGCCAAAATAAGAGATGAAATGCCTGTCATGACATAAAAGAGGAAGCTTGTCAATAGTTCTTTATAATCACTATCATGTTAACTTGTTTAAACTGTCATTTTAACTTCTTTTCTAATCTTTTTAAAAAGAGTTTTCAAAAACTTCAAATCGTCGCCACGTCAACGCGCGAGGTTGTGAGAATTTGAACCAAATCAGAATGCTTTCCTTGTTATTTTATTAGTTTTTCTTGCGAATTATTGTAGAATCGTGATACAAAGTTTATAGTATTTATTAGTGTAACTAGCATTAGGATTAGGATTAGTATGTAATATTTATTAGAGTTATTGCAACTAAACCCGTGAAATAAAAAGGAGAAGCACGACGCGTAGCGGAGTGCTTCTCAACACTTCTCGATTGTTCTGATCAGTCCCCAAGTGCTATAAATCTGCACATAGCACAGCGGGCAAGTTTTCTATTTCTTTTATAAAATACAATTATGATTTTAAGGCAAGTTTTCAATTTTGTTCGTTACAAAAAAGTTCAAATATCTGCGCGCGCGTGCTGTGTGCTCTCATAAAGCACGCGGAATACGCATCCTTTGGCCAATCAGAGCGCGCGTTATATCATCGTTATTTTATAATGTGTAATAGAGTGATGGCACTTAACCCGTGAAACAGATATTTGCCATGTAGATATTAATAAACTGTAATTCCATTGTTTCCTTTTGTTTTGATTTGACTATTAGTCAAGAACTATTAGATTTTGTTTCACGGGTTAACGGTGCCATCGCTCTAGTCAAATAGTCACAAAAGAAAACAATGGAAATAAAGTCTATACTAATTGTTTTAGTATAAACAAACTAGCATACTTAATTTTATACCAATATTTATTGCATAAGTAAGAAGAAGAAGAATTTTATGCTAGTCAAAGTACACATTTGGCTGAACTAATCGAGCTGTTTTACCATCAACAAATGGAAAACTAAACCAGAAAATTTGGTTCTTTTGTTGAAAAACTTCAGTCATAAATCAAATAACAAATGAACAAACCACGAGTCAAGAGTGGTGTAGCCTTCGTTTATTACCTTTATCACTATCAGTACTCCCTTTGACTTTGTCTTCGCTAAAGTTGAAAATCGGCCCGAATTCGAAAAAAAATCTTCAATTTAAGGGTGGACTAACATATTTCGTTACTATGCAACCGCGTTGCTATGGGGTTTTGCATGTCTTCAATTCTTTAGCTTTGTTGAGGATTTTTTTCTGAAATTTTGATATTTTATAGCCTTGTTAAACATCCTACTTCTCTCTAGGGGTTTTAAATTTCGTTTTAGCAGAAATGAGCAAGCATACAATTTATGAATTGAAAGTCATACAATTCGCGCATCTCCTGCTTGGGTACAACAGGAAAATCAAAACGTCTTTGCTGCATAATAATTTTTATGCCAAATGACAGAATAGAGAACTGTCTAAACATTTTGGTAGGATTCTTTTCCGAAATCCATCAATTCAATGCTGAAAAAGAACGGTAAATTTAACAAGACTTCACTGCGCATGCGCAGATTCTCGTTTTCAAAAACCTTCAAAATTTTCGAGCACGTTCACTGAGGGTTATTTTTTTCTAACCTAGAATATCAACAACGACCTAGTCAACATTGCTGAGCATGCTTTTTAAAAACTGAAGACAATATGACAAGTTATGGAATCCTTAAAGTGCTTATGAAGCACTTGCGCTGCGCAAGTTAGCTGCTTATTCAAATTGTCGATTCAGTTTTTTTCGAAATTTTACGCTTTAAAAGCACTTGGTAAAGAAGAAATCTGAAGTCTTTATTAAAAGCAGTGGTTTTAAGGATATGAAGTGTTCTTCCTACGGATTTATATTTACTCGTGTCTACTTTACATATCAGTTAATTATTTGAATCTATCATCTTCATCTTCTCTGGTTATTGTTGTCTCTCCTTCAAATGTATTTCTTTTGAATCTTTTGCCTTGTAAGCACCTTTGACCGCCTTTCAGTTGCTAGCCTAAAGAATATTAGATCAGTTTACGATCGACATATGTTCTTTGAATAACCATCACTCTTAAGCTTCGTGTAAATTTTGAGCACTTCGAGATACATATAAGCTTAAATAAACTGGATTTTTCTCTGTGCTTAGATATTTTAATATTGCAGATCGAGGCGCGAAATAACACATGAAAACCGGAATAAAGTTAAAGAAAATGTTAATTTTTGTTTTGAACGGAAGTTGGGACACCGGGTTGCCTAGTTGACAACTCGATTTTCATTGGATATATTTCATTTCCGGAATCTTGCGCGTGCGTAGTTTCTAAAATGGAATAGCCAATCAAATTGTCTCAAAAATGGATTATGCCAGAGCCTACGTTCTTCGCCGCTGGTCGAAAGTAACGCAGGCTCTGGGGACGAGATTGGGACGTTTTTCGAGCTGTTTTTAAAGTGCTTATGAAGCTTATTTTTTTATTTTGAAAATCGATTACATATGAAGTGAATAGTGGGATGTTTCAGTGTTTTGTGATTTGAGCTTCGCATTTGCGAGTTATAAAGGTTTGAAATCGTGATATGGTAATCAGTTCAGTGACGTCAAAGGAGGCATCATTTATTATACAAAAGCGCCCCTTTGCAAATGACTGACATTTTTAAACTGGCAAGAAGTTATTCTACAACTTATATAAAAGATGTTAAACTTTTTTTTCTATTTCAGAAAAGAGCAATATTTGAAAAAATATAAATAAGTTACAGCAAAAGCCTTCTTTGACGTCACCGAATTAGCATATCACGATTTCAAACCTTTATAACTCGCAAATGCGAAGCTCAAATCACAAAATACTAAAACATCCCACTATTCACTTCATATGTAATCGATTTTCAAAATAAAAAAATAAGCTTCATAAGCACTTTAAAAACAGCTCGAAAAACGTCCCAATCTCGTCCCCAGAGCCTGCGTTACTTTCGACCAGCGGCGAAGAACGTAGGCTCTGGCATAATCCATTTTTGAGACAATTTGATTGGCTATTCCATTTTAGAAACTACGCACGCGCAAGATTCCGGAAATGAAATATATCCAATGAAAATCGAGTTGTCAACTAGGCAACCCGGTGTCCCAACTTCCGTTCAAAACAAAAATTAACATTTTTCAACGGTTTCATTGACATGTTATTTTTAACATGTCGCCTCGATCTGCAATATTAAAATATCTAAGCACAGAGAAAAATCCAGTTTATTTAAGCTTATATGTATCTCGAAGTGTCTTGAAAAGTTTTCAAACGAAGCTCAAAATTTACACGAAGCTTAAGAGTGATGGTTATTCAAAGAACATATGTCGATCGTAAACTGATCTAATATTCTTTAGGCTAGCAACTGAAAGGCGGTGCCAATCGAGGTGCTTACGAAGGCGAAAGATTCAAAAGAAATACATTTGAAGGAGAGACAACAATAACCAGAGAAGATGAAGATGATAGATTCAAATAATTAACTGATATGTAAAGTAGACACGAGTAAATATAAACCCGTAGGAAGAACTGTTCGCGTATCCTTCTGCTGTAAAACCACTGCTTTTAATAAAGACTTCAGATACTGCGCTTCTTTCACTGTTGTATCTTCTTTACCAAGTGCTTTTAAAGCGTACTCTATTCCCTAATGAAACCTTTCGAAGGATTCCACTGAAACTGAATCGACAATTTGAATCGACAACAAACTGCGCAGCTAACTTGCGCATGCGCTCTAAAACCGGAAGAACAAGAAATCCTGTTCCCCAAAAATGGATTATGCCAGAGCCTACGTTCTCGCCGCTGGCCGAAAGTAACGCAAGCTCTGGGGACGAGATTGAAAACGTCCATAAAAAAAACATTTTTCATTTAAATACCAAATCCATGCTCAGTTGTCTGCTCCTTGTGTTGTAGAACAAGTGTATAATCATAGATTTACAGTATCTTATAAATCCTTGGAAAAAAGAGCGTTTTCTGTT
This sequence comes from Actinostola sp. cb2023, assembly GCA_033675265.1. Taxonomy (NCBI): domain Eukaryota; kingdom Metazoa; phylum Cnidaria; class Anthozoa; order Actiniaria; family Actinostolidae; genus Actinostola; species Actinostola sp. cb2023. Next base: position 150,310 of record JAUJYZ010000765.1, read on the forward strand.
TTGATGACGTCATTGTGACGTAATTTGGTGACGTCATGCTCTGACAAAGCTTTCTCCCTTACAATCACTTAGTCCACCCTTAAACGATCGTTTCTCTCTCAGTTTCTTCAGTGTCATCCAAAGAAAACTTGCTTGAATTGTCAATGAGATGTCTATATTTATGTGCTTTTTCCATTTCTTGTTCTTGAGATTTGTTTCTTGGTCTATTTTAGCTCTTTTTAGCGAGAAATCAACCGTATCGGGTTTATCCGCCATCTTGCTTCATCGCCGTTCACGGCCAATGGTTACTATGGTGATTCGCTACTAGGGGACTATCACTATTAGACCCCTAGTAGCGTAGCCAATCAGATTGCAGGATATGTGATAGACCACTAGTTTGTTTATACTAATGTCTATTAGTCTACTAACTATTTCACGGGTTTATTGCAATCATTCTAGTGTAATTAAGATCATAGAAAACGAGGGCGAGTTGTCTGATTGTTTTAGTGTAAACCAGCTTGTTGGACAAAATATCATTAAAATAAATAAAACTACACAAATGATCATTCTTAATTGGTATAAAAAGAAAGCCATAGTAAACTAAGCTCAGGAAGTCTCTAGTTTATATAATGTCAGTATCTCATGCAAAATCATTTTTAAAATCTATACTAGTCGTTATTGTAAGTGAACGCTGCGAGTTGTAACAATTGATAATTATATGAAAAAAATACTTATTTTCGAGATATTTTGGTTTGTTGCTCTTGAAAATGTCATATTACGGAATCATAATTATAATTCCACAATAATTTTACATTCAAAAGAAACTTCAAATATCACTTTCTCACCACAGGAACCCCAACCAACACAGGAACTCCACCTCGAGCTTGGCAACTGCTGTATATAATACACCTATTCCAAATATCGTTGTCCGGTTCGACCATTTGAAAATGCATGTTGTCAAAATGTCTACGGATGAATAAATGAATAAGTAGAAAATCCCAATGCCCTTTGCGGTCATCTGCTTCTTGCTTGTTACTTTCGGCGGGGACAGCGATTTTTGGAATAGGTGTATTTCTGCGATATCTATAGTTAGTTCAAATACAATAACTTACAAATTTCTCGCGCGCTGATTGGTTAATTTTCATCAGATCATGATCAATAAAAGGACAGACAGATAAAAACAAAATGGCGCGTACAAAGCTGAAGATCGATGGAGAAAAATTTCATCAATGGACGATTGTCCTTCGTTCCAAGTTGACTTTCTTGAGGAAATTTCAGATGAAAAACTATGCTTGTCTAACAGAAAGTAAATGACAGCGTTCGCTTTGCGACACTAAATGACTACGAACTGACACGAAATAGTTAGAAATTCGTAAGAGAAATACAAGATGGTGTGTAAACATGTTTGAATAATTACTCGTGCCCAGGCCTAAGGCCGGGCACGAGTCTAAGAATACAGTTGGTAGTTTTGTTGTTGGTGGTGGACGTCAAGAATGTAGACAACAAGTCTGACCACGAGAGAGATTACAAATGACAAACCAATCAGGAAGCACCGGAGGTCAAGGGGCAAGTTCAGCCGTCAAAATCAATCACGTAAAGATATCTAGCAAAATCTAAGTATGTTTTCTCGATTTTGCTAGCACTGTTAACCCTCTTAACCAGTCGTTTATACAAATTCTGAGCTGACCGGTATTATGTTGTCGAGTGCCGGGCGATTCCAAATTCTGTATGTTCTACCGAGTCACCCAACAAGTAACCAAACACTGATTTGATCACTATAATCGTTATCTCAGTTCTAAACATTGAGAAATGTTAAAAGTCGTGAATACAGCTATGATGACTAAGCACAATCTGCAATCGAGTGGAACTGGGAACGAGACCACTAAAAGCTGATCTATGAGGTTTTATCGACAGTCGAACTCTTTCTTCACAAATCTTGTTGGATGAAGGTTATGTCGTCTTGTGATCGTGAGAAAAAAACATTTGACCGAAGTATGTCTAATACGTTTATCTCACATACAAACGCACACGCCGTTAGCGTTACTCTAAAAGATGTCAAGCGTTTAACTGCCATTTTGTATAACTGGGGTGAGACTGGGAACGTGTATCTCGGTATTTCAGAATTTAAATCGTTCATAACTTCGCAGTGATATATAATTTCGTCATGAAATTAGTTATATACAGTCATTTGCACAAATTCTGGCCGCTACGAAATATCAATATATCAATATATCGGATGCATTATGGGTAATTAAATAATAGCAAATTCCACTTAAAGCGGGTTAACGCCAGCAAAGTTGGTATAAATATTTAGCATGATGTTTATTTTAGTCTTACGTTTGTTGTTTGTAAATTTTGCTTCATTTAATAAGTTAGGAAACTCAAAATAGTATTATTTAATTACCCATAATGCACCCGATATATAGAGATTATTACATGTTAAGATCATGATATTGTTTTTATTCACGAGATTTTAATGACAAATCACGAACGAGCGAGTCTTCGAGCGAGTGAGTGATTTGTCATTAAAATCGAGTGAATAAAAACAATATCATGATCTTAACATGTCCTAATTTGTTTATTACACATTAAGCATTGATATACAGTACTGATAAGGATTAAGCAACTTTATTAAAATCACTAGTAAAAATCATTGTTAACGTTAATTGCTCACCGAAAGCAACATTTCCTTGATATATCCATCGACTACTTCGAAGTTCTGCTCTTCTTTATCGCTTAAAATGATCCGAATAAGTTTATACGTCTTCATTAATAGTTGGTCTTCCAAGCAGTGTTTTTGCTCTCATTTTCTTCAAGAAAACCATAAATATCGTTTGAAATAGGTACAAATATCGAACTTGAAGCCGCTTCACTTCGTCCTCAGCTCGATGGAAAAAGACGGGAATCCAAACGCGCTCGCGTCATGTACAAATTATATAAGAGGGATTGTGATTGGTCAGTGTAATCTCTAACGAAGAATTTGATTGGACAATTCTATCCCGTGAAGTGATATCATATTAGTTCACTAGTGATTGATATGATATCACTTCACCAGATATCAATTTTATTTACGGCTTTATCACATAAGTACACTGATATCAATGCTTAATGTGTAATAAATTGATATATTGATATATCTTTGCAAATGACTGTAAGTATAATGTAGAAGTTTGATGACGAAATTATATATCTCTGCGAAGTAATGAACGATTTAAATTCTGAAAAAAAATCAAAACGAGGCTTGCAACGCATGACGGCAAAATCCCATACTAAAGTCTATAAATGTCATCCCCGATAACTTTTTGAGATTTTATCCTATACCGCCATCGAAACTTTCCAGAAATGTTCTTTCAGACAAACTCTTTCAGATCATATAGGCTGTTTGCACCAGAAAGAAACCAGTTTGCTGATCTTAAAAATCAGTACGCGTGAGAAGAGTGAATTGAACGAGAACAACAACTAGAACGGAACTCGTAAGGACGCTGTAAATTATCTCGGGCGCATAGAAAGCATATTTGAGGGAGGGACGACCCACCTTCGATGCAAATGCTGGCTCTGAAGGGTTCAAGAGGTGGGAGTGAGGCACTTTCAAGGACATCAGAGTAGCACATTGAACGAATTCAGTTAATTACGAAATTTTAAAATCTGTCTGGATAGGCATACGGTAGAACCAAAACTCGGACCGGGACTCGGACTCAAAATTAGTCAAATGTAGCAATAACTGTCCGTTCGAACTGCAGTACTTTGGACTTTTGAAGTAAAAGTGTGAGTGACAATTCTCTAGGACAAAGATAAGCAACAGATTCGTAGACAACCGAAGCTCATCAGTGACGTCATCTTTGTGCACCGCAATTTCACCTCGATCCTAAAACATGATAAAACTTAGCCGGTAATTTGGCTATTTGCTATCAGGAATGGCCGGAGATCAGATCGATCCGACGAGTGATTTCCATGAAGCTATTATTTACTCAAAATAATCAAATTCGAAGGCTTGAAAATTCGCGTGAAAATTCCAAGTTTCAAGTTTATTGGAAATATTCTTAACTTACAAAAGATCAATATACTTCACCCTTAAACAGCAGTACTGTGTAGTTTGCATCCGCTAGTTTGAATCTTCAGCTACACTAATTTCTATTTTCAGACTATTGACACTAGAGTACAAACCATAGAGAGCGCGTTCACATTAGGACTTTCTAGCTAGCTAAAGACCGGTTTAGCTAGCTAAGTCGAAAACCCCAGTGTGAACGCGTTTTTCTAGCTAGCTAAAGCATAGCTCATTATCTCCGTTCACATTGGGAATATTGACCGGAAACAGGCAAATTTCAAACCATGTCGGGACATGGTTTTTTAAAAAGAGGTGCGGTCGTAAATGTGTCTATCCAATTATAATGAACGATCTCATTGGAGAACTCCTCGTTAGCGCGAAATTCAAACAGTATATGTAACTTTACTTCGTTGATAGTACGATTACACAGCTGAAACTCATACAATTTGTCACATTTATCATAAACATTCACATGGTACATTTCGAACAAAATCGTATGTGAGGAACTAAACATTTTATGTTACAATGCGTTCTGTTTGGGAGTCTCTGTTATTTATCTCATTGTCGTTGACAGATATGTCCCATTCACCTCAATGCTATTGGATGAAATTTGGCGGGAGTAAAGTCCGCCGGAGCGCCAAAAACAAAACAATAACAAAATACACTTTCAATGTCCTAAAACTTGTAAAATCTCAAAAAAAATCTGAAAATAGTTCATCATCCGCAACGATGTCCAAGTCATCATAGTACGTAATAATCTCCTGTGTCAGTGTCATCGGTCTCTAGGTCGATTCCTCCTTTCACCACAAGTTCAGGAACATATCAAGAAATCTGTGCTTTTTTCGTAGACCAGCTACGGGGACTGGGCACGAGTTTACCGGTCCCCCTGTGTTAGGTTTCCCAGTCTTTTTGGCCGTGTTACAAAATGGAGGACAATGTTTACATTCATTTACTCGATTTGCTGTAAGTTTGGATGGATTTTTCGATAAAAATCGTACTTTTAAGCGAAAAATATTTACAGGTTTCCAAATTATGGTAAGTACAATGCCCAAATATGGACATAGGAAAGCTGGCCGAGCAACAGCACACTTTAATGGGGGATTTCTTGATATGAAGTCTTTGTTAGAAAGAGGACTTCCATCACATCTAGTCTAATTCCCCGAGCGCATATCACTCTTAGGGAAGGATAAGAACAAAGACATGCAATGGTAAGAACACTGAACTGGGTGTTAGATGAAATATTGATTCTTGTGAGGCGTCGAAGAGAGTCATTCGCTTTGTAAATTGAACGGTTCAGCGATCTCCACAGGTAGCCCAATAATAATTATAATAATTATTTGTCAGAAAAGGGCTAATTTTAAAATGACTATAACTCGCTCAATCCTCGTCCAAATCGCTTCAAATCTTCACAGACAATAAAGGAATAATTGAATAAGATACACAGGACTTTATAGAGGATTTCATTTTCATTTTATTATTTTATTGATTTTATTGACATTATCCACATAGCTTGGGCTACCTAGCTGTGCGATCTCGCCACAGCTTTCAATGTTCAATTCTCGTAGATGTTTTGCTGCTTTCCTGGTCTTGTTCTTTGACCAGATTGCATCCTCGTCTGATAGAAACAGCCGTGATTCTTCACGTGAACACAAGCGAAGTTGATCGGCGTTCACCGCGCCATGCTTCCATTCGTCGTGTCGCGAACAGCAACAGAGCGCGGAAAAGGGCATTCCATTCGATTGGAATACCTCATCTACATTCACTCTAACTTTCCTTATCTTGTAAGTTACTTTTTTGCGTTTGATTTCGGCTTTTCAGATTCCTTTACATTGGCTTATTCAATGGCCTCAACTTGTTGACACGACACGATGACTTGAAATTCGAGACGAGAGTCAGAATTTCGTGACGCTCACATACGAATTGTTCCCGAAGCCAATGAAACAATCGGAGAACGATTACTACTTCCATATACGGAGTTTCGTGTATGGAAACGAAGTATATCGTAGAAAAATCGGAGTTTCAAAGACTTTAACCAATCAGATCGCTGGATTTTAATAACTTAATCCCTTTACGATTTCTTTGCATAAGACATTCCTAAAGTTCCATAGCCGTTCGTGCTTTCGTTCTTACGCGGATCGCTACAAACTCTGGAAACTCGCTAATGGTGTTGGTTTTGACAGATTTATATTACTTAAATATCAATCACGCGTCCTGAGCCGGAGGTTCACATTTCAGTTGAGTTTTATTCGCGTTTGAAGACAACCCAAACTTTGTTTCTTCTCTCTTTATTGTTTTAGATTCGTTACTATCTATTATTCACTCCTCGTTTACTTGGATCAATCAAGAAATCAGAAAAGTTAGTTGTTTATAACCGCCAAAATTTCAAATAACAGATATTGGATTACTATTGTTGAGTAGTAACTAGCTTGAATATTAACAATGTGAACATGCATAAAAGGTTAACTAGCTAAATCTTCAAACACGATGATAGATGAACAAACACGTATATGAGCTTAGCTAGCTAACTTTCGCTGTAGTCTGAACGCACTAAGAGTGATTCCAATAAACCTGGGCGCTACTAATTAGCTGTCAGTGTTTATTAGATGCAAAGAAACAAAAGAAAACAAAGGAGTGAGTGTCTAATAGTGTGTATTGGTGTAGTTAGTAATGCCCAGGTTTATTGGAATCACTCTATGTCCGTGAAATAGTACTATTACTAAATAGTACTAAATAGTGTTGTATCTACTGTTTTCTGTTGTTTCATCAGTGCTATTTAGTACTAATTAGTTAGTACTGTTTCACGGACATATGGTTTAGTACTCTATTGTCAGAATTATTATTCAAACACTTACTTACCCTAGCTGACAATTCCGTGCTTTAGCGCGCGTCAGGTGATGATGGTGTTTAGAGTATTCAATGGTATTCAGTACATGTACAAATTACGTTCTCGTGTCTGAACGGATATTAGTCCGCGTTTCATCTACCAACTGAACAATTGATCCGGATCGAGGCGGCCTCGTAACGAAATCAGTGCTTACAGTGATATCATATGTTTCCTTCTTCTAGTCATCTAGAAACATCAAATTGCAAAGTTATTTTGCATTCACTGCGGTGAACACGAACAATTACTCCGCTGTGAGTCAGACATATTTCCGATCGATATGTAAATTTCGTATCAGTTCACATATACTGATGACGATACAGAAATTATGTAAATTTTTCAGATGGTGTAAATTTCGTATAATTAAATTGAATTTACACACCACCGGCCGGCCAAGAGGGTGCATTTTCTCCAGTAAAAGTCCAAGCTAGATGCGTTTCGTACTCGCTATGCAGTAGGAATTCATGATCACGAAATAGAATTTCATAAAAATAAAAACAACTGAAATTGAATAATGTCACGTGCGGCATCTTTGACGCTCAATGGGCTATTCCATTTAATTTCTGCACCCCCCCTATCGAGGACGTTGGAAATCTTCAGGGGTCTGGGGTGTTTTGTGATGGAAATCTTCAGGGGTCGGGGTGTTTTGTGTGCTGGAAATCTTCAGGGGTACCATGGAATTCTTTAGTATTTTGTGGAATTCTTCAGGGGTACCATGGAATTCTTTAGTATTTTGTGGAATTCTTCAGGGAGGTAATGGCCCCACACAGGAATTCTTCAGGGATGAACTTGAGGATCTGGATTTCTTCAGGGGTCTACCACAGGTTCCCAAAATTGCTATCCTCGATAGGGGGGGTGCAGATATTAAATGGAATAGCCCAATACAATGTCTGTCTGCTTGGTGTCACGAAAGAAATCACCATCCGGCGAATCACAAACGAATATCGTTTTGTGTTTAGTAAAGAATATATACCTTATTCGTACTTAATTTCGCGCGTACTTAATTAATTTCGCGATTTTGTTAAGACAGCATTTCGCGAGGCTTTATTTTCGCGATTTCAATAAGAGAAAATGATACCAGTTTTGATACCAGTAGTGTTAAAAAAAATTTTGGCCTCCATTCCCTATTCGCGGTCATTCCATATTCCATATTCCCCATTCCTGGTTTTAGTAAGCTTGCCATATCTCGTGTTTGAATGGGGTTACCGTATTTTAACAAACCTGCTGTTTACTGATTACAACTGACAAACGCGCGGCCACATAATTTGACATATCAGACCTTCACAAAAAAAACCTCCGAATAAAGAAAGCAACATAACGTATTTTCAAATATTTATTTGCTCAGCATACTAGCTATCTATCACAATAGTTGATAGTCTTCGTGTGCTAAAATTATTACTCGGCGGGGCTGCCTGTGGCAGACGCCGAGTTTTAAAATGGGCTTTCTTTTTCTTCCTCCGTCACAAATTGGCAAGTAATAATAATAATAATAACTTTATCGTCATGACAACGCATGCGCTCAAACGTATATCGCAGGGACAGTCTATCGCAGGCTCATACGAGACGTGCACGTTTGACTCATTCGATTCGATGAACTGGGAATCTTCCTCTTTCGGACGAAGCTCATGACAAACTGAAGTCATTTTGTCGATAACTGATCGCTAGCTTGCTGGTAGATACCATCAGAGAAAGTAATCGTAACGAGACGTTGTCTAGACATCACTACACAACAACATAACACCCGCCGAGAAAACGCTCTCAGACCGTCTTGTTTATAAACAAAAAGGATATATGACATATAATTTCGGCAAACACTAATTATTAATCTCCCACATCGCACAGAATTCTATTACAATCGAACGATTTCTAAAGGCGTCATTAATATGCACGACTGAGTGACGCGAAAGAAACCCTGTCTACCCAGTGAAATACTATCAATGGATCAACGGCAGTCTTCTAGAAATCAAACATTTATACGAACGTCATGCCTTTATAATATGCTTTTTGCTGGTTTTTGAGAGGTTTTGAGCATTAGTTCTCTGATAGAGCGAGAATGAGTTGAACTCACGTCGGCCGCTAAGAGTCATTCAAATGACAACAACAAACAACTTGAAGACAAAAGCCGAATTGATTACTTCGTCGTTTTTCATCGCATGCACTATTACCCTGCGAGCAGAGGTTTTTTTCTACTCGCCCAGGAGAGGAGAGCGACGTCGCTCTCCTCTCGCAGGGTAATAATAATAATGCACTATAAACTCGTCAAAAACTTACTTAACAACTGAACTTACACTTTATATAAGTTTTCAAATGATAGGTATTGCGTATTAGTTATCTGATAGAGTGAGAATGAGTTGAACTCACGTCGGCCGCTAAGCCGTGAGTCATTCAAATGACAACAAACTCGACTTGAAGACAGAAGCCGATTTTATTACTTCATAGTTTTTCATCGCATACACTGTAAACTCGTCAAAAACTTACTTACACTTTATTATAAGGTTTCAATTGACAGGTATTGCGTCAGTATTAGTTATCTGTTAAAGCGAGAATGAGTTGAACTCACCGGTCGGCCGCTAAGAGTCATTGGCTGTGTTCACACTGGCTGTGTTCACACTGGGACTTTTAAGCCGGTCATGTTTGCGTTCACACACAAAGTTGAATACCACAAACTCTTGCCGGCAAAGAGCTAAACTTCAAAGAAAAAGCCAATGTTTACTTAGACGTTTCGACCCCAGTTCCGAACTGGGGTTGTAGCCGTACCACAACAAAAGCAACCAATCAAATGAGTTCTTGAGTTAATTGAATTAATTAAGCGTGTGAATTTGGCGCTAATGGTACCGAGTTCTTCTTGTCTCTTGTTGAAGATTCTAGCGAGTAATTCATGGCGAATAATAATATCGTTTAGCTTCAAGTATTTGGCTTTCGCTACGTCTTCAGCCATTTTTTTCAACTTGGCGCGTGATTGAATTCCCGACAATGATAGGAGTGACGACAGCAATGTGACAGCTCAGCTCGGTAACTTATCCGGCGTGTGTGAACGCTTTACTCTAACCATTAATTGCTATGTAAACATTCAACGTCTTGATTCTAGATCGAAAAGTCCCAGTGTGAACACGGCCATTCAAATGACAACAAACGACTTGAAGACAGAACTGAGCCGAATATTGATTACTTCGTAGTTTTCATCGCATACACTATAAACTCGTCAAAAACTTACTTAACAACTGAACTTTCACTTTATATAAGCTTTCAAATGATAGGTTTTGCGTATTAGTTATCTGATAAAGCGAAGCTAAGCGAGAATGAGTTGATCTCCTGTCGGTCGCTATGACAACAAAAGACTCGTGAAGACCAAGATTATTATAACTCGAAAAAGATAATATAAAGCTTTCGCGGATGATCCAACTTATGGGTGGAAAATGATCCTTATTTGTTTATCTTTATATCCCAACCTTAATATCTTTGAATAGTTATCGTGATGAACAGAAAATATCGATGTTTTGATGGTGCCTATACAATTCCCATAGTAAAAAATGACCAAAAATATCCCTAATTTGCCATAAAAAGGATAATATAACAAAATAACTTTTGTAATTTTTATTGATATCAGCAGTTGGTTCATCATCTTGACTTTCATTTCCACCCTTAATAACTTTAGAAACTAATGGCATAAATCAAGAAAAAGACTTTGAGTTCCCACTTCAGCCATTTTCGCCAAATTCCTTTGTAAATCGTGGTATCATCAAGAGTCACACCCTAATGAACATCATTTGAATCTCGCGCCAAACAATAGGAAAGTCCCGTATGTGTCCCTCCATTCTGTGCGATGCTTGAAATAAAATCATTTACATATTGTTATTGAGCATTAATGTCGCCGTTTAGTTTCGCACGGTTCTCCCAGCATGCTCCCAGCAGGCTGTACGAAAAGTGTATCGTTTTTAGAAACTGAATTTTTTTTAAAGAACACATCTGCCATGGCTTCGTGCCACAATGGTACGTCTTTAAACGTATTTGAGGTCACATCTTAAATCTAACAGAAGCAGCTTTTGATTTTTAATCGATAATTCCTTTCTGATTTCGAGATAAATCGAACAAGATCTTTCAATGTATAGGCAGCAGATTGGTCGAGCTTTGTCACATCACTGTGATACCGTAGTCTGAATCAACTGGATGTTTAAAAGATACGAAGTTCGACTTTCCTCTTAGGCTCAGTATCCAGCCGCTGGGGTTTCGTGCGCCCGCGATACTCTCCCCCTCACGGCTGGGCGCACAGGCTCGAAAGCGTGTCCGTGACGTATTTAGAATTAGCATAAATAAATATAAAAACGGAAACGGAAGTGAAATTCTATTCGGTTGAAAATCCAATTTACTCAAACTTTATTCGCGCTCGATTTGTTTGTCCTAAATAACCAGAGTGGTTGTATCATTTGCCAAAAACAGGAAGAAAATAAAAGGAAACGGATGTCTTTGGGAGGAAATGTGTCTTCAATCTTGCACAACACGCCACATTTCATAGACTCATCTTCTTGCTCTTCGCCAAAGAAAGCCGCTTTACAGTGGATTTCACACAACTTTGGCCGCTGCGATCGATTGCGAAGTTCGTTCGCAATTCCCAACTTTGCTAACGAACTTCGGAACTTCAAAGTGAAATTGACCAGAGTAGATGTTTGAAGCTGATTACACGATGGTTTCAAAAACTCATCAAAACTATAGTTGAAAGTCGATTTTGAGGATGAACGACATCGCAATAAAAGGACTTTATCTCCATAATGCAGTTTGAAATACACTTTTTGATTTCGTTTGAGATGCAATTCTAGCAAATATTTGAATTCGAGACATAAACATTACTCACGGTTCACTGAAGAAGTGAAGTCGGCAAATAAAGATCGTTATTGAACTTCGCAATCGGAGCGGCCAAAGTTGTGTGAAATCAACTGTAATGCCCTTTGATGATAGGAAGTTAACTTGGTATTTCATGAGAGACACTAGCGGCGATATCACGAGGTCAAATATGAGTGGAGCAGCTTGAAAAATTAGAGATTTTCCAGAGCCAGTAGGAAGAACAACGAAGACATCCTTCCCCAGAACAATTTATTTCAAAGCTAAACGCTGTTTTTCTTTAAAACTCTCTAAATGAAACTTCTCAAGCCAAGGGCATATACTCTCCATCACGCCATTTTTAATTTATGCCCCCTAAAATCTGGGGGGCAGATTTCTGATTGGTTGACAAAAACAAAGGACAAGCTCGTGCGCCCAGCCGTGAGGGGGGAGAGTATCGCGGGCGCACGAAACCCCAGCGGCTGGATACTGAGCCTACTTTCCTCTGCGATAACGAAGAAACCAAAGACGTTATTAGAACCGTCTGACCATGAATATGAACCTCAACTGGACGTTCCAAGTACGTGCTACGGAAGTACGATTCGGAGATTTTTATCTATGCTCACCGACACATATATACATAGTCTCCCTCGTCACGCAACTGTCAGTCATTGTCAGGTCCCTCCTCACGCAACTGACATTGTCCTTGTCATAAGCCCGAGTGTACGCTCATTGAGTGTCTTGTTTGGCCTGGAAAACGCAACTATTTGCAATATTGTGTCACAGAAATACGTAAATGTTTCGAAATCAGTTCTTTATGCGTTTGTTGAGTCGCCTACTAATATACAACAGTGCTTGTTGTTGTCGTAGATAATCAAATCGTGTACAATTTTAAGGCTCATTGCGTTACTACATGTAGGTGTTTTGTTGTCTTTGGCAAAAAGTCACGCAAACGGTCAACGCTCTACCAAACAGGTATAATAATACTCAACATTGTAGTGGGGGAGGGGGTTTTGGAGTTCTATGATCAATATATATTTCAGGCGCAGCGTCACATTTCTGAAATATAGGTATAAAAAAAACGATTTGTGTCAAGTATTTTGCAAACGACTGTAGCCTCGAGCGAGAGCGGAGGATCACGGACCGTCTGAAAATCAAGCTACTGTAGCCAAGCGCATGTGTTATTTCCAGTGGTGTAAAATTATAAAATAGAATTTTCCCCTATTTTTTTTAATTTGTAAAATCTATCTTTCTGATCTCATTAAACCGCGTTCTATATCTATATCTATATATCTAGAAACGAAGTACTGAATCATTATTTTGTATCAACCCAGTGTCAACAGTGAATCCCATGAAATCTAAAGACCCGCAAAATATCTAGTTCATATATTACTTGTAAACTTGTAAAATATCTAGTTCATATATTACTTGTAAACTTGTAAAATATCTAGTTCATATATTACTTGTAAGCTTACATATATTACTTGTAAACTTGTAAACTTGCAAAATATCTAGTTCATATATTACTTGTAAGCTTACATATCTAGTTCATATATTACTTGTAAGCTTACATGGCTAGTTCATATATTACTTGTAAGCTTACATATCTAGTTCATATATTACTGACTTGTAAGCTTACATATATTACTTGTAAGCTTACACTGATATCTAGTTCATATATTACTTGTAAGCTTACATATCTAGTTCATATATTACTTGTAAGCTTACACTGATATCTAGTTCATATATTACTTGTAAGCTTACATACAGTCATTTGCAAAAATTCTGGCCGTCACGAAATATCAATATATCAATATATCGGGTGCATTATGGGTAATTAAATAATCGAAAATTCCCCATAAAGCGGGTTAACGCCAGCAAAGTTGGTAGAAATATTTAGTATGATGTTTATTTTAGTCTTACGTTTGTTGTTTGTAAATTTTGCTTCATTTAATAAGTTAGGAAACTCAAAATAGTATTATTTCATTACCCATACAGCCTTTGGCAAAAATTCTGTCGCGACCAAGTATATCAGTATATCACTATATACCCATGTGAGTATACCGCATACCTGCACGCTACCCGTACACGCATTTCAAGATGGTTGACTGTACAAGTGTGGATTAGAGAGCCATGAATACGATACAAGCTACACTCGAAAGTTATTTTCACATTCATTTGATAGTATAAATCTTCGGGTATATAGTGATATAGTGATATACTGATATACTTGGTCGCGACATAATTTTTGCAAAAGGCTGTAATGCACCCGATATATTGATATATTGATATATCGTGGAGGCCAGAATTTTTGCAAATGACTGTATCTAGTTCATATATTACTTGTAAGCTTACATATCTAGTTCATATATTACTTGTAAGCTTACATATCTAGTTCATATATTACTTGTAAGCTTACATATCTAGTTCATATATTGACTTGTAAGCTTACCGATATCTAGTTCATATATTACTTGTAAGCTTACATATCTAGTTCATATATTACTTGTAAGCTTACATATCTAGTTCATATATTACTTGTAAGCTTACACGTCTGTTTGTAAGTATATATTTTCAATAAAGACGTATTATTACTCACTATTTTGTAATATTCAGCTCACTATAAACTGCTCTTCGGGATTCTTTCCAATTTGATATCTGGTGAGTTCACATCTGGAGTGAATTTCAGCTCATTTGAATCATTTTGGGTATTTGTAAAACACACTGTGTTTGTTTTAGTAAACTTTTTTCAGAATTTTCAGAGAAATTGTGTTTTTAGGTTTTTCAATAAAACTGATTGGCAAAGCTGCCATGAGTAGAGCTTGGGCTACCTGTGCTTAAATAAGTTACATTACTCACCGAACAATCTCAAAATAGTCCCACTGAATAACTCTGATCGCACTGGCTTTAGACTCCCGAAGACTCTTATCAAGAGCGGCATGATTCTGACCGTTTGCTTCTCCAAGAGGAGGCTCTGATCTTTTGTCAATAACGATATCTTTACCATTCATCGTGCTAACTGCATGCTCCTACTCCCAATGAATGACGGCAATACCCATTTTATGGCAAAAGAACTGAACGAAGCGAAGAGAGATCGAGTTGTGGTTTGAAATGAGCGCCAAGTCTTGTTCAAAGTTCGTTACTTATAAAGATCACGTGCTCTACATGCACTTTTGATAATAACCGCTGACTGGATTTCCCAGTCCTCCTCCTTCTCGCCAGTATTGCGCGATTCGGCTTGAGGGCAATAATACTGAAGATATTCAGTCGTTTTTTGACTGAGAAAATCGTCGAGAACAGTACAGTTTCTTTCAAGTTCTTGATTAGCTTTCTCGTCAAAATCGGGCCGTCAACTTCCAACATTTGCATCAATTTTCAAAATTGTTGTTTTGTCACCAAATAATATTCATTTTGTTCTTAGAAAAAATATAACCGTTGAGTTTGCTGTTCATTTCCATGCATATGAGATACAAGTACCTGTTAATGCAGGTACCTTTTTATTATCTCAAAATGAATTATTAACTTATTTACCTGCTCCAAGATACAATGTGCATTAGTATTTTAAGCTAGGTCAGTGTTGTACATGTATTTATCACTATTTCAACAACATCTTATTAAAGAATAATGGATAACTGAAAAAGTTAAAATGGGCTTATTTCTATATAAAATGTTCATGTTAGTAAGGTATCATTTCAATGCATTATTGATTCAGTAGAATTTATATGTAATTCCATTTAATATGAATTCATAATGATATGTTTAAAAAGACAGTTTCTTTATGGCAACATGTATATGCAATGGTTGTTATTCTCCACTTTCAACCAATAAAAATGGTAATTTCAACCCAAAATAAATTGTTTTTTTAATACGATATGGCAACCAATAACGTAATGGTTAACAACCAAATAGATTTGGTTGCAACCAATTTAATTGGTTGTTTCAACCAGGCAGTTTTTACAGTGTATAATCAACGAGTCAGCGATTAATATTTTTTTCATTCTGCTTTTGAAAATATTTTTTGAAGGTTCTTATTTGAACTGAAAGATTATTCCAAATTGAAGTTCCTTTTGATTTAATAAAATTATTTAATGATAAGTAATGACTCTTAGAGAGCAAAATTACTCAATGCTGCCAGTTGGCTCATGAAGGAGGGCTTTTCTCCTTATTTGAGGGCCGTATTACTGGCAGACGATTGGTCGATCGCCGCTACATTAGGCCGGGACTTGTCAGAAATTAACAGGGGGGAGGGTAGGTGGAATTTTTTACATTGAGTGTTGGAAATGTTGTGACCCTCCCCTAGCGATTCATTCAATTGTGATAAAGAAAACTGCAGCGAAACGTTGGTTGTTTTTCAGTGAAAACTCAGTGAAAGTTCACATGCTCGGCTCGAGCTCGGCTCGCTCGGCTTTGTTTGACTTTCGCCCTTTATAGTATAAACAAGTCATCGCCTTGTTGCTCGGGCAATTTGGGAAACTTTGAAAACGCGCGTGAAATTAATCCTTCATTTTACTCGGCCCCATGAGCTGATGAGATTACCTATACAAATGAGATAAATAAAAAAAACTAAATTAAAAGGTTCCAGAATCGAAACCTTGTTGGCTTGGCAACATATTATTTTTACCCCTAACTGCGGGTACCAATTCTAAATGAAAGTAGGTCGAATAATTCAGTTATTTACAGGCAAAGTTTTTCTTTACATTATTATCGACATTTTAACATTTTAACGTATACGAGAATACTTGCAAACGGATAAGGCCTCACACATCTTTAAACATCTAGCTCCACACCATGTCGTTCTGCGTGTTCCCACAACTGAACCTTAGCATATTCGCGGTAAAACGAGGAAAGCGGAAAGTCGGTAAAACGCGGAAAGCGGAAAGTCGGTAAAACGCGGAAAGCAGAATCCCTAGTATTTTTGATCAAAAACTATAAAAAATCCAAGTATTAATGCTCTTCAGTCGATAGAATATTGTTGTTCATTATTCTCTGTATTGTCTTCATTGCAATTCAACTGAACATGAGCTGGATGAGCAAAAAAGAGAAAATAATTGTAAGCTTCTATTTGAGAAAGTAACTGCATACTGCATAAATAATCTTTGAATCTAAACTAGTGGTTTATCTATGTTTAGTGACAGTTACATTAAGAAAGAGGTATGCGACGTCAGTATAGTAGTTTGGATAGATGTGGTCAAGTATAAATATAGTAACACCTTAAAATTAAATTTGACAATATAATACAATGTTTTACCGACTTTCCGCTTTCCGCGTTTTACCGACTTTCCGCTTTCCGCGTATTACCGACTTTCCGCTTTCCGCGTTTTACCGCGACCCGTCTATATTAGACCATGCTTCAGCGCAGTTCACTCTTAGAATAAAATAAGCGCTCCACATCCTTTGGGAGAAACCTTCCCGCCTTAACGCACAAGTTAAGCACGTTAACCTTAAACTATTTAATATAATTCCCATGATTCACATCATCATTATTCTATTTCATTTGCTATTTATATCCCTTGGTATACTGTAATCTGTCCCACTTCACACTGACGGTGGTAGATGTACTACCGAAACATGTCTGTCAAACGAAAAAGTGTAATTGTGTTTCTTTTTTTCAAAAACATTATTATTTATTGTTATTGTTGTCTATGTTATGGCGAATTTTGTATTAAAAAAATATCTCCTCAATTAGCGCTGGAACTATTTGCTTGTAGACGAGGCTGCAAGTTATGAGCAATTAACAATTGTTACTGCACGTCGATTGATAAGTTAAGGCTCGTTTAACAATGGTTACATGTAAATCTTATTAGGCCGTGTTTACACTTGGTGGTTTACTGAAGATGAAGATGACCCAATGGTCGAAAACGTTTTGAACATTTGTTAAAACTTTTAAAGCCTTTTATTTATTACTGAAGTAAACGAATTATCGAACCTTGGTAGAAATTAGAAAACTATTGTTTGTTGAGCGGTTAACCTTAGTTTTGTGATATGTACCTTGGTAAAGCGCTCAAGTGTAAACACGGCATATTTAGTATAAATCTCTTATTACTGTTATACTTGGTCGACGGCTCGCCATGGCTGGTGTAAATATCTTGTTTTAATTTTTCTTTTTTAAACAAATATAAAAGTTTTATTCGTGAAGGTCATACGTTTTTTAAGGCCTTTATGGCGGGTATATGTCATATGTATGTGTTAAGGTTGGTTTAGGGATTGATGGTGTGTAAATCCACAGGGAGCCCAAGCTCATATTATCTGTGAAGACCGTTTTATTTGCATATTTACAGTAAATATATATGGCTTTAAATCATCCCTCCGTATTTCAAGATTTTCCGTAAATGATAAAGCTTGTTTTCACTAATGTGTTTTTCTTACTACTTTCGATGTTGTATTTTCGCTAAAAACGCTCTAATGGCGCTGAAACGCCGTCACAACATCGAAAGTAGTAAGATAAACACATTAGTGAAAAAAAAGTTTTACTTATTTACGAAAAATCTTGAAATACGGAGGGATGATTTAAAGCCACATACATTTACTGTAAATATGCAAATAAAACGGTCTTCACAGATAATGAGTCTGGGCTCCCTGTGGTTAAACGACTTAGCTGATAAAAAGTTATGAAAGTAGAGTTAGAAAAAACAATTAGAAAACGATTTTCTAAAACCTTTTTCAGTACCACTGACTGAACAGTATAAACAACGGACCGCGGAATCCAGGATATAGGTGTCCAAAAATCAATTAACTAATGCCAACAGCGGATTGACGACTCTTGACGACCTCTTTTCCAATTAAATAAACGCCTTTTACCTTACTCGTTAAAGTAAAATAAATATTTGTAGTGATCTCACCCATCTGTCAGTCCGAACTCCGACAATACAAAACTATATTTGTTTTTCCTTTCCGTAATTGGTATACATATTAATTAGTTTTTCCCCTTCTGAGAAAGTCAAATTGTGGAAAATATAAGCCACTCAATTCACGCTTGCGTCAGCCATTTTGAATTGGGGCAAACGCACGGAAATGTCTAGAAATCTGGATCACTTTGACTTGCCGTAACTCCGCTCAATTTTGTTGGATGTTCAAAATTTAAACTTCGATAATCAGCATGCATGTGTAGTACTAGTAGTTGGACTGAATATAAGACCAATGTAGGTGTTTTAACTACCTTTACGAGTCAATCTTCTTTTCACGAATGTATCTTAAAATTTCGAGCTAATTTGCTTATTCACGTGCCGAACGTTTAATTTTTTAAACAAAACAAAAAAAATTCTCGATTTGTAGCCTTCCAATACCCATCATATTATAGGTCATAAATAACAAAGAATACATATTTTCTATAAATTTCCGCTCGTTTACCACAATTCAAAATGGCGGACGAAAGCGTGGAGTAGTTTCATTTTCTTTCACAAACCTTTTGGCAGGCCCTGTTTATCGGAAACCAATAGTCAACTTTGGTCGGCCCAACTTTGCCGGTTTGTGCTTTTCAGGCGAGTGCAAGTCCAAGTGCGGTTTCTCTCGTGGCTAAAACTACCTGTCTCGCGGCTGTCGGCTACTGTCTAAACACAGCTGATGTTCCCTACGGTTCTCCAGTCAGTAATTTTCTATGTATTTAACAATGTAAACTGAGTAAACGGCCTAGAAAAGCTCAGTTTACATTGTTTTTTTTAAAACAATATTTAAAAATACATAGAAGATTACTGACACTTTTTAAAAAGTGCATATGACACAATTTTTTTTATTTCATTTTATAACATAGATTAATGATGGAAATAATAATATCACAAATAATTTTTGATTAAATTATTGCTTTTAGAGATATTTGTGAAAAACATGTTGCGAAGTGTGACGTCACGTTGTTTGATCGCACCCTGGTTTCATTGAAATCATGGTAAATATCGATCGCTTTTTGTGCTAGAAAACGAAAAGAACAACAAACAATTTGAAGTAGATTAAAAGTACAGATATAATACTTTAAACACCAAAAAAGTTAGAAGCTTTACCTGTTTATGTTTTTGTCTTATGGTCGGACAAAAGTATGACTATTTTGGTTATTTTTGAGGCTCTTCAAACCAAGTGACGTCATAACAGCTGATGTATTTTTCGAAAATATCTTTTCAAAGCAATCATTTCACAGAAAATTGATTATGTTTTCTTTGATACTACCAATAATCTGCATAATTGAGGCCAATAAATATTTTCATATGCACTTTAAAAGGTACAGATAACAACGCCCTCAGCTTATAGTAAACAATTATTGGATGAGGTTTTGATGATATCCGGAATTATCAGTGTTATTGGCCGAGGCCAATCACATTTGCCGAGACATTGATAATTCCGGATATCATCAAAACCGAATTCAATAATGGTTTTATTATACATTGTCTATGTGGATTGACTCATAATACAAAGATATAAGCAATCCAACAACAACAACAAATGAATGAAAATGACAGCACTGTAGTAACCTACAGACAACCAATCCGCTGACCTACGCAGGCTCATTTTTGCAGATAACCGCCAGACCGCTGAAATATCGCTTGCGCGCACTGATAGTTAGAATTATCTGTAGGCTCTCGACCAATGAGAATACAGATACTGAGTACAATGTATAATAACATCTCTTATCGCGGATCATATCGCATTTTTAATCTAAGCACTCAGTT
The DNA here is from genome assembly GCA_033675265.1 of Actinostola sp. cb2023. Lineage (NCBI taxonomy): Eukaryota > Metazoa > Cnidaria > Anthozoa > Actiniaria > Actinostolidae > Actinostola > Actinostola sp. cb2023. The sequence continues at coordinate 170,684 of JAUJYZ010000765.1, forward strand.
GTGAGGAAAAGCAATGGAATACATCATATCGTACATGCAGTTTTACCTAATACCCATATAACTGACATCTCCCTGCGTTTACATATATAGAAACCAAATACCCACCACAGTATATGTATAACAGTAGAACTGAGAATAATGAGGCTGCTATATATAAGAGCTTGCGTTCATATAAATACCAAATACCCCGCCACAGTATATGTATAACAGTAGAACTGAGAATAATGAGGCTGCTATAAGAGCTTGCGTTCATATAAATACCAAATACCCCGCCACAGTATATGTATAACAGTAGAACTGAGAATAATGAGGCTGCTATATATAAGAGCTTGCGTTCATATAAATACCAAATACCCCGCCACAGTATATGTATAACAGTAGAACTGAGAATAATGAGGCTGCTATATATAAGAGCTTGCGTTCATATAAATACCAAATACCCCGCCACAGTATATGTATAACAGTAGAACTGAGAATAATGAGGCTGCTATATATAAGAGCTTGCGTTCATATAAATACCAAATACCCCGCCACAGTATATGTATAACAGTAGAACTGAGAATAATGAGGCTGCTATATATAAGAGCTTGCGTTCATATAAATACCAAATACCCCGCCACAGTATATGTATAACAGTAGAACTGAGAATAATGAGGCTGCTATATATAAGAGCTTGCGTTCATATAAATACCAAATACCCCGCCACAGTATATGTATAACAGTAGAACTGAGAATAATGAGGCTGCTATATATAAGAGCTTGCGTTCATATAAATACCAAATACCCCGCCACAGTATATGTATAACAGTAGAACTGAGAATAATGAGGCTGCTATATATAAGAGCTTGCGTTCATATAAATACCAAATACCCCGCCACAGTATATGTATAACAGTAGAACTGAGAATAATGAGGCTGCTATATATAAGAGCTTGCGTTCATCATATAAATACCAAATACCCCGCCACAGTACAGTATGTATAACAGTAGAACTGAGAATAATGAGGCTGCTATATATAAGAGCTTGCGTTCATATAAATACCAAATACCCCGCCACAGTACAGTATGTATAACAGTAGAACTGAGAATAACGAGGCTGCTATATAAGAGCTTGCGTTCATATAAATACCAAATACCCCGCCACAGTACAGTATGTATAACAGTAGAACTGAGAATAATGAGGCTGCTATATATAAGAGCTTGCGTTCATATAAATACCAAATACCCCGCCACAGTACAGTATGTATAACAGTAGAACTGAGAATAACGAGGCTGCTATATAAGAGCTTGCGTTCATATAAATACCAAATACCCCGCCACAGTATATGTATAACAGTAGAACTGAGAATAATGAGGCTGCTATATATAAGAGCTTGCGTTCATATAAATACCAAATACCCCGCCACAGTACAGTATGTATAACAGTAGAACTGAGAATAATGAGGCTGCTATATATAAGAGCTTGCGTTCATATAAATACCAAATACCCCGCCACAGTATATGTATAACAGTAGAACTGAGAATAACGAGGCTGCTATATAAGAGCTTGCGTTCATATAAATACCAAATACCCCGCCACAGTATATGTATAACAGTAGAACTGAGAATAATGAGGCTGCTATAAGAGCTTGCGTTCATATAAATACCAAATACCCCGCCACAGTATATGTAACAGTTATTTTTTGTAGAACTGAGAATAATGAGGCTATAAATATTAAATTAAAAACCCCTCCACAGTATACACCTATTTCCAAAAGGGTTGTCTAGGACATCAGTCCATAGGCAATAGTTTACAGGTCGTTAACGTTCCAAGACCGAACTGCATTATGGTAACAGCTTGAATGGCATGTTGCCAGAAACCTGATTGCATAAAATTTGTTTCAAAATGTCTCTTGGTCTGTTGAAATTGAAATAGGTACGATATCATACAGCCTTTCATGCCTTTTTAAGCTATTCACTGAGTGAACGATAAAGCTTCCTCAACCTTCCATTGACGGTTTGTACATTACCTACCTAAATTTTAATTATTACCTTGAGAAAATATAATTGCATTTCGTCAAATAATTCCGGTACTTACCGTATTTGATCGAATAAGCGCCCCCCCCCCCCCCCCTCGATTAAGCGCCCCCCTTGAACACGAAATTTGAAATTTGAAGCTGTTTCCCCCCCGTCAAACTCAGTGTTTTGTACTCAGTTATCCATTTAAGACCACTGAAGTTTATTGTATAATATAAAACGGAAAAACCGCATTGGGGTTGAGTTTATCAGTTCGTTCTCTCCATTGCTTTGAGGGGTTTCTGCGGGTACTCCGGGTTTCCTCCCTCAGAAAAAAATCCGAACTAGTGGCATGAGATGAATGTCAGGGGGTGTACAGAATATAGAATGTAGTAAGTAGTAAGAGTGTGAGCCCGCTGGAGAACGCGGGCTCAAATGACCGACATTTCTGGCGATGGAAACAGGCATCACTCTAAAATTATTGGAAGTTCGAAATCCCTGACTTGCGAAATCTGCATGCTCTGCGGGAACAAGCTAGTAGAAAATGGAGTTGTATTCAAAAATGCAAAGGATTAGGTATTTAGAACGAACATTTATTCACGATGTAATTTTAAGATGGCTTCAGTGTCCAGGTGGTCGACTGCAGTGTAGGAAGACAGTCTCTCGGCTGAGCCAAAACTAGTTTTAATCGTCCCTCGCAACCAACATGGCTGGTATTGTTTGTTGCGTTAATTAGCTATCATTACATGGTTGAAATAAATAGGTTCCGCGGACTGATTTAATAGCCAAGCAAAATAAAAGGAGCTGAAATTGTCTGTTGTTTCCGGTCAGTGAAGAAACAACTGGAGAAAATTGATAGAAAGTACATAACACGGGTTTTTTATTTTATTACTATTTATCATTCTACTTTTTGTACAGACAACTCAGTGATCTAGCGCCTAACATTTATTTGACATGACGTATATGTTTTTTTTGTAGATGTATAGAATACTATATGTATACATGCATATATCTCATGACTCACTATATGAGATCGAAGAGTTTAATCTGGCATTTAGCAATTAAGCTATTCTATAATGACATTAAAACTTATTTTCACGATAAATATTCACAGATAATCACTTCTTCACCTTGGGCGAATAATGTTCTCTACGATATTCTGCAGTCATTTTAGTTGTCGCTGGATGTTTGTGTTTTTGTTTTCTCGCCTTTTGTTGCGGGATTACTCTAAGGACTCAGATAAAGCGATTTCTGTGTTCGTTCAGGATTGTGAGTCTCAATGAGCGACGAGTCCTTCGGCTTGAATCACTGAGTCGTCTAGCCGAGTGTTTCTCGGCACAGCGTAGAAGTCTTTTTAGTCCTACCCGGTAACTTTTGATAAAAGCGAAGTAGATCCAAGGGTTGATCCCTGTGTACAGGTAGCCAAAGTACTGGAGAATAAAGAAAATCTGCGCAGACTTTTCTAAGGCGATGTAACTTCCTATGTCCCATTTCCAGATGAAGTTTACCACAAACAGGTAACAAAATATTGGCCCGAGAAACAGAAAACAAGCCAAAACTATCACAATACTCAAGAAGAATATCTTCTTGTTTCTTCTGTTTGAGTAAAGACTTTGTATTGTTTTTATCAAGGGCGGGTCCAGGAGGGGGTGTGCACCGCATTAGAGAGACCTGACCGTCCGAACAATTATATATATATGTGCATGCGGTACGCGCGCAATGCATTGTTAGATTATTACAAAGGAAAAGTGAGCACCAAGTGAGCAAAAACATAGCTTGGGCTCCCTGTGTCTAGAATTGGTGCTCACTTTTCCTTTGTAATAATCTCATAATGCATTGCGTGCATACCGAAGTCTGGAACTCTTGATGCTTGTATATATGTAGAGGTAATCATACGGTTTCGAGTTCAATTTGGAAATAATTTGCACAAGTCTGTTTTTCAAAGAGTATCAAAATTGCACGAGCCCGTAGGGCGAGTGCAATTTGAGCTCTTTGAAAAACACACGAGTGCAAATTATTCCAAATTGAACGAGAAATCGTATGATTACCAATTAATAATATTCATGAAAAAAAAAGTAATTACTGCAGTGCAAATTACTTTTCAACTGCACTGCTCTAAGCCAATCAGAATCGAGGATTTTTTTCATGAATATTATTAATACGGTTATATAGTCGTACTCCCTGCACCCCTCCCCTAAATCCGCCCCTGTTTATTTGGCTGTGAGACCTTTGATATTGTACAGAATTGAACATCAAGTAGACAACCGTTTTATGTTATTTTTAACGGATGACTTTGCCAGTCTAATATTAGTTATATTATCATCATTTTATTATAATAATATTAATAATAGTTTTTTTAAAAATAATAATAATAATAATAATAATAATAATAATAATAATAATAATAATAATAATAATAATAATAATAATAATAATAATAGTAATAGTAATAATAATAATAGTAATATAATAGTAGTAATAATAATACTAATGTTTTTTTAAATAATACTAATAATAACAATAATAATAATGATGATGTTTTTTTTAAAATAATAATATTAATAATAATAGATTTTTAAAATAATAATAAAATAATAATAATAGATTTTTTTTTAAAATAAATAATGATAATAATAATACCGTGGTATATACCTGTTTTCAGAAACGTTGTCCTGTGTACGTGAAATAGTGAAGAGTAAAATGAACAAGACGCTCAATGAGCGTACACTCGGACATTTATGACAATGACAATGACAGTTCTTAGCTGTTCTTATTTTGTCCGCGTCTTAGGTCTAAAAGTGCTGTTTATACGAAGAGGTTCGCGTCTTATCTAAGTCGCGTCTAAGATAAGCCGCGTCTTATTTTCGCTCGTATAAATGGCCCTTATGTGTCGGTGAGGATAGATAAAGATCTCCGAATCGTCCGTCTTCAGTACGTATACTTCGAACGTCCAGTTGAGGTTGCATATTCATGCATATGGTCAGATGGTTCTGATAAAGTTTTTCGTTTGTTGTAATGAAGGCGCGTTTGTTTTTGTTATAAATGAAACGACATCTTTCAGAGTGGGCCCACACGAATCGGCGTATGCTTTTGTATGTGAAATGAGCGTGTTTAAAGCCCATGTTTTATCGGCCATAAAGATCCGAGCCGCCGGCTTCAGATATATTTTAATCAAGCTTGTTGACGTTGTTGCGGTACATGATGCACTCCATTATGAAACATGAAACCCAGATTATCTCTTTGAAATACAACCGGCACTATTCAGTTTAGCAGCACTTAAAACAACAAGACGCTCAATGAGCGTACACTCGGGCTTATGACAAGGACAATGTCAGTTGCGTGAGGAGGGACCTGACAATGACTGACAGTTGCGTGACGAGGGAGACTATGTATATATGTGTCGGTGAGCATAGATAAAAATCTCCGAATCGTACTTCCGTAGCACGTACTTGGAACGTCCAGTTGAGGTTCATATTCATGGTCAGACGGTTCTGATAACGTCTTTGGTTTCTTCGTTATCGCAGAGGAAAGTCGAACGTCGTATCTTTTAAACATCCAGTTGATTCAGACTACGGTATGATGTGACAAAGCTCGACCAATCTGCTGTCTCTGCCTATACCTTGAAAGATCTTGTTCGATTTATCTCGAAATCAGAAAGGAATTATCGATTAAAAATCAAAAGCTGCTTCTGTTAGATTTAAGATGTGACCTCAAGTGACCTCAAATACGTTTAAAGACGTACCACAGTGTACCTTGAAGAGTCGGAGATCTTTATCTATGAGTCACCGACACAAATAGTCTCCCTTGTCACTGAGCGTCTTCTTCTGTAATAGATCCCTAAAATCTAAGGACGTTTTGATTTCGATTGTATTTTTGCCGTTTACTGACCTGTTTTGAGCGTGGAAATTCTGTTTTAAATAGCGCTACGCGGCGGTTCTAAAATTAGGTCGCGTAATAGATGTATGACTCACACAAGGATCACACAACTGTAATCGTACTGAATTTTTCAAACGTGGAATAAAATAAACATCCATCGTGATTACTGAAAATAACTCGACTGGTTCGATTGTTTGCATGACTTCTGTACATATAGCTTTCTGTCGTAATAGATCCCTAAAATCTAAGGACGTTTTGATTTCGATTGTATTTTTGCCGTTCACTGACCTGTTTTGAGCGTGGAAATTCTGTTCTAAATAGCGCTACGCGGCGGTTCTAAAATTAGGTCGCGTAATAGATGTATGACTCACACAAGGATCACACAACTGTAATCGTACTGAATTTTTCAAACGTGGAATAAAATAAACGTACATCCATCGTGAGTTACTGAAAATAACTCGACTGGCTCGATTGTTTGCATGACTTCTGTACATATAGCTTTCTGTCAATAGATGTAGTTACATCGCTGGTCGTGAGTTTAACAAGGATCACACAACTGTAATCGTACTGAATTTTTCAAACGTGGAATAAAATAAACATCCATCGTGAGTTACTGAAAACTGAACTCGACTGGCTCGATTGTTTGCATGACTTCTGAACATATAGCTTTCTGTCAATAGATGTAGTTACATCGCTGGTCGTGAGTTTAATTATAACTAGAATCCTGACCTTTAATAGCTTGAAGATCTACAGCTGCTTTCAAAACTAAGATTCAAATCTACTTGAGTCCTGTGTGTCGTTTGTTTTCGCAATTCCCTTATCTGCTGAGTAATCTTGAAACTCGATACGATTAAATACGTCGCATACTTTCTTCATTCTTTGACCAAACAAAACTACTAAAACCGAAGAAAGCCCATTTTATAACTCGGGCTTCCTTCGGAAGGGCCCGAGTAATTATATTCAAGATTGATGAGTTCTTGGACCGGCCCTTTCAAAAACACTCGAGATCTCAACTGCTTCTCAGTTTCTCGACACAGCACTTCTAGTCGATCGGTAGTCGTGCATGGAACGCGATGAGTTTTAACGATGACCCAAGAGCGACCTATTTGACCCGTTTAAGCATAGAATTACTTCATTACGTGTTCGGATATCATCGCCCCAGTTTTCAGCCAATCGAAAACCTGAAACAGACATTCCTGACCGATACGATCACATTATTCACATTTTGTGTACCATGAAAAAAAAAAAAAAAAAAGAGCGCCTTTTCTAACTCGGACTTCCTCCGAAAGTGTCCGAGTAAAAAGAAATACTTAGCGTTGCATGTATTAACATAAAACGCGAAGTAGAAATACATGCAGTAACTCATAGCAACCGCAGTACAGTAAAAACTCGCATAAAATTAAAGAACCCCTATTTTTCCAAGTCAGGCTGAAATGGTTCTTATATATTGGGTGTCTAGTGAGAAATCAGGATGCGTAGGTTCTTAACAGGTTCTTATTTACAGGACAACAAAAAACAATTGTTTCTGATACAGTATCATGGTGTATTTCCTTACAATTTGTTTTAATTAGTGAACTATTGACCCTGAAAGGTCTAATATTCACACTAAACATTAACAACCCAACTGTATAGTAAATATAATATTTCTGTACCTGTGTGTTCTGTGCTTTAGTCATTTTTCACATAAGAACCTGCTTCATTTGTCAGGCTGAACTGGTTCTTATATATTGGATGCTTAATTGGCTAAATTTCAGCCTGGAGGTTCTTAATCTGCAGTTTCTTATATGCAGGTTTTTACTGAATGTCAAAAGTATTTTCGGCGAACCTCCAAAATAGGATTGTTTTGCCAATTGATGAAAGACAAATGGCGGTAATTATTCCTTTTTACATCTTACTATTTGTTTCTAAAAACAGGTGTATCTATTTCGCGTGATGATGAAAACCATTCTAATGATAATTCGGCCATAATTAATTTTGTCTACCACAATCTCAACTTGGTCATTGTTAGTGATCTTGGAATATGATACCGCCATAATTTATGTCTTCATCATTTTCTGTTTCGTCTTGTTTCCAAAAGATTTCCGAAATACTTCGTTCGTATATTGCATGAATAATGTTTTTAAAGCACTGTATATATATATTTATATATCTATAATTAAAAATTCTGCATAACACACCAGTGTCAAAAGATGTTGCTTTGTTAATAAATATAGTAATTACTTGATATCGATGAATACGGTTACACAAATAAATAGACCTATAAGTCAGTAGTACCTGTGACTGACAAGCCATACGGGGAATATTCAATAAAGTATATGTATGTAAATGTTACTATAAAATAGCTGACATTTCTAATTATCTAATCATAGCCCACTTCTAGCTCGCTTGCGTTCACACTTGGATCGATCTGAGATCGATCTCAGATTTATCTGAGGGCGCGTTCACACTGGAATTGTAGATCGATCTGAGATCGATCTACAAAAAAAAATTGCGTTCACACTTAGCTCGCATTTGACCTAGATCGATCTCAGATCGATCTCAGATCGATCTAGAACCCCAGTGTGAACGCGCCCTAAGTAAAAACTCTGTATAACCGTATGACATAGTAATCATTTTTCTTGATATATCAATGTATAGTTTAATAATACACGAAAATAAATCGTAGTAGTATCTGTAAGTAAAAACTCTGTATAACTATGACATAGTAATCATTTTTCTTGATATATCAATGTATAGTTTAATAATACACGAATATAAATCGATATATTAGTAGTATCTGTAAGTAAAAACTCAGTATAACATATGACATAGTAAACCGCCATTTTTCTTGATAATGACCAATGTGTAATTTAAATCGACTCTATAAGTAGCATATCCTGCTGTAAGTAAAACTTCTGCCATAACACATGCTGTGAAAAGATTTTTCATTTTTCATTAATATAGTAATCATTTTTCTTGATAACAATGTGAAATTACACGAATAAATTTAATAAAAATAGTAATCGTTAGGTTTTTTTTCCTTTATACTTTCGCGATACAAAAAGCTTGTATGTACTAACACCGCCATTATGCCACTAACTTATGAGAACAGCCGGGACTGGAACACGTTTGTAGAACACAAATATTGAGATTCTGAAACTCTGTTATAAATACTCTGCAGGGATGTAGACATGTATAATTGTTACAAGGAATTTTCATGAATTGAAACGATCAGAGCTATTTCTATACAAGTTATATCATGCAGTATACCTAACCAAAAAAATTCTGCAACTTTAGATATATATGTGTGTCTTTTGTCCGGCTCTTTTGTTTTTATTACTTCGAGAACAAAGGACCGATATATGTATATCTTATACAGTCAACTCTCCGCTAACGGACACTCTCGTAAGCGGACAGCTCTACTTACGGACACCTTTTCAAATCCCCGTTTTACCTCCCAGTCAAACTCTGTATTTACACATTCCCGTAAGCGGACACTCTCTCGTAAGCGGACGCGGACACTTTTGACACCATATAATAATTGTCTTTCGGCAATGAAATTTGTCTTTAATTTGCAATAGCTATAGTTATGCTATACAGTATTTCTGTGTTTTTTCGAGTTTTAACATTTGACATCAATAAAGAGTTTCGCTTTATATCTTCAGTTGCTATTTTTCTCTACCGAATAAAACATAATTAACACCCGCTAATTAACTCTCCCGTAAGGGGACATCCACCCTATTTGTCTTTGGTGTCCGCTTACGGGAATAGTTCTCGTAAGCGGACAGCTCTACTAACGGACACTTTTTTCAATTCCCGAGGGTGTCCGCTTACGATCGAGAGAGTTGACTGTAGTTGCAGCATTTATTTTGTTATAGGTATTTATCGAATCATGAATAATTAATGAGGGAAATACAATAGAAATCATAAGCGTAGCAGACATCTGTAAATCGGATACAGAATCGTCCTCATTTGCATTCAACTTTAACTTGGATTTTCTCGGCCAAACTGTTTCCTATCATCCAAATTATAGTAAAACATCCACTTATGCATCGTTGGATTCGATAAGTAATATACAATATTCGCGTCCGATCTGTATGGGATTTACAAACTCGAGCCGTACCCATACTGCAGATCGGCCGCTCATATTGTATAGAGTACAGAAACTCAATTGCAGAAACGTTGTAGTATACAAGTAATTACACACTTTATACAAATATCTCATGAGATACAAGATCTATAAATGAGATACAAAGTGTTAAAACATGACTTGTTTGCTTCTAATATATCAGAAACGTCAATTTTAGATTAGCATCGCATCAAGCCATGCTAAGAAACATTTTGTGTTTAAAACCGAGTCGTATTTTAGCATATTTGACATATCGCATTTCATTGTGATCCGACATTAGATATCTTGTATCTCACTTAGATATTTGTACCTGAAATGTTTTCTACAACCTTTCTGCAAACGAGTGTATGGAAAAAAAAACTTGAATATGAGAAAAGGTAGGCCAACGACGAGCTTCTAGAAGAAGGATTCCAGAAGGAATTCGCAGTCTGCTCTCCATATAAATAGATTTAAATATAACGAAGAAGAAGAGACGCAAGCAACCTCTGACCGTTCCAAATAATGTATTAACGTTTCGGCAATTCAGCCTTCTTCAGAAAAAAAAATCAATAAATATGAAAAATAGTATATACACCTATTCCAAATATCGTTGTCCGGGCCGAAAGCAACAAGCAACAAGCTGACGACCGCAAAGGACTTTGGGACTTTCTCCTTATCATTTATTCATCTGTAGACATTTTGACAACATGCATTTTCAAATGGCCGAATAGTTCCAAATGATTGCTATTCAACGCTTGTAGGGATAACTTCTCAAGTACCACTGATAAATTAATTAATTAGGAGATTCCCAAAGTCCTTTGCGGTCGTCAGCCTCTTGCTTGTGCTTTCGGCCCGGACAACGATATTTGGAATAGGAGATATAGAGTAAAATTGCCGCTAATGTACCTGCACTGGTACAATAGCAAATATTGAGAAGGAAATATGTATAAGAAGTCCGCATTTGTGATACAAATTTGCGCCATTGCGTTGTTAGCAATTACACGAGCGTGATGATCGGCATGCATCAATGAACATGCGAACACGTCAGGCTAGGGTTGCTGTCTGACTTCACTTCGTTTTAACATTTTTCTATCATTCGTATCGAAATAACACGAGCATAAATATTGTTTTAAGACAACTTGGAACTTAAGCTTGTACATCGAATTGCAAGGCTAGAAATCGATAATAATACACAATATTAAGCCATTAAAAAGCATGCCGAAAGTGTTCACAATTACAAACTGTTCACAATTAGAATTTATAGCAAAGGTTCAGGATAATCGTACCATATCAGTGTTGACGAGAAATATCATTAAGTGCAAAAAGTGTTCACAATTAATAGAACCACAATACTGTAATGAGTTCGAGGAAACTTTGGCCGCGGTGTCTTTTGCTTAATTGTACTGCAGGAAATGACCAACCAGTTGTAGTCTGATAGCTGCTCGATCCGTTAATTCATAGTTCGAACTATTCACCTTTCTCGATAAATTAGAATATTTGAAAAATACTTTATTTTGATCACAGAGTGAACATTCAGAATAAGTGTTTCCAGATTTCATAGTTCTTAATACAAAATGTTCTTACCTAAATGGATGGAGTATAGAGTGCCGTATATGTGGTGTGGTTCGGTTCTCGCCGAAGACTGCGCGACAGTTGCTTCCAGCTGGCGCCACTGAGTATACTGGTGTTCGCATAACAACTGCCAAAAATGTGAATAATGCGGCTAGAACGCCTCCATCCATGTAAATTTAAATATGAATGCATGTGCTTGTGCCATCTATATCTATACTCATATTATGCACCTATCAATTGAAATGTATCCCCCCCCCCCCCCCCCCCCCCCAACCCCGGGACAAGGTCGGGGAATCTGCGGGATTTGATCGCATTTGAAAGCAGTTTTGCCCAAGGAGTGAGGGGATTTTTCAGGATTTGCATGGCAAATTTTACCGTGTCGGGGACTGAGGTGGGGATTTGACTCGTGCCCAGTTTCTTGGTGGGCTTCTGCACGTGGACGCCATTTTGACCGCTCGTCGTGTTTTGCCAGCTTTAAATCAAGACTTCGAAGGTATGTTTACTCATATTAATGTGTTTATCTACTGTTTATCTAAACCTTTTAGACCATGCTTTTGCATTTTTCTTTGTTTTTACGGTTCATTGAATACAAAATGTCAAGTATTTTAGATTGTTTTCCTTTGAATTATTTTGATCACTCACCAATCTACCCAACCGTAGTTCCGCGTCCGTCAAACTATTTTCAGATTCACGTTCCTACTGTTCTTGCTCCTACTATATAATGTTGTAAAGGAATGTAGGTCATGCTCTATAAAACAAAATGTGTTGAAATAGTTTGTGTTGCAAATTGTGGACTTCCATATCGGGAATAAATAAATTGTGCCCATGTCACCATCTAAAAACTTAATAATTTAAGCTTATTTTTAATACTAATAGTGAATCGATGCAATGTTTTTGACCTGCCTGTTTATATGGATAAAAGAAAACAATAAATTGCTTTATTAGAATATATTTATATGATAGGATAGACGAGGATGTCATAAGACACTAGACAGTTGGCGAAGTCCACTCTTCTCAGTGAAGATGACGTTCACATATGGATAAATCATTTGTCCACCTTGACTGAGCACAGGAGAGCTGGTGCCAAAAAAGCTGCCAAATCAAGAGCAAATAAAAAAGGTACTATCAACAATATAATTTAATATTTGTTTGTAGTAGCAAAGTACATATGCAATTGGCAAGTCAAGTTGGGAAAAGGCTCCTTTATTCATACATTTGTAAAAATGTTGATGTTTTTTAATGTTGTTGTTTATTCCAGCTCAGAAAAAACTCTACTGCTTCTGCCAAAAACCGGATGATGGAAGCCAAAATATGATTGGATGCGACGATTCCAGATGTAAATTCGAGTGGTTCCATTTCCGATGTGTTGGACTTGAGGAAGCAGATGAAATGGTCAGTGGCGAGTGGTTCTGTCCCTCCTGTACCTCCAGTGCAGAATAAGTAGCTTTGGGTCCCTGCTACTCTATCCTATAGCATCCTAATTACATAAGATATATACAGATGTGGACAGTTTTAGAATAGTTCTAGTGTCTACTGCTGGATAGTTAGCTAATGTAAAAATTAGATTACTAGATTAGTACTAATTTTAATAGTATAGTGTCACGCGACCAACGGTTCTAAATTTGGCAGGAAGTACATCATTGCTATTTCTGAACTACGATTGATGGATGTGAATGACAAAACAAAATTAACCAATCAAATATATGGAAACAAAACAAAATGCGGCCTCCAGACTTTGAGGACCATTGCAAGTGAAATTTAAATTACCGGTACTTAAATTTAGATACACTAAAAAGTAAAACCAAAATTAGTTATTGCCAAATTTATATACACTTAAACTACATGTATTGAACAGTGAAACTAGATTGACTGTACCTCTGACTGAAAAATGTTTATCCTTTCTATTGTGTTAAATTCATTATGCCAATACATGTACATCAGCACAAGACACAGAGCAAATCAATATTATATAAATTAACATGCAGGTTTTACCACATGTACTTCTTGGGATTTCAATTGATAGGTGCATAAACGTCACTTATAAAATCGCTGTAAAGTTTGTATCTCGAAATACTGAAAATGTCATATTTCTGCTGGCTTATTTATTGACATTGGGACAGATCAACTAGACGCTTTTTAAAGCGTGAACGCTTATTAAAATAAGCGTTCACTCGTGCCCTAGTGCTTATTAAAATAAGCGTTCACTCGTGCCCTAGTGCGATTGATCCGGCGTATAGTCAATCGAACAAAACCGAACAAAAAATCAATCGAATTCAATCGAATCCAATCGTTCGATTGTTTTACGATTGGTTCGGCAATCGAACAGAATCGAACCGGAACTTTTGGGAGAATTCGATTACCGAACACAATCGAACCAATCGAATTCATAATCAATCGGATTGGTTCGATTTTGTTCGTTGAAAATAAAACGGCATAAAAATAAAATATTGATAAGCAATGCAGTCCTAATTAAATCGGAAGATTTCTGCCATCTAATAACCATGTAAAAAGAACGCAATAAATTTAATTTAAACAACAGAAACACTAAAAAAACATCAACATCAGCAAATCAAACAGTGCCTTTAATTTACAACAGAGAGTTAGGATATTCTTATACTGGGTCTACTACGTAATACGGTGGCTTCTAAGTGCCATGGTATGTCAAACACTTTTTTCTACTTACATACACCACAAATTGGCAATTTTTTTTGCCAAGTTTATGAAGTTGGCAATTTTTTTTGCCAATTTGATGAAGTTCATGGCAATTTTTTTTGCCAAGTTTATGAAGTTGGCAATTTTTTTTGCCAATTTGATGAAGTTGGCAATTTTTTTTGCCAAGTTTATGAAGTTGGCAATTTTTTTTGCCAATTTGATGAAGTTGGCAATTTTTTTTGCCAAGTTTATGAAGTTGGCAATTTTTTTTGCCAATTTGATGAAGTTGGCAATTTTTTTTGTCAATTTTATGAAGTTGGCAAGGTATTCGGACTAGCGTTGGTCACTGGTGGGTAGTCAAGGTTTGTGTGTGTGTTTGGGGTGGAGGTGAAGGGAGAAGGATAGGGGTGATGTTCACGGGGGATCACAATCACAGAACCTTGAATCCCCAGTAATCCCCCACCACCTCATTCCACTTCTTTCCTCTTTATCTCCTTCAACTTGTCACTCTATTGTTTCAACATACATTCCTCTTCTTTCTCCCTTCTCTATCATCCATTTCTTAACTGGTCACTCTAGGTTTTCTACTCACATTCTACCTCTCTCTGTCTTCCATTCTTTTCCATTATCCATTTCTCCATTTGGCACTCCGTTTTTAAACATACAATCCACATCTTTCGTCCTTCTCTTCCGTTTCTATCATCCATTTCTCTACTTGTCACCCTAGATTTTCTACATACATTCCTCTTCTTTCTCTCTTCTCTTCAATTCTATCATCCATTTCTCCATTTGTCACTTACATTCCACTTCTCTCTCTCTTTTCTTCTTTTCAAACACCCATTACTGCATCTGTCACTGGACCTTATTATTTTTTCTACTAACAATCCCCTTCTATCTTTCATCTAATATCCTTCGTCCATTTCTCTATCTGTCACTTTAGCTATTCCACGTACTTTCCACTTCCCTCTTCTCTTCATTTCAAACATCCATCTCTCTACCTGTCACTCTATTTTTCCACTCACATTCCACTTCTTTCATTCTTCTCTTCTCATTCTAGTTCATCCACTGACTTACTTTCCATCTCTTTCTTCTTTCTCCATCCTTTCTACTGATCCATTTCTCTGCATCACACTCTTGCATCTCCACATCCATTCCACCCATCTCTCCTTTTACCCCACCTTCTTTATTCCTCCTCCTTTTTATTCCATTCCCCCCCTGAAAAACTTCACCTTTCCTCCACTTGACCCCCCTTGAATAACTCCCTCCATCCCCAACACCGCTTCAATCCACCTACTTCCCTTCACCCCTCATTTCTCCTTTTCTTCCATTTCACCTCCACCCCAAACACACACACAAACCTTGACTACCCACCACCAACGCTGGTCCGAATACCTTGCAAAA
Source organism: Actinostola sp. cb2023 (assembly GCA_033675265.1). NCBI lineage: Eukaryota > Metazoa > Cnidaria > Anthozoa > Actiniaria > Actinostolidae > Actinostola > Actinostola sp. cb2023. The sequence continues at coordinate 186,266 of JAUJYZ010000765.1, forward strand.
CCTATCGCTCTGGTGAACCAGTCGATAATCAAAAACTGGCAAAATAATTTGCCAACTTCATAAAATTGGCAAAAAAATTGCCAACTTCATAAAATTGGCAAAAAAACTGTGCTAAAAACGGCTGCGAAGGAGACTAGGTCCGAATACGCTTCACATCTTTCCGTGATTGATTTTGAAGGCTGAAATGCCCCTTGACCTCAGGTGCTTCCTGATTGGTTTGTCCTGATTTGTAATCTCTCTCGTGGTCAGACTTGATGTCTCCTTCTGCCAAATCGCAACGGTGCATGACCACCAAAAAAAAAAAAATACGGTCTCCATGCTTAGACTCGTGCCCGGCCATAGGCCTGGGCACGAGTAACTAATGCATGTTTACTGACGAAACTCCGGCCGCGAAGTTACATACACGAGATAGCCGAAAGACTTGGCAAGCGTTCAATGCTCAGTGGAAACTTTCAAGAACGCTTGGAAAATACTTCAGTTCGGCTACCCCGTCGTAACATCGCCGAGTTTATTAGTACTACAGAGGCTGCTTACGCTTAGACCGGGTTAGACAGAACTGATAAGTATGGTCTACATTTGTAATGAACCAAGCGTTGTTCGAATAAACCACATGACAATTAGCCACACATGACATGAAAGAGCATGTTGAAATTAGTATCTGTGCAAAGCCTGATGTGATTTGGGCACATCGGAAAAGATTTGCCTACAAATTGGAACATTTGGTCTTTTCGGCCCTAGCCCCTGCGAATCCCTTCGAATTCTTATTCTTCTTTATTTCCTGTCAGTTTCTGATTGTTTTTCACTTCGGTATATTAATATTATATATATAATATGCAATATGTACTTCAGTTTAATTTATATTTTCGCTTGACCCCCTCCCCTCCCCCTCCACGAAATCCCCAAATCAGTAGTCATAGATTATTGCTTTTATAATTTCATGCCGTGATTAGATCTGATTAATACATCGACATATATAACACTTACTTGATACATTAATTGTGCATGGAAAAAGGGTTCACTACTGCTTTGCATTGAGTATTTCCACCCGCTATCAGTTCCCTCAGATTCATCAGTTTTGTTTGTGCAACGGCGAAGGCACAAGCTGTTATCAATAGTCATACTAACAACACCAGAGAAGCCTGACACATCATATTTTTGAATGCCCAGCAGTTTACATCGAGTCAAAATAATACAATGATCAATAGATATAAATACTAGGAAGAGCTTCGAGGCTGTTGTGTATATACTCTGTATGGGACTCTATAAAAACTGGCCGAAATACGGTGCGAAAATTTTACGAACTAACATGTATTTGGTATCAAAATGTCCATAAAAGCGCGGGCTATGCTAATCCGTAGTTAATTTCGTGACTAGGCCTGTGTAGTTTCAATAAAAGCTATTTATGTGGGCTGACAGGCCAGTTTGAGGTCATGTCACGCCAATTCTCTTGTAAGGTAGACCCATTCAACTAAAAAAATACGGTACTTTTTTGCATCGAATTTCAATTATAACCAAATAATATGGTCCACGAAAGATCAAAAAAACTAAATCCGTCGTTAACTTTTTAGCTATATGCATTTTTACGAGGAAAATTGCAAAAAACCTTGAATTTGAGTCCATGTTTGTATGTACTAGAATGTGGGGGCGTGCGAGAGAAATTCTAGCTGACTACTTGTGACAAATCTTTCCCGATGATTCTGTCGGAATTATAAACTTTTGAAACTGTGTTGTCCAGCCAAAATTTTACAGTGAATGTATGGTTTGGATGGACAACGTCTAAAATTTACAGAGTTTGTATGGGAAAATAGACATCTTTGATGCCCTCTAACATCGTCATTTTTACTAGTATCAAATTGAATTAGTTTTACGGACTTGGTACCAGTCCCTGCTCGATTTGGAAGTGGCTAATTGGCGAGTTATTTCGAGTAACAATATTTAAGGGTTAGAGACTGATGTGAGTGCTTTACCGGCAAATAGACGCACGCGCTAGCTGGCTGTAGAATGAACGAGAATTCAAATACTGCTCGAGACGCAGCCGAGTGCAGTATGAAGAATTTCGAGTTCATTCTACAGCCAGCAAGTGCGTCTATTTGCCGGTAAAGCACGAACTAGAAGTCTCTAACCCATTTATTATTCAAACTGAATACACTGCAGTTGTGAAATGTTCAAAATATAATTTTATTCACGGTAAATAAAGCAAAAATATATTTAGCTAGATCTTCCGACGCTTCCGCTGGATATCTTCTCTACAACCATTCCAATTGCAACTATTCTACAAAGAAAACACGAATAAAGCATGTTTTTTTTAAAGTCATAACAAGGCAAGTTTCATTCACCATTTTTAAGGTTTGAGCTTTTTCACTCAGCGAACAAGAACTGAACCGACGGCAAAACTGAAGTGCTTGTTTTGAATAATATTTAGGTTCGTTTTTAACCTTTCATCACTGAAACTCCACAACGAGTTTGACGAACAGTCGTTTTAGGCTGAGCACCTGCTATTATTTCATCTATTTCTTCTTTAGCTAGTTGGTTAAACCTGTCTTTGTCAGGATCAACAGCCGCCATGACACCGCTGCACCGTGCGTAAAACTGTGATAGACGGCACTAGTGCCGTTGTCATCAGATGACACATAATCACGTGATCGAGTTTAGCCAATCAGAAGCCACAATTTAGTACAGTGTATGAAGTTTGAATAATAAAGATAGATAGATAGATAGATAGATAGATAGATAGATAGATAGATAGATAGATAGATAGATAGATAGATAGATAGATAGATAGATAGATAGATAGATAGATAGATAGATAGATAGATAGATAGATAGATAGATAGATAGATAGATATAGATAGATAGATAGATAGATAGATAGATAGATAGATAGATAGATAGATAGATAGATAGATAGATAGATAGATAGATAGATAGATAGATAGATAGATAGATAGATAGATAGATAGATAGATAGATAGATAGATAGATAGATAGATAGATAGATAGATATAGATAGATAGATAGATAGATAGATAGATAGATAGATAGATAGATAGATAGATAGATAGATAGATAGATAGATAGATAGATAGATAGATAGATAGATAGATAGATAGATAGATAGATAGATAGATAGATAGATAGATAGATAGATAGATAGATAGATAGATAGATAGATAGATAGATAGATAGATAGATAGATAGATAGATAGATAGATAGATAGATAGATAGATAGATAGATAGATAGATAGATAGATAGATAGATAGATAGATAGATAGATAGATAGATAGATAGATAGATAGATAGATAGATAGATAGATAGATAGATAGATAGATAGATAGATAGATAGATAGATAGATAGATAGATAGATAGATAGATAGATAGATAGATAGATAGATAGATAGATAGATAGATAGATAGATAGATAGATAGATAGATAGATAGATAGATAGATAGATAGATCAGGGGCGGATCCAGGTTTTTGTCAAACAGGGGGATAGATAGTGATAGATAGATAGATAGATTGATCAGGGGCGGATCCAGGTTTTTGTCAAACAGGGGGTTGTGTTGCGGCCGTTGTGTTGTGTGAGCGGCAAAGCCGCGAACTACTAGGGGGGTGTGGGGGCATGCACCCCCCAGAAAATTTTGAAATCTACAAGCTCTAAAATGCAATTTTTAGAGATCTGGAGTTGTTTTATTAACACAACAAAACTCAATTTTCAGTAAAATTTTGAGTTTATTGGACATCCAACAAAGATGCTCGGAAGAGTCTTATTTGGTGAGCTTACAAGTATGAAGGCTTCACATACGTTTTTGACGCTAAAAACGGCAGGTTCTTTCTGTTATCAGTCAAACCGGCCTCGAAGTCGAACGGTCGTGTAAACAGTATGAATGAATTATATTATTCTTACGAGGGAGAGAGCTGAAAGTGCAAGAGAGACCTACTTACAGACATATCTATACAAGCGGTATTAAAAAATATCCATAGGGGGGGTTGCAACCCCCAGAACCCTCCCCCTGGATCCGCCCCTGTAGATAGATAGATAGATAGATAGATAGATCATTACCAGAAATCCAAGACATTTTACTCCCGCGATATTATGACCAGCGGTCTACCTTCAGTCCGAAATTCCCTTCGAAATTTCCACCCAAAAAAACAATTTATCAAAATAAAACTATTCTAAGTTTGTTTAGAAATACCAAGCGCTTCTGTTGAGGTGGATAGATTTAAAGATGAAGTGTTCGCTTACGCTCGGCACAGAGTACGAACGAGTCACGGAAGGCACTTTGAAAATTTCTATATACCACAGGAAACCCAATATATTTACTATGAGTTCAAAATTCCCGCTTTTTAGGGAAAACATCAATCGGTGAGCTTTGGTTTACCTGTGCTGCAAACAGGCCTGGTTACTCGCTTTAAAATGGTTACCATACAACACCGATTGAGGAGAAATGGCCAACATAATTCTTCTTTTCGAGTTCATGCATGGTCTCCACGGCCTCCTGTATACCAGATTGGATTATCGATGATTTGGGGTTTCAAAACTTGGATTTTGTCTGAACTAAGACAATGATTTATTGAATTATTTTGGTTGTTTTGGAGAGGTTATTTCAACACGAAGCTATACGAGGCAGCGGAACATGACTTTATGTGAGTTCAGAACATCAAAACACGATTTTAGGTAAGCCATATTTTCGAAATATGAGACATTTTATATACATTGTATGGCAATTGAAGGGCGATTTAGGACGATTTATATTTCTCAATTTGTCTGAACTTATCTTTTGAAAACCACCCGAAACGAATTACATTGTTTTGTTTGTAAATGAAGTCTCTCTCAGTACGAAGTGACGGACCATGACTTTTGACATCCGAAACAAAGATATTTCATGAATTGTGTTTTATCCCATACATTCTTATACAAAGTACGGTAGCCATTTTTAAAGGGCATTCAGCGCGCATGGCTCGAATTTCTGGTAATGTACTGCGATAGATAGATAGATAGATAGATAGATAGATAGATAGATAGATAGATAGATAGATAGATAGATAGATAGATAGATAGATAGATAGATAGATAGATAGATAGATAGATAGATAGATAGATAGATAGATAGATAGATAGATAGATAGATAGATAGATAGATAGATAGATAGATAGATAGATAGATAGATAGATAGATAGATAGATAGATAGATATAGATAGATAGATATAGATAGATAGATAGATAGATAGATAGATAGATAGATAGATAGATAGATAGATAGATAGATAGATAGATAGATAGATAGATAGATAGATAGATAGATAGATAGATAGATAGATAGATAGATAGATAGATAGATAGATAGATAGATAGATAGATAGATAGATAGATAGATAGATAGATAGATAGATAGATAGATAGATAGATAGATAGATAGATAGATAGATAGAGATAGATAGATAGATAGATAGATAGATAGATAGATAGATAGATAGATAGATAGATAGATAGATAGATAGATAGATAGATAGATAGATAGATAGATAGATAGATAGATAGATAGATAGATAGATAGATAGATAGATAGATAGATAGATAGATAGATAGATAGATAGATAGATAGATAGATAGATAGATAGATAGATAGATAGATAGATAGATAGATAGATAGATAGATAGATAGATAGATAGATAGATAGATAGATAGATAGATAGATAGATAGATAGATAGATAGATAGATAGATAGATAGATAGATAGAGATAGATAGATAGATAGATAGATAGATAGATAGATAGATAGATAGATAGATAGATAGATAGATAGATAGATAGATAGATAGATAGATAGATAGATAGATAGATAGATAGATAGATAGATAGATAGATAGATAGATAGATAGATAGATAGATAGATAGATAGATAGATAGGTAGATAGTAGATAGATAGATAGATAGATAGATAGATAGATAGATAGATAGATAGATAGATAGATAGATAGATAGATAGATAGATAGATAGATAGATAGATAGATAGATAGATAGATAGATAGATAGATAGATAGATAGATAGATAGATAGATAGATAGATATAGATAGATAGATAGATAGATAGATAGATAGATAGATAGATAGATAGATAGATAGATAGATAGATAGATAGATAGATAGATAGATTGATAGATACTGAGATAGATAGATAGATTTAACTAATTTACGATGGCAAGCCGTGGTATGTCCTCTTATTTACCACGATATTACGTCATGACATGGTCAAAATGTTACACCGAGTGAAGAGTACATAACATTTTGACCATGTCATGACGTAATACCACGGCTAGCCATCGTAAATTAGTTTTTTACCACACAAAAAAACACAGAATAAATCGCACAAAATAATGACCCTCTATGAACGAACTCTTGCTCAAAAACATCGCAGATCGCGCGATCATGGTCAAACATATTGCCGTTTTGATTGGTTGGATTTTGACAAGCAAATCATTTGAATGCTACTTGCAAGCTTGTAAAATCTATATCAGTTTTCAAATTTGGTTCGGGGATCAGCCAAAATCAGTTCAAAATCAAAGTTTTCAAGTCTGAAAGAAACTGTCAGAGAATTATTTATCAGTGGGGAAAGCTTCACCTTGTGCCTGGTCATTGTGTGAAATCTGAAAAATGCCTTTAATTTGACAGTCAACAAAGCCGAAAAATACTCTAAAGACTAAAATCTGGAAAATGTAGTCAATGGAGAAAAGCACGAGGTCGTGGTGAACATGTCTTGAAAAATATGAAATAACGTTAGAGAACAGTACTTCAGCGGAATCTTTGATGGTCTGTGGATTTTCTCAAGTGATGGATTTATTATCAGAGTGTCCAAAAGTCAACAAATGCACTTTTATCGCCGTGAATCTATAAGCATCGATACGATAGATCCGTAGCAGTTTTTACTTGAACGAAGAACAAACTCTGGAGAATGTAGCTGCAACTGATGACTGAAATATTTGGCTTGCTACGAACTATGGTTGTGGTTTACGATAGTCAGCTTGGTATGTTTTTCGTTTGCCAAAATTATTATTTTTGCATCAGATGATCGACTTATGACGTAATACTGTGGTATGTACTCCTATTTACCACGGCTCTCGACCAATCAAAATGCGAGAAATTCATAGATTGTGGTAAAAAAAATTATAGTACTAACCCGCGCGCGCTCTCATTGGCTGAAAACCAGGAGCTCCTTACTTGCACAAATTGTGCTATTTTTAGATATGCAAATTTCCGAAGAATTTCAATTTGAAAAATAAAATGGCGGCCAAACGGAGGACGCGAGGACTTGATCCAAAATATTGATATTCTTATTCCATGGAAGTACAAGTCTATTTTTCCCTTGCACAAGAACGAGACGAACTGTGTACAATGAATGTATCACATGTATCAATAAACTGACATACTGCCAGAGCGCTTAGTGGCGACTTTTAGTTTGGCGACTCACGATGTCGCGAAATTCTTCTACGTTCTTATACCTATCGCTTCATATGTTTATTCTTGTTTTATCAACTTTCTTCTGTTGGTTTTTGATTCACGATTTAGTCTTCGTAAGAATGAAGCGTTCTCACAGTGCCATTTGGACTCTGATGAAGCAACCATCACCTTCAATTCATCATCACTGATAGTTTCAGTGGACAGCGACGCAAACATAACCAACCACGCACACAAATGTGCACTTTGCTAAAGATCGATCGACCTTCAGTTCGCCGAAAGATTGTCGAAAAACAACTGAAACTTTCAACCGACAAACCGTGCCTTAAAGAGCGGCAAAGAACACTAAAACAAGAGGGTTATCACTGAGTGTATGGCGAAGTTCTTTCGCCAAAGACGACTTCAGTTCAAAGAAGGCAAGATAACCGGCACTCAAGTATATTAAGGCCTGACACAGGAGCCTAATTAGCATAAACACATTATTTTCTATAAACTAAATACCATTCATGCTTTGATGCTAAAACTTCTCCAAAATGTTAAGTTCCATGAATGTGTGAAAATTTAATCGCGATAATAGCAAATGAAGTGTCACGTGACAAATCACGTGGTCAAGACTGATTGAAAAATTCAATCGAAAATGGGGTACGTAGAGACTTTTCTTAGAATACTAACTAATGTTTCATTAAATACCTTTGGTAGATATCTTTCTATTACCGCCTTTTAATGGTGTCTACATATTTTCATTAAGGAGAAAATTAAAAATAATCAAATAACTGGATTGGTCACGTGACCTGTTTTATGAATTATCTCTATAACTAATGATTCAGGACAACGTTAAAAGGCGGATTTAGAAAGACCTTTCAAAACGTAACATTTAGATATGTGATCGATTATTCTTAGAAAAGTTTCTATGTACCCCATTTTGAGCTGAATTTTTTCGACATATGTGGCCATGTGATTTGTCACGTGACCCATCAATTCCAATAAACCACATCAAATTTTCACACACTCATGGGACTAAACATTTTGGTGAAGTTCTATCTCCAAAGCATGAATAGTTTTCAGTAAATAGAAAATATTGATGTTTATGCTAATTAGGCCCATGTGTCAGGCCTTAATATACTTGAGCACTCCAAGATCAGCCGCTGAATAAAAATGCGATAAAATCTTCATCCAGGCCACAGAACAGAAAAAGAAGCTCCCATGTACCTCACTTCGCTGTTTTAGAAGGAACTTTGTGTCAATGTCGAGAATTTTCGACAAAATCCTACTTCAGTTCGTGATTCATTTTGCTGCGTTTCAGACAACAAATGCCCAACAAATGCTAATTAGCAAAACACACCGGCGGTTTGGAATATTCATTAGCTTGGTTCTCACTGCTAGTCCTGCACAAGTTTAATAGCTGATATCGAAGATACAGTCCAATGACTCTGTACAAAGGTTTCAAGTCGAGGCTATCGGGTCAAGTTTTTGTTGTGACCCGATAACCTCGACTTGAAACCGTTGTTCAGAGTCATTGGAGTGTAACTTCAATATCAGCTATTAGGATCTTCGTAACAGATTATCCATGATACCAGATCGTTGAATTCCTTCTCAGAAAGAGCAGAAGATGTTCGTTTTTTGGCCGAGTTTTGAACTGGCCTTTGAAGTCTTTGAACTAGCTAGCTTTGTTTTTAGAAGTTCTCGCACTTGAAGTTTTGATATAAATAATAATACCTGGAGTTAGTTTTTTGTTGTTTTGTTTTTAATGTTTTCAATCATTGTTCTTCCTCGCTTGATGAAGTACTGAAGTCAGACGACAAAACTGATCTGCAATTTCACTATAGCTAGATTCAGATTCTTACTACACGGTACGCTTTCGGCTGCCATCAGTGTTGAATCTGACGTCAAATTCCTATTGTGTAAGACGCGACATGATTGGTTCATCGCCCGGAATTTATAATGAGTGTTCTATTTTTAGCTCAATTTGTGCAAATGATGTCGTACAGACCTATTATAGGAGAGGAAGGCTCCTAGTAATGGGCTCCTGCTGAAAACCATGTCCTATGAGCAGATGAGAACATAGAAACACGGCTTCTCTCTCGCGCGCTCTCTCTCTCTCTCTCTCTCTTCATACATACATAAACTTTATTAACGTGTCATGACTTCTAGCATACCACAAGTGGTACACTAATCGGGGACACTTCAATGTTATTTAATTTTATAAAAGTATTAGAAAACGCTTTTCCATGTTCTGTGAGCTATTATAGAAATACTTGTGATGTTGGGAGAACACTATTTAAAAAGCCTTAGAATCACTCGCCTATCAGAGCAGGTACACCTATTTCAAAAAACGTTGGCATCTGAAATCTGAATCTGAATCTGAAATCTGAGACCGAGAGGGATTTTAATGCACAAAAACTTTATTATTATTATGGGTATGAGTTGTGATCTATCTTGTAATTACTGGAATATGCCTACACGACCTTTAGGCGAAGACCTGCGTTGGCGAATAGTGTGGATACGAGTGTTTTTAGGTCACAGATTCAGATTTCAGATGCCAACGTTTTTTGAAATAGGTGTATACATACGTCAGTTTTACACTAACGTATAAAACGTAACCATGAAAGCAAATTAAGTGGGCTATTATTGCTAATGCCTGATATACCTCAAATACTGATGAAAAAAGCAGGAAATTGACTTTGTGCAACTCTAAGACAGTTTCAGGCAGACATTTGATTAGAATAATAGAATAGAAATTTTAAAACCTTTGTTTGGGCAACCTTTGCATATTAAAGATTTAGATTTAGATTTAGATTGTGTTTGGTTACAATATACTGATTAATACAAAGCGAAAATGAAATTCAAACTGCCCAAAATGGCTCATTGCAATAACGAACCAAACGAAAACCCTAATCAGTGATTAATTATTAATTCCCTTCAAGATATCTCCACCCAAGAGACCATAATTCCCAGTAATTATGGTAGGTGCAATTACACAGATAAAAGTTGCCTTGACAATGCGGACATATGGGTTTTGGATATCGTTTGTAGCATTCGGGCAGTAGACAATCTACGACTTCAAAGCGTCTGGTAGTACAGCGGCACGAGGTGTAAAACCTGCTTTACTCATCGGAGACAGAAAGAAGGCCTTTTGTATGTCCCTTTTGTCTCCGTTTGTCCTGATAGTCCTCGGTTTGTCCTTATAGACCTTAATATAATGTCCTTAGTGTTCTTAGGTTGTCCTTGAAGTGGCCCTTGGATGTGGCCCGATTAAGGCCCGATATGGCCCCTTTACAGAGTCCAAGTACTGTACTTTTTAAACAATACTGATATTACAAAAACTGATATTACGGCATAGTGAGCCATTCATGAGAAAGTGGATGCATTGCCAGAAATATGGGACATTAGCCAGCGGTTTCCTCGGGCTCAGCATTTTGTCCCAAAACTCGCTAAAAACAGTTCTAATTGCTAAATAAATGAAATACAGATCTTAATTAGCGTTAATCTTTGTTTAGAAAGCAAGTTTAGAACTTCAAAATGTCAAAAAGACTGACTTTATTTAACGACGGTCGATCAAAATATGACACAGGAAGTCCAACATATTTGTCTATGTAGCTTCTACATACACACCGGGATAAAGAGCACCAATATGATGTTCACGATTACCAAACAAAGAGTTTTAGATTTCATTTTGCCACCGCTTAATTATATCCAATATACATGTATTTTATATCAAAACGCGCGTATCATTACAGAGCATTTGAATCTGGCGGTAGGTTTTTGATTGACACAATTCCCAAAGAATTCAAAGGGTTTTTGTGTGTAGCGTATCTAACGCTCTCCCATATCTCTTCAGAGATTTCAGTTCGATCAATTTTGAAGAAACGGAAAATGCCACGGTCAAACCTCTTTATTTGTGCTTGAATTGCCAGCTTATTCATTCCTTACATATTCGTCTTTTATATTCTGATGGTAGGTTTTTGGTTTTTATTTTAACAATGCAGTAAAAAGCAAAAATGTATCAAAATCATGCTGTTTTTCGCCTAAACAAGACTCGCCTCATCTGCATATGTGAAACAATGACCTTTTAATTGTATAACATAAGTTTGATATGCATATCAAACTTATGTCCTGCATCATTGAACATTTGCTCCTGTTGGGATCCAGTATCACGCGGACAACGTTTTTGTTAATGCGCTTGCGCAAAATGATTGAATTACAATGTGCTTTGTTTACTATTATGCACGTTTGAGGCCCGATTGATCCAGCAATTTGTTCTGTGGCCGCTAAATAAAGCAGATTCGTACGTGACTGGTTTATCATTTCTGAATTCATCTTTTTCCTTTGACAATGTGTAAATCAGGCAGCTAAAATATAAGAGAGGATGGAAAAGCTGCATATGTTTCCTCAACAGGGGAAATATATCACAAATTCGAACTTACTTATTGATCTCGTGTGTAAATATTGGAAATTGCCTTCAAAAAACGTCCTTTCCGAGCCATAATTTATTTGCGAATTCCCCTGTGTAGCTACTACATACAGAGCACTAGGCCAACTCAGAGCACCAATATGATGTTCACGATTACCAAACAAAGAGTTTTAGATTTCATTTTGCCACAGCTTAATTATATCCAATATACATGTATTTTATATCAAAACGCGCGTACAATTACAGAGTATTATAATCTGGCGGTAGGTTTTTGATTGACACAATTCTCAAGGAATTCAGAGGGTCTTTGTGTGTAGCGTATGTCACGCTCTCCTATATCTCTTCAGAGATTTCAGTTCGATCGACTTTGAAGAAACGGAAAATGCCGCGGTCAAATATATATATTTTTGCTTGAATTGCTAGCTTATTCATTCCTTACATATTTACATATTACTTTTCTTGACGCTGTTAAACTTGACATATCCAATATTAAACCTATACGAACTCTTGATAACCTTTCCAAATCTGAACGACAAGCTCTACAAGAACTGAAACAACGACCTGACATAGTCATCAAACCTGCCGACAAAGGTTCTGGGACTGTTGTCATGAACTTACAATGGTATATTGACGAATGCAACCGACAACTTAACGATACCAAATTTTACCGACCGCTACATGACGAAGACAAGACTACACATATCCAACAACGTGTAACCGAATACATAAACAGAATGTTCCGTAGCCATTACATTGACGATAAAACCTGTAAATATCTTATTCAAAGTGATACTAAACCAGGACGCTTTTATATTCTACCTAAGATTCACAAACCAGGTAATCCTGGTCGCCCTATTGTCTCTTCCAATAGCCATCCCACCGAACGTATTTCAGAATTTGTTGATTACTACCTTCAACCTTTAGTTAGCAAACTTCCGTCTTATGTCAAAGACACTAATGACTTCCTTCATAAACTCTCCCTCATCCGTGACCTTCCGGACAATACTCTCCTTGTCACTTTAGATGTGTCCTCTCTTTATACCAACATTCCCCATAATGACGGCATCAATGCATGCAATCATTTTCTTAGCACTCGTTCTGATAAAACCATTCCTACTAATACTTTATGTGATCTTATCCGTATGATCCTTACTATGAATAACTTCACTTTTAATAATAACAACTACCTACAAATTCATGGAACTGCTATGGGTACCAAAATGGCACCTTCCTTCGCCAATCTCTTTCTTGGTTACTTTGAAGCTAATGCTTTGAACAAAGCCCCTTTCACTCCCCATTCTTGGCTCAGATATATCGATGATATTTTTATGGTCTGGACAGAAGGTCCTGATAACCTTAAAACTTTCATCGATTATTTTAATAATATTCATCCTACCATAAAATTTACAAGTTTTCACTCTTCTAGTAATGTCCCGTTTCTTGATGTCAATGTATCCCTTAATAATGGAGTCATTGAAACTGACCTTTATTGTAAACCCACTGATAAACATCAGCATCTGCTTTTTTCATCTTGTCATCCTAGTCATACTAAAAAAGCCATTCCTTTCAGCTTAGCTCTCCGTCTCAGACGAATTTGTTCCACTGAGGAAGCTTTTAAAAACCGTACCTCTGAACTTATCTCCTATCTCCTTAAACGAGGTTACAGCCGTGATTTTCTCACTAAACAAACTAAACGCGCTGCTGACATCCCTCGTAATCTTGCTCTACAACCTAGACAGAAATCTAATTCCTCTCACCGTATTCCCTTTATAGTCACCTATAATCCGTCACTTCCATCTATCTTTCCTATCATTAAGAAACATTTTGACCTTCTACATTCCTCCGTGCGTTGCAAAACCATTTTCCCCCAACGCCCTTTAGTAGCCTTCCGACGTTCATCCAATCTACGTGATTTGCTAGTCAAATCCAAACTACCGTCAGATAACTCCAACACTGCTTCCAATCACAATCCAGGTTCTTTTCGTTGTGGACAAAACTGTTTAACTTGCCCTTACATTTCCGATAACTGCACCCAATATACTTTTACTTCTACGGGTGAAACCAGAACCATTACTACACACATGGACTGTAACACAAAAAACGTCATTTACATGATTCAATGTACTAAATGTAACAAACAGTACATTGGTGAAACCAAACGTAGACTCAAAGACCGCTTCAACGAACATCGTAGGACAGTTGACACACCTTCTAGTAAATCTAAACCTACTACTGCATCTGAACATTTTCTATCTAACCCTGACCACTCTGCATATCCTTTTAATTCCTTTAGAACAAATTTTCTCTTCTCGTGATGCTATTCGCAAAGCCAATGAAGCTTACCTCATAACACGTGCTAACACTCTTGAACCTAATGGCCTTAATAAACGCGATGAAATCTACTAATCAGTTACACTATTATTTATCTCTCGCTATCATATCATGTATTATAACGTCATTTCCTTTTTACCATTATATTTAGTCAAGTCACTTGTAAAATCTCACATGCACCTGATGAAGACTAGTATGGCTAGTCGAAATATTGTGCAAAATTAAATCCGAAATATTCTACGTCGTATTGGTTATTCTTCATTTAACCTATTTCTTAATTTGCGAACCAGTTAGATCATTGTTTGATCCGACGTATACCAGTGGAGTGTTGTTCGTGGCCGCTCATTTATAAACTCTTACATATTTGTCTTTTATTTTTTGATGGTAGGTTTCTGGTTTTTATTTTAACCGTGCAGTAAAAAGCAAAAATGTATCAAAATCGTGCTGTTTTTATTGATAGACCGCCGTCGCCTCATCTCCATATGTGAAACAATGACCTTTTGTATAACATAAGTTTGATATGTATAGGGTATACACCTATTTCAATAAAGGTTGTCGAGGAAATCAGTCCATAGGCGATAGGTTATACGTCGTTCCAAGACCGAACTGCATTATGGTAACAGCTTGAATATCAAAAAATGGCACTTCCTGTATGAAAACCTGTATGATATCGTAACTATTTGAATTCCAACAGGCCAAGACAAATTTTGAATCGAATTTTCTCTGGCATCCACAACATTCAAATCTGTTACCATGATGCAGTTCGGTCATGGAACGACCTACAACCTATCGCCTATGGACTGATTTCTCGACAACCTTTTTTGAAATAGGTGTATATAGGGTATAGGGTATATAAAGGGTATATATAGGGTATATATAGGGTATATAGGGTATATATAGGGTATATATACAGCCCTTTGCAAAAATTCTGTAAATCAAGTATATCAGTATATCCATATATCGGGTGCATTATGGGTAATACTATTTTAGAGTTTTTCCACAAAATATGCAGCAGAGACTTACAAACAACAAACTAGAGACTAAAACACATAACATTCTAGAGTTTCACCAATGTTGCTTGCGTGAAACATCATTTAGGGGACTTTTTCAATTACCCATAATGCACCCGATATATGGATATACTGATATACTTGATTTACAGAATTTTTGCAATCGGCTGTATATGGTATATATATAGGATATACTGTATAGGGTATATAGGGTAAATAGGGTATATAGGGTATATATAGTATATACACTTAATTGCAGAAAGGTTGTAGTATACATTTATACAAATGTCTAATGAGATACAAGATATCCGTAATGTGATACAAAGTGCGAAACATCGCTTATTTTCTTCTAATATATCTGAAACATCAATTTTAGATTAGTATCGCATCCAACAAGGACAACACAATGATTTTTAGCACTATATTGTGCTTCAGAACAGTTGTATTTTAGCAAGTTTAACAGTTTTGCATCTCATTAGATAATTTGTATATTTGTGTATACTACAACGTTTCTGTAATATTGAGTGTGTATAGGGTATATAGGGCATATATGGTAGGGCATAGGGTATAGGGTATATAGGGTATTTATAGGGTATATAGCTAATTGCATAATCATTGTCGGGTTGAAAATCATGAAAGCTATGACCAAAAGGAATTCTGGGAAATTAAAACTTTCAAATAACATCATCAAATCATCGACCTTTTTATCCAGACTTGTAGGATCTTAGTTAAATAGCTCATATATCTTCAAACCTACGAGAACATTGAATATATCTGTATGTAATGCGGGTCATGAACTGATTTCCCATCCATCCTTGCGGTCTCACCTTCTATGATTTATGATTTTCAACCCGACAACGATTATGCAATTAGCTATATATGGTTTATAGTGTATATATGGTATATATAGGGTATATAGGGCATATATGGTAGGATATAGGGCATATAGGGTATATAGGTTATATTATAGCATGATGGTATATGACTATTTTCATTTCTAATAGATATATCATTATTATGACAATTTTGAAGCTGTTTGTTATGGTGTTTACATCACCGTACTGAGCCACCGCCACGATCGAGCTGTAGGTGATTGTAAATCTGATATAACACGGACGTGAATGTTGTAAACTACTTATTCAACTCACAGGTGTAGAATTTCCAGTTCGACAAAAAAAATTATTAACGAGTATTTTTCCTGGAGAAAATCGCCGTTAAAGTTTATGCAAATGACGTCACGATTATGATTGCTTTTCTGTTATCCTCGTGAATTATTAATGAGTCGAATAATAGCAGAATAATTAATTATTTTACCAAAATCTATCAATTTCTTGCTTTTTGATTGGTCGAGAGCAGCGTGGTGAATAGGAAGAGTAAATACAGCTAATTCAAAGAACGTTGTCCTAGGTTTTGTTGCATATTGCATTCCCAGACCGAAGTGCATTATGGACTGATCAATACATGTGTTCGCTTGCGCTGCGCTGCGTCGCAGAAGCTGAGATCATGGTTGACTGTCAGGACTTCCGATCCCCTGATATTTGTTTGCGGGTTTTGGAATCCCAAAATAGAAGAACACACATCAGTCCATAATACACTTCCGTCTGGGAATGAATATGCAACAAAACCTATGACAACGTTTTTTGAATTAGCTGTATATACCACGTTGGACTATAAATTTAATTAATGTTAATTATTCGGTTGCTGCTCGTGAAGACTTTATCTACACATGCATGTCGTGTAGCGCTTTGCAGACTCTAGAAAGTTCTAATTCAGGAACAACAGAGCATCAACAACAATATTAATTTTACTGTACATTATCATCAGCTGACTGTACTCTGTGCTTTTGTACTTGTATAGAATATGGAAAATGCATGATACTGATTTACCCCGATATCAGCCTTTCCCTGTGACTTGTGCAATGAATCCACTCCGGCTTTGCTGACTAATGGAGCGAAAATGGAGATTTCTGATAACGGAAAGCAAATCTCCGACAACTCAGTGTTCTTTACCACTGCCATTTAGATAGACACGGTCTATATCGGTGGATGCGCGTTCTATTAGCGATATGCGAATACAAAATCCGTGATAAAAAGGTCTTTAAGCCGCATCTACACGAACAAGTTTTCCTTGACAAGTTTTCCTTGACAAGGAAGAATTGACAATTTTTTGTCATCTACACGAACAAGTTTTCCTTGACAAGGAAAAATTGGCGATGTTTTTGTCGTCTACACGAGCAAGTCTTCATTGTCAAGGAAAACTTGCCAAGGAAAATTTGCTCGTGTACTAGATTCGGCTTAAAGATAAACTTTTGACGTTCAAGACTAAAGCCGAATCTACACAAGCAAATTATTTTCCTTGACAAGTTTTCCTTGACAAGGAAAACTTGCCGTCGTGTAGATGACAAAAAATTGTCAATTTTTCCTTGTCAAGGAAAACTTGTCAAGGAAAACTTGTTCGTGTAGATGTGGCTTTACCCTTACTTCAGTTAGCGAGAGCGGAGGACCACGGATCGTCTGATAATCAGGCTACCTTTACCTTTCTTTGGCTTCGATTGATTTCAATGTTTTGTCACGTACGTACCCTAATATTCTGTAACTAACTGCTGTCTTGCGCAGTAGACATAAAACAGCAGACAAAAATAAACAAATTGGCCGTTGATCAAACAAAATTGTTTGAGTCAATAGTACCTTGTTTTGTTACTGAGCTGATTGAAAATGAATATACACCTATTCCAAATATTGTTGTCCGGACCGAAAGCAACAAGCAAGCTGACGACCTCAAAGGACTTTGGGAATCTCCTAATTAATTTATTTATCCGTGGTACTTGAGAAGTTATCCCTACGAGCGTTGAATAGCAATCATTTGGAACGATTCGGCCATTTGAAAATGCATGTTGTCAAAATGTCTACGGATGAATAAATGAATAAGGAGAAAGTCCCAATGCCCTTTGCGGTCGTCAGCTTCGTGCTTGTTGCTTTCGGCGGGGACAACGATTTTTGGAATAGGTGTATTTGGAAAAAATTGGAACATGGCGGACGATTCGTGAACAGAACAAAAACCAAAACACTTTTGCATGTGTAAAACATTTCCAATTTACAACGATTTGCATGATCACAGCAAACACAACGAGTCACAAACTACTGAAATCCGAACACAAAACACCGTATTGAAGGCGAAATATTTATCTCTAAAACAACTCTAATATTCTGCTGATCTAATGTAATATTGTGGACGTGAAAAACAAGAATAATACCTAGTTGAAAGTTTCTATCATCCCGTTTTCCCGCTCAACTCATTTTCCGGTAAATAGTCAGTCAGGTTCGGTTGTGTTTTCAAAATACAGTCATTTTAAACGACTACGCGACTAGACAGAACGGGAGTATGGGTATAGTAATCACTGAACATACATACATACATAAACTTTATTAATGTGTCAAGACTTCTAGCCTACCACTGAGTGGTACACTAATCGGGGACACTTAATTAAGACACAATTAACTGAAGCGGTTTTAAATCTGCATATCTGATTAGCCATGCTTCGAGCTTACAGTGAAGACCTACATGCACTGGCGAGTGGTTTGGGTGATTTAATGGTCTTTAAATGAGTGAACATTGTCACAGCACGGAACGTCCTTGACCGAAAATGAGTCATTGACACCAACTCTTATTTTCCTTGCGTAAAACACGAAGGCATACTTCATTCGAGTATTACTCTCCATTATGGTAATGAGAAAACAAATTTCCAGAGCGAATAATTTATTGATTCAGTGATTTCTACCCATAGGTACTCCCGTTCGGTCTAGTCGCGTAGTCGTGAGGCCGGTCAGCGACAACGTTTTCTGAAATGACTGTATTCGAAATTGTAAATTCAACTCGCGCGCTCTTCAAATTAACACTTAATAACCATTAGATTTACTATATCTATTCTATTTCGTTGTCTTGTGTAATGTAGATGGTAGGGTATACTGCATGCTACATTAATAACCATTAGATTTACTAGTCTATTCTATTTCGTTGTCAGTCTTGTGTAATGTAGATGGTAGGGTACATGTATACTGCATGCTACATTAATAACCATTAGATTTACTATATCTATTCTATTTCGTTGTCTTGTGTAATGTAGATGGTAGGGTATACTGCATGCTACATTAATAACCATTAGATTTACTAGTCTATTCTATTTCGTTGTCTTGTGTAATGTAGATGGTAGGGTACATGTATACTGCATGCTACATTAATAACCATTAGATTTACTATATCTATTCTATTTCGTTGTCTTGTGTAATGTAGATGGTAGGGTACATGTATACTGCATGCTACATTAATAACCATTAGATTTACTATATCTATTCTATTTCGTTGTCTTGTGTAATGTAGATGGTAGGGTATACTGCATGCATGCTACATTAATAACCATTAGATTGGCTGTCGGGTTTAATTTGTCATCACGCTGAACTGCAAGCAGCTGAATCCTCGAGCAGTCCAGTCATCAGATTCGTTTTTAATAATATTTTGACTTCAAAGCAACTTTAATTTGACAACGCCAAGTTCATCAATTTTGGAAATGTGTGAACCAATGCAAAACAGGTGAAAAGAATAGCTTCAGTTCCTTTGTCGGAGTGATCAATCTGCATCAACAAATATCGGTGGAGGAACTGACAGAAAATAAAATATCTATAGGCCAAGCTAGCGGCATGACACGCAACTGTGTAACTTATATTGAATCAATATCAACATTGGTCACTGGTATAACAAATTTAATCAAAACACCAAAAAAACCAAGAGATGCATGTGGTTACTTATGTTGCTATAGTTTTAAGTATTTCAACTTCTAGGCTTTATTTCTTATTTCTTTCTCTCTCTCTCTCTCTTCTTATACCCCATTTACACCAAGGCTTAATCATGTTTTAAAGTGGTTTAACTAAACAGGTTTAGAAAATTATCTACAAACGCCATGCAACTTTTGGCACAAAACTGGTAAACTGTCCTTTGTGTTGCATAGTATAAATACCAGATCATCACTAAAATGTGGATTATGAGGGAGAGGGGTGTTGGGGGGGGGGGGGGGGGTCGCCATTCTCGTGCCATAAGGGGGGGACCTTGGCAAACTTGATCTTCCGGAAAAAAATTCTCACCCCCACCCCCCTACATTAATAATGACCGCGGTCCCTTAGGTTCAATGGTTCACTCGCATGCAAATCTCCGCATGTGTTTACTTCTTTGATTTCGAGATTCAATCGGTTGCTACTGTATCAGTTTCCAACGAACCTCTACCATTTGTCTACAGCTAGTTAAGTTTTTCTCGATCATTGCAAACTAATCATTTAACCAAATAAACGGTTACTCACAAAGTCACACAAACGACTGGGCTTATTGGAATCATGGAAAAATGAAATAATAACGTGCTACGTAATCGTTAGTCTCGCCAGGGGCGTAGCGTGCATATACGTACGTACGCACGTGTACGCACGTGCGTACAATTTAAAATACCTAATATATATATATATTATAAGAAGCAAAAAAATATTAAAAATAAATAAAATCTAAGACAAAATCTTAACAGCTGAATCAGTTTAAACTTCCTGGAAACTACTCACAGAAGGCAGGAAAATGCTATTTTGGAGACCCTATACCTTATTTATACCCTAAATTTTTCGGGGGACCGCCGCAACCCCCTACGAGCTCGCGCCTTCACCGCTCGTCAGATTGTGTCCCCAATAAATTTCCCCTTGCAGTCAGTCATTGTAGGCATGTATAATGATAATATTATTGTAGTTAGTGCAGTCTCAAACAAAATAAATACCAAAAAACTGGCTTCGACTCGGGTTGTTATATCGCTGGATATGGTGTATATAACGGTAGCGCTATATAACCCGTTTACATCCTTTACATAACCTTAACATAAATCCTTTACACATCATTTACATAAATCCTTTATATAACCTTTACATAAATTCCCAAAAAATAACTGAGTGATAAATGCATTTTACTATGTATTTATGTAGCGAGAAAGTTCGCTGGAAAACGAAGAAAATGGTATTTCCAAGGCTCTAGATTTCTATATTTTCAGGGGGGCTCCCCCCTCACTCCCCCCCTAGATGCTCACGCCTTCGGCGCTCGTTGCTATGTGCGTACATTGGGGAAAAAGCACGCTACGCCCCTGCTCGCGGTTGCGGAAATGTGCTGAGACTGCTAAGTGTGTTAGCTGTGTTCTAGCTTGGTGATGTAGACACAGATCTCTCTAAAATCCAACAGCCTTCCCAAAAGATTCCCAAGCATAATCTAGACTTACTTAAAGCTTACAATACTTCGTTCGCAAATGAATGGCTTACCTCTGATGTTCAGTGCCGGAAAGGATCGGGGAATGTCTTCTTAGGCCGTATGACTTTACCGACCAACGTTTTTAGCCTTTTTGATCTGCCTATTTTGATCAGCTCGCAGATGCTTTAAACTTTACTGACAAACTGAAGTTAATCTGCAGCCCCTTGTCTGACGAGTGATAGATGGTAGATCTATTAAAACTGTAATCCCATTGGCTAGTTTAAATAATAATGTAGATAGAGCCAATTAAAGATATGGAGAGCGTTCAGTCGAATGAAATTAAATTGCATGGAAAATAAACGGATTAAACATGACAAACATGCAAATAGTTTTGACTATTTCCTCGCTCGATCTTGACAACAAAATGGCAATTTGCAACTGCACATAAGACTATTCAGTCCATCCAGTCAGTGTGACTGATAACTGACTGAATCAATGGACGGAAGGATGGAAGGATGGAAGGATGGAAGGATGGAAGGATGGAAGGATGGAAGGATGGAAGGATGGAAGGATGGAAGGATGGAAGGATGGAAGGATGGAAGGATGGAAGGATGGAAGGATGGAAGGATGGAAGGATGGAAGGATGGAAGGATGGAAGGATGGAAGGATGGAAGGATGGAAGGATGGAAGGATGGAAGGATGGAAGGATGGAAGGATGGAAGGATGGAAGGATGGAAGGATGGAAGGATGGAAGGATGGAAGGATGGAAGGATGGAAGGATGGAAGGATGGAAGGATGGAAGGATGGAAGGATGGAAGGATGGAAGGATGGAAGGATGGAAATGGAAGGATGGAAGGATGGAAGGATGGAAGGATGGAAGGATGGAAGGATGGAAGGATGGAAGGATGGAAGGATGGAAGGATGGAAGGATGGAAGGTGGAAGGGTGGAAGGGTGGAAGGGTGGAAGGGTGGAAGGGTGGAAGGGTGGAAGGGTGGAAGGGTGGAAGGGTGGAAGGGTGGAAGGATGGAAGGATGGAAGGATGGAAGGATGGAAGGATGGAAGGGTGGAAGGGTGGAAGGATGGAAGGATGGAAGGATGGAAGGATGGAAGGATGGAAGGCAGGATGGATGGATGGATGAAGGATGGATGGATGGATGAAAGGATAGATGGATGAAGGATGGATGGATGAATTAGTAAATGAATAATAATGATGGATGGATGAATTTCTGTAATAATTAGAATTAAAGACTGTCTAACCGACAGATCCAGACATCAGTCTAGTGCTCTGATTAGTTCCCAATTCTCTTCCCACAACGGCTTATGATACCCTATATACCCTATATATACCCTATATACCCTATATATACCCTATGTACCCTATATATACCCTATGTACGCTATATAATATATACAATAATAATCAATTATTATTGATTATTATAATACAATATAATACAATATGCTATATTATACCCTGCATCATATAATCTATTCTGATCTGTTTCTGTCAGTGAGTTACCCTACATTAGTGAGGCGCTCTATTGCCTGGACACGATGGTTATCTCTTGGGGGAAATACATTTGATCCAAACGATATAAACTGATTGTCGGCAAAAAAAAACACTCCATCATCTCACGAAACTCAGATAAATCTATGAATCAAGAATGGTACTAGTTATCGCAAATAGTAATAATCAGATTGATAGATTGACAATATCGAGAACAATGACGCATGGCTCCTATTGACACACACTCGCTGCCCTGTACAGGACCCGAAATGATCCCTGGCTCCGAAATGATCCCTGGACCCGAAATGATCCCCAAAGTGTCTAGATTGGCTCCGAAATGATACCGGACCCGAAATGATCCCCAGACTGGCTCTGAAATGATCCCCAGTGAAATTCGGGAATGGTCCTAATCAGTCCCGTTCCTTTCCTATTCTCTTTTTCTTTCTTCTTCAATAATAATAATAATAATAATGACGATAACAATAATAATCATCATCATCATCATCATAATAATAATAATAATAACGATAACAATAATAATAATAATAATCATCATCATCATCATCATAATAATAACGATAACAATAATCATCATCATCAGCATAATAATAATAATAACGATAGCAATAATAATCATCATCATAATAATAATAATAATAACGATAACAATAATAATAATAATCATCATCATAGTAATCTGAATAATAATGATAATAATAATAATAATAATAATAATAATAATAATAATAATAATAATAATAATAATAATAATAATAATAATAATAATAATAACTCACAATAGATTTTCAGTGAGGTGTGTTAGGTATTACTTACATATTTTCTTTCTTCCTCTCTTTCTCTCTCTCTTCCTTTCTCTCTTTCTTTCTTAGTTTCTTTCTTTTTTTTTCTTTCTCTCTTTCTCTAATTCCTTCCTTCTTTGTCACTACGCTGTTATGCTAGTTTCGTAGTCTAGACAGCCGGTGTGCTGGTAAGGTAGTTTCGTCTACTGGACATGTCAGTGTGGCGGAAGACTGCGATAATGTCAAGTCAAATGATGGTACGATGTTTTGCTTTTCTATCTTTTATACTGGTGTTTTTGTGTCATGTTTCGGAAGCGGGTTCAGATGACAAGAAAGTGAAGGTAAGCTGATCGATCAAATTCAATTTCTCATGCATGGCCAGGCTCTAGGCTACTAATTTAGTCTACTTCAATGCTGTAGAGTACAGACAGCATTAAACCGTGCATCATAAATAGTACTGACTGTACTGTACTTTTCTATTTCTATTCAGTTTAATTAGTGCTATTATCAGCTATTTACTGCAAAAAACGTTGCACGGTTTTGGTGTCCGTGTACTCTATTTAAAATTAATATTTTCAGTCAGTACAAATTAAACCCATCTATAAAGACCATCTAATTTTATATTTTATATTTAAATTTTGACTGTTGAATTACGTCAAGTAGCAATAATTAAAAAGTAGATGCGGCAGGCATTAGGCATTTCCCCGACTGATGGATTATTATTATTAGCAGTTAAAGGAGCTCTGTCACTTTGTTTACTCCCGATTCACTACTAAATTTAATCGCCTATATTTTTCAATGTTGTCGTTTGTATATCAATGTCACTCTTCTGCACCCTCAATCACCTTCGTTCCTTTTTGGTTTAGTATTATCCCTCTGTGTTTACTTAGCAAACTGATATTTTATGACTTCCTTCAATTTAAAGGTAATTTTGTACGTCACAAAAAGATTGTGACAAAGCTCCTTTGAGTATCATTACAATTCAGTTAAATACAGTTGATAAAAAGCAATATTCATGTATTAATCTCGTTGAGTTGTTTAATAAAATAAATAAACACTATAATATGTTTTATTGTGAATTTGTTGACCAAGGAATGAATCCAAGTGACTGATCAACCATTCCTGAATTTCACTGGGGATCATTTCGGATCCAGTCTGGGGATCATTTCGGGTCCGGTATCATTTCGGAGCTATTATGATGATATTATTATTATTATTATTATGATGATGATTATTGTTATTATTATGATGATGATGATGATGATGATTATTATTGTTATCGTTATTATTATTATGATGATGATGATGATTATTGTTATCGTTATTATTATTATTATGATGATGATTATTATTATTGTTATCGTTATTATTATTATTATGATGATTTATTGTTATCGTTATTATTATTATTATGATGATGATGATGATTGTTATCGTTATTATTATTATTATGATGATGATTATTGTTATTATTATTATTATGATGATGATGATGATTGTTATCGTTATTATTATTATGATGATGATGATTGCTATCGTTATTTTTTTTTTTTTTATTGAGGAAGAAAGAAAAAGAGAATAGGAAAGGAACGGGACTGATTAGGACCATTCCCGAATTTCACTGGGGATCATTTCAGAGCCAGTCTGGGGATCATTTCGGGTCCGGTATCATTTCGGAGCCAATCTAGACACTTTGGGGATCATTTCGGGTCCAGGGATCATTTCGGAGCCAGGGATCATTTCGCGATCGGGTCCTGTACAGCCCTCGTGATTCACTTGAGTTTTGAACCGTTTCGTGGCGTCAAGTGTGTGTCAAAGACAACTCAAAACCATCTGCAATTTTTTTACGACAATTTCTGACCTGTCCAAGCGGAAAGGTTTCGGATTTTACCGAAAATTGTAGGATAGGAAAAGATTGTGTGACAAGTCGTGACATGCTGTCGTAATCACTGTGCACCTGTACAGTTAATGAACGGATAAACCAGCCAATCAGATTGCGAGATTACTCTGATCTCAAGCGTTGTAAAAAAAACATCCAAAACTGATGAACATTTGACTTGATTTACGCCCACCACATTTCATTAGCTTTTCAATTAAGTTCATTTCGCGAAAAATGAAAAACTAGAAATGTTGTCACTGACTATAAATTTAATGTGGACGTTTCGGTTGATGCTACAACTTACACAAACTGTTATATACACAAGGGAAATATATATGTTCGTTAATTGAGTTGCATTCACGCATAGAATGCCACGGGCCACCAATTCAACTTCGAAGACGCCAGGATCATCGATCGTGAATCCCAATAGAGATGTCCGTTTTAGCGGCATAAGCTCAAGCTTGGCACAAATTAAGGGACCATTGTTTAAAACCAGTTAGCTGTGACTGCATTTCACAGTAAGTCATTGTTTGTAAAACAAAGCCGCCGAGGAAAGAATTTGGAAAAGAACAGTCTCCAAAATGATTTTGAATACTTCATAGATAAAATCGGCTAACGCAATGTTTACATTATTTAACCCAATTCAAAACCTTTGGGAACAAGAGCTTTTTGTTCCAAACAATTCCATTTCATTTCCATGTATGTCAATGCAGATTTGAAATGGGTCAAAGTATATAAGAATGTAAACACTGCATTAGCCGATTTGGTCCATTATGGTGAGTTTTGACAGAATTACATTCATAATTTATTTACGGTAAAAACATCGATCAATGCCACGACAGATGTTCCATACTTGAGAATCCAGCGGTGCTATATTCGGCGCGGCCGGTCTCGGAAACGTCGCCCCGCCAGAAGTCGTTCTAGCAGGCTTCTCTGGCGGGGCGACATTTCATCCGAGCCCGCGCTGAAGAGCACTGCTGGATGTCCTGGATCAGTCTCGAGCATGCAGATGAATCGTGGCAAGTTTACTGATTACAATATTTCATTGGTATTCTCTAAAAATAATTATATTCTGTCAGATATATAGTTTTTGACATTGTCGAAAGATACGAAACCATCTGGACCGGCTACTGACCTATATACCGGTTTATACAGGAAAACAGAAAATTCCATGGTATAATATTTTACATGTAATACGTCTAGCAGTGTGAGTTCGTACTATATTCCCATTTTTTCATATTCTCATTTTGTTGAGCAGAAAAAAAGAAAAATAGAGGATGACCTTCCAGAGTTATTATCTTCGGTAAAGGAGGCTGCAGAGGCCCATAAACGTGAGAGAGTACTTTTCAAGATAGTGACTAGACGCAGTGTACATCCTGGTCCCAGGTTGTTCAAAAAGTGGGTAGCGCTATCCGTTGGATCTTTATTGAGTGGATTAGTTGATGCTGTTATCCATTGAAAAATGTATCCAACGGATAGCGTTATCCACTCTTTGAACATCCGCCACCTGGATTTCACTAGCGATGCAAGCATAAGTACTTGTGTAGCCAGTATCAATATAAATAGCAGCTCTCAGAAAAAATGTTATTACCTTCGTTGAAATATGCCATTGTCAGAATGATGTATTCATGTTTTCTTATCTTGCGTCAGTGAAAACTGGCTTAATTACTCATCAAATGAAATTACAGGTGTAAAGCACGATTTTTGTCCATAAAATGTTTGCATGTAATCACATCAAAAATGAGTTGTAACTCATTTGATCAAGAAGTATATACTTTAATTTAAAAAAGTGTTGACTAATAGTACGAATCAGACTCTGTGGTCTCCATTTCAAGGAAATATGAAATGAGAAGGATGAAAGTAATGCAGGTTGTCATGAAGTTTATTGGTCCAACTACATATCGTGGAAAAGTATAACTGATTTAAAATTAACCTTAATTAGCCTTACCCCTTAAATTACCACCCACTCTAGTTGGCTCGATAAGGTATGCACCATGATGCAAGAACGCAAAGACATCCGTCATGCTTAAAGAGTCTACCTTCCTCCCGGAGGTTTTTTCAACTGATTTTCTTACAATATGGGTTCAAAGATCATATTACATTTCATGGCAACTGTTGAGACTGACAAAGTATCAAGAACATAGTTTACAAAGATCTATGTGTAGGTTATCGACATGTTAACGAGGAATTTACAGATGACTTGGTATGATAAGATGGTTGGCAAAGAAGCAACTTGTCAGCAGATCTAAGAGTTCTCTTTGGAGCATAGGGTACAAGCAGTTCACTAAGGTACATTGGTGCTAGACCATTAACTATCTTGTACGTAAACAACAAAATCTTAAAATGTATGCGCTGCTCCACTGGAAGCCAGTGTAATTCTATAAGCAAAGGCGTGATATGATCAGCCTTGCGCGACAAGGATATGAGCCTCGCAGCCGAGTTAACAACATACATTAGCTGCGCATCAACATTATAAAGCAAGGTATTCTGGAATGAGGTCAAACTTTTGAGAACCCAGAAATTCGTATAACCGGAAAGACGATCATTTAAAACATCGAATGCAACAAGTCGTTCAGAACATCGAATGCAACAAGTCGTTCAGAACATCGAATGCAACAAGTCGTTCAGAACATCGAATGCAACAAGTCGTTCAGAACATCGAATGCAACAAGTCGTTCAGAACATCGAATGCAACAAATCGTTCAGAACATCGAATGCAACCGTGAAGTCGTTCAGAACATCGAATGCAACAAGTCGTTCAGAACATCGAATGCAACAAGTCGTTCAGAACATCGAATGCAACAAGTCGTTCAGAACATCGAATGCAACAAGTCGTTCAGAACATCGAATGCAACAAGTCGTTCAGAACATCGAATGCAACAAGTCGTTCAGAACATCGAATGCAACAAGTCGTTCAGAACATCGAATGCAACAAGTCGTTCAGAACATCGAATGCAACAAGTCGTTCAGAACATCGAATGCAACAAATCGTTCAGAACATCGAATGCAACAAGTCGTTCAGAACATCGAATGCCGAACAAGTCGTTCAGAACATCGAATGCAACAAGTCGTTCAGAACATCGAATGCAACAAGTCGTTCAGAACATCGAATGCAACAAGTCGTTCACCAAAGTCGTTCACGATATATACCGACCAACATTGGTTATAAGAAAGTTGTTAGGCAACTAAAACTCTGTCCACACACGGCAAACCATTTGCTCTAGCTCCCCTCCCCCCTTCCCCCTAACCCCCCTTTCCCCCCCCCCCCCCTTCCCCCCCCCCCCCCCCCCACCCAAAAAATAATAATTTCAAAATAGTTAATTGTAAAATTATATATATTTAATAGTTTAATTCCGTCTGTTTAATATATTTATATGCACTTGAGTAGCGTACTTGAGTGTCAATAATATTTTAAGGTGTTTAAACCAAACTTTTGAGCGAACGAGACGTCATCTAGAAACTGGTCAAATAAGCCACTTCACGCTGTCGTCCGCCATTTTGAATTGGGAAAACGCGGCAAAAATTATAGAAATCTGGATCACTTTGACTTGCCGTTACTCCGCTCGATTTTATTTGTTGGATTTTTAAAATTTAAACTTCGATAGTCAGCAGGCATGCATATTTTTTTCTCGATTTGCAGCCTTCCAATGCCCATCATATTATAGGTCATAAATAACAA
The DNA here is from genome assembly GCA_033675265.1 of Actinostola sp. cb2023. Lineage (NCBI taxonomy): Eukaryota > Metazoa > Cnidaria > Anthozoa > Actiniaria > Actinostolidae > Actinostola > Actinostola sp. cb2023. The sequence goes on from JAUJYZ010000765.1 coordinate 215,607, forward strand.
AGAAAACTGACATCTTTCAGTTCTAAAATGGTAAGTTTTTAAAAATCCAACGAAATCGAACGGAGTTATGGCAAGTCAAAGTGATCCAGATTTCTATAAATTTTACCGCGCGTTTGTCCCAATTCAAAATGGCGGACGACAGCGTGAAGTGGCTTATTGAAGATGATAATCTATGCCATATAGAAAACAAATACTGTTCAGAAACACACAAATATACGACAGGAATCAAGTATACTTAGTTGTTTCCATGCCTATTGCGTGAATAAATGGCTGTGGGGAGTACTAGACGCAAGGAGAGGGAAAGGTGGAGGAGAGGAACTAGGAGGGGGCCGGGAATGCTTACTGTAACGGAAGCGAAGATTATTCAATAGTCATTCCATTCATCACAATAAATGACTTTAAAAAAATGGCATAGCTCCTGCTCTGAATGTTCAAAGTGCATGTATACATCGAAGACAGCAGCCATTGTCAGTTTAGCTTGTCATGTCTGGATCTCCGTCACCTTACATTATACACTCATATACACTCACATTGCATCATAAATACTTGTTATGACAACTGCAGCATGCCTTCAACATTGATAAAATAGAATCCATCATTTTTGAGTTGCATATATTCATATAGACAAATTAATTAATAAATATCTGAAGTAGAACTTCGCCATCTTGTTTGTTATTCCTGGTATTTAAATTAGCGCGGGATAGCGCGGGATCTATGCGCGTGTCAGAGGGTCTTTGTGTTACTATTGGTATTTCACGCATGCACAGACAAAATGCCCATATGCTACGTGAATTAGAAATTGTCGGGAATTTAATGAAATTGTCCCCTTCAGAGGGTCAAGTTCAAAGGACGATAAAACATCCTAAAACACGTCCAAACTCCCCAAAATCGCTGAAGATATTGAAGAAATTATATCAAAAACACGCAACAAGTTCCATAATGTGCTATTTTGATTTAGCAGATTTCGAATTTTCGACATACATTTTCTTCTAAGTGACCTTCTGAGATACTGAAACTTGGGCTTCCTGTGTAACGGAGTGGCGTGAATATTTAGAACGACTAATACTAGTCGTTTCTGGTAGAAAGTGTAGTGCTGCGAGTTGTGCACTGCCGTACGTGTAGCTTTCAATGCATACATATGGCTGTTTCGAGCGTTGCTTTACAATGAGACGCCATTACTAAACAAGCTGTTTATTAGTCGGGCTTCCTGTGGAAGCTCCGACTCTAAAAATGAGAAGCGTTCTTTGTCGTCGTCGTCGTCGTTGACCTCAAATCCAGCGCATGCGCCCTGTGCCGGCCGAAGGAGACATGAAGTCTGGCCAAGAAAGATTAGAAAGCACAAACCAATCAGGGAAAGCACCGGAGGTCAAGGGGCCAACATATAAGTCTTTTGTCGTCTAAGTCTAAATTTAGATTGAAACAGGACGCTCTAGTAGCGTGAAGCCGGGCTATTAACGTTTTTACTGATATACTGTAAAGTTCGCAGTACTGAAATTGCAAGGAAAGCATGTTCTATCGAGCTCGAGTCACGCAACGACGAGCAACCAAAAACTGTTTCAATCGCACTATAAGATATCTATATTTAGTTCAAATAGGTTACATTTCATTTAGAAGCCCGACTTCACGCTAGAAGAGCGTCTAGTTCTAAATAAGGCGTGCGCCAAATATGGCATCGCCGGAAGTACTTATCGTAACATCTCCCTTTCTTTATATGTAAATAGTGGGTACCATAAATGTAAGACAATATGTGTCTAACTAGTAAATACATGCAGTCAATAACAATAACATAACACTGTATTCTATGTTAAAGTTCAGTGTTCTATAACATAACAACAAAGTCAGTTGTATACTGGTGTAGCCTTTCGTTTACACAAAGTCCTGATATTTAACAGGTGGTCTGATGACCCTTGTTCTTGTCCTCTGAGTCTGTGATGGCTGTACAGTGCTATCATGCACAGTTGATGGTCTCGTAGGCTGTGTAGTGCTGACATGCACAGTTGATGGTCTTGTAGGCTGTGTAGTGCTAACATGCACAGTTGATGGTCTCATCGGCTGTGTAGGCTTTATCTTTACAGGACTGCACTGCGTAGCTGTCTGTTCAATAAGTGTGTCTTCACCAGGCTGATTAGGAGTGGGAACTTCATCTGGTGGTCCTTCTGCTGGTCTGAGAAACTGCCTGTTCCTCCTTAAGGTTTCTTTGCCAACCGACACAAGATAAGATCTATCTGTAAGCTTCTCTATACACTTGCCTGACCTCCACTGCTGGTATTTGCTGGTGGGTGCAACTCTTATATCCTGGCCGACCTCTAACTCTGGTAAGGTCTTGGCTGTGCGGTCATGGTAGTACTTAGCTTTCTGCTTCTTAAGCTTGATCTTCTCTTTGACGCCTTCTACCACTTTAGGATGTAGCAGTGTAGATGCTGTTGGGAGTAGTCCCTTTGTCCTCCTTGACATGAGCCTTTGTGCTGGACTAGACCCTAATCCCTCAGTAGGTGTATTCCTCTGGTCTAATAAAGCTAACCATGGGTCTTTGTCATCTCTCAACGCTTTCTTAAATAACCTCTTGGTTACTTTGACCGATGACTCTGCTTTCCCATTTGACTTGGGATAGAGTGGAGATGACGAGACATGTTCAAATTCCCAGTCAACAGAAAACTGATGAAACTCATGACTCACAAGTTGGGGTGCATTGTCGGTAACTATGCAGTCTGGGATACCGTGTCTACTGAACTGTTCCTTCAGGAATTGTATCACTGTACCTGCTGTAGTGTCTGCTAACTCACCCGCCTCAATGAAGTCAGAGTAGTGGTCTACCAGCGAGATGTACTCCTTCCCTTTGAGGGTGAAGATGTCTGCACTCAACCTGCTCCAGGGCCTATCTGGTACCGGCTGAGTCTGCATCGGCTGTTTTGCATTTTTGGCTTGGTAGTCTGCACAGACTGAACACTTTGCTACTGTTTCCTTCACATCACTTGTCATACCTGGCCAAAAGACTATGTCTCTTGCTTTCCGCAGGCACGATTCTGCACCGAGGTGACTTGAATGAATGCGCGACAGTGTGTTTGCTCTCATAAACTCTAGGTATAATTACTCGCTGACTCTTGAACAGAACTCCATTGTGGACCGTTATCTCGTCTCGGTAGTTCCAATAGTCACTAATGTGTTCTGGCGCTTGCTCTCTTCGTTCTGGCCATCCTGCGAGTACTGTGTCTTTCAAGGTCTGTAGTACTGGATCTTGACCTGTGCATTTCTGCAGATGTGCGAGTCGTTCTGGCTTCACTTGGATGAATTCGTAAGGATCGTTGCTGTCTAGCTCGATTGTGAATACTTCAAACTCATCTCCTTCCTCCTCGGTTGCTGACATTGGAGCTCTGGAGAGATGATCTGCTATATGCATCTCTTTGCCTGGCTTATAGCATACATCTAGGTTGTGGCGCTGCAATCTGAGAAGCATTCGCTGTAGCCTGCTTGGTGCTGACAGGATTGATTTCTTGAAGATAGCCTGTAGAGGCTTGTGATCACTCTCGATCGTTACCTTCTCTCTTCTAGCTATGTACTGGTTAAAGCGCTGACAACCGAATACTATAGCAAGACACTCCTTCTCAATTTGCGCATAATTTCTCTGGGTAGCTGTAAGTGTGCGCGATGCGAATGCAACTGGTTGCCCGTTCTGTAGCAATGTCGCACCAAGGCCAAACTCACTGGCATCGCACTGCAGGGTTACCTCTTCCTCGATGTTGTAATACTTCAGAACCGGGTGTTGCACCACAAGTTCTTTGACTTCCTGGAAAGCTTTGTCGTGCTGGTGTGACCACAGGAATTGAGCATCCTTTGCGGTGAGGTCGCGTAGCGGTTGCACAACATCAGAAAGCCTGGGTAAGAACTTAGACAGATAGCTTATGAATCCCAGTAATGTCATCAGCTCCTTCTTACATGTAGGTCTCGGCATTTCCTGGATGGCTGACACCTTGGCAGGGTCTGGCTTGAGTCCATTTGCTGTGATGATATGACCCATGAACTTCACTTCCTCTCTCTTTAGGTTCATCTTGTCCTTGTTGAGTTTCAGCTTAACCTCTCTTGCTCTGTCTAGTAGTCTAATCAGATTTTCGTCATGGTTCTTCTCTGCTTGCTCTCTGGTTTCTCCACACCCTAATACTAAGATATCATCACGCAAGACTTCTATTCCTTGAAGATCATCTAGCTTCTCGTGTAACTTGCACTCAAACTCCTCCGGTGCTAAGCTCACTCCAAATGGCATACGTAAGTAGCGGTACCTCCCTGATGGGGTCCAGAACGTAGTTTTCAAACTGCTTTCCTCATCTAGTTTCAACTGGTGAAACCCGTCCTTTGCATCTAACGTACTGAACACTTTTGCTTTCGCTAGCTTAGGTAATGTCTCTTCAAGTGTTGCCATCTGGTATTTAGGGCGCAATACTGCCTTATTTAAATCACGCGGATCCAAACAAATCCTTATCTTGCCTCATGATTTAGCAACAATGACCATGCTACTAATCCACTCAGTTGGTTGCGAAACTTTCTTGACAATGCCTTTCTTTTCTAGCTCAGCTATTTTTGCTTTAACCTTATCTTGCAAGGCAACAGGAATGCGGCGTGGCGTATGCTGCACTGGCTTAACGCTGCTATCTACTACAAAAGTAGAGTCCCCGATATGTCCCAGTCCCTCGAATACATCTTTATACTCGTTGAGTATTGACTCTCTGGTGACTTTCAGGCTGCTGACATCTACTTTATTTACTTCATGCGGCATGTCTAGATCTAGTTTCAGTAATCCTAGCTGCTCACTGCTTTCATAGGATACTAGGGGCTTGCTATTTTTTTCAACAACTTGAAACTTGAACATGTGCTGTTTAGCTCTGTGCTCTACTTTCAACTTCACTTCTCCTAGTGGTTTCATGATTGATCCGTCAAAAAGCCTTAGCTTAACAGGGCTTTCGTCAAGCACTGGTTCTCCGTTCTGCATCAGAATTGAAAGATCTCTGTAACTCATCACGTTACAAGTGGCACCAGTGTCTATCTGACACGTCATCTGAGTTTTGTAACTGTTCTTGTTTGAATCTTTCAAACAAAAGCTTAGGTCTGTGAACACTTGTTTACCTTTGCCTTTCACTGTTGAGATAGTCTCTACTTTAAAAAGGGGTTCATCCGTGTCAGAACTCTCATCATCTGAAAGCGCATTAAGCTGCTCTTTTTTCTTACACATTACAGAGAAGTGATTATTCTTTTTGCAGAAGTGACATTCTTGGCCAAATGCTGGACAATCTTCTTTCTTTCTATGCTTAGTTTTTTTACCACAGTATTGACACTTAGTATTTGTGTTGCTTGATCTATGCGCATGGCTACTATGGCTGGAATCTTGCTGAGCTTTTGCTTTTGGCTTACGCTTTTCTCTTTTGACGAAATGCAACTCCTCACTGCTTTTGTTTTCTCCCTGCATGTTTTTGAGTTGTTGACTTGTAATTTCGTTTGATTTGGACATTTCAATTGCCTTGTTTAGCGTGAGAGCATCTGCTCTAAGCATTCTAGCTTTGGTAGCCTGATCACTAATGCCTATGACAAGCCTGTCTCTGATTAATTCGTCGGTAAGCACACCAAACTGGCAGGACGAGGCAAGCTTTCGCAGCCTATTGATAAAGCTATCAACAGTTTCCTCCCCCGTCTGAATGCATGAATTAAACACATACCTTTCGTACACGACGTTTCTTTTCGGCAGGAAATATCCTTGCAAGGCTTCCATTGCAGAGCTCGTCGTGACTGCTTCCTGGCCCAGATTAAGGTTTAGAAAAATCTGTAGACACTCTCGTCCCATTACCGAGCGAAAAGTCGCCAAGCGAACGGCTTCACTTCTTTGATTCAGCCCAGTCGCGACTTCGTAATCCATGAATTGCTGCTTGAAAAACTCCCAGTTGCTAGTCAAATCTCCTCGGCAGGTCATGGGGCTTGGCAGAGGGAAGTTTGAAGGGTAGTTTTGGGTAGGTTGCTGCACAATCAGCGGCGGTGTGTCTTTATTTTCTGCCATTTTCGTCTCTTAATTTGCACTTCGCACGTGGGCCTTGAATGAAAACGCTTTTCGTCCGTTTTTTCTATCTAAAAAATCGAAGTACTTGCTTCAAACTTACGCAATCCGTTCTTTTACTGTATCTTCAGCTTTCCAGTAAATCCAGAGTACTGCTGACTCGGTTGAATTGCTTAAAATCCCGCTTCTAACACCATGTTTCGAGCGTTGCTTTACAATGAGACGCCATTACTAAACAAGCTGTTTATTCTAAATAAGGCGTGCGCCAAATATGGCATCGCCGGAAGTACTTATCGTAACATGGCTGTCCCTGGTCAGCAAGGCGCATTAGTGGTAAAATAAAATAATACAAATGCAGTATAATAATAATAATAACTTTATTACTGTGTCATGTGTTCTAGCTTACTAATTCGAGACACCTATCTATACCCACTAAAAACCTATTTCCCTCCCATATCTCTACTGATTCTCATTCCCACCCTTGTCCCATTGTTCCCATCCCACATCTCCATTAATTCTCATTCCCTTCCCAGTTACATTGTTCTATTCCATGTCTCTATTAATTCTCATTCCCACCCGAATTTGGTGTTGCTTAATACAAATGCTAACACTATAATAATCTTGTCATAGACAGACAGCTATAGACATGTACCAGCACTAAAAGCATGCAATACTTTGCACTTTTATGTTGCACGCTTTTAATAGTTTGTACTCTACTGATACTGTATGCAGTAATTAATACAAATATGGATTCAATGAAATAGAGAATTGTGTTTGATGTATATTATATACAATGTTACTGGCCAGATATCAGGAAAGATGTCGAAGCCTCATAGCACACTTGTAGAAGATAAAAGTACACCAGGATGGATCGTATAATTTGATTCAGTAGTTGCCTCAATGCCATGCCAATGGCAATGGCTGGGCCGGATTGGTTTGACGAAGACCAACGAGCTCGATCAGGTAGATAGGTCAGCGACAGCCTCTGTATCTGGGATACTGTGTCTTTCAAATTAAGCATTCAAGTACATGCTGTCTCCTTCGGTCAACTCTGATCGACTGTAGTGTAAAAGTACTCCATTGTGGAACTGGACGTGACTGAGCACACAACAGCGCTGAAAACTCATTACTGAGAACCGATTTACTTCCCCTTGAAATGTCACTAAATTGTTCATGACCCCGATGAATGCTTCCAGCAATGAATAAAGTTGCATTTGACATCATGGATTTGTAGAAAACGAACACTTTCCTGGCTTGAATCAGCGAAAAATAAACGATACTCCAACCATGCAGTATATTAAAATCGATTGAACGTGTTTTGTGAGTGTGCGCTGATCAAAAGTACCGTGGGCTCACAAAAAATCATCTCCACAAATAAATAAAGTCCGTGAAATGTGGTCGAGACTCTCGTTGCATCCACATAAGTGCCCAGATCCCACACGACCACACATGACACAGGAACTCCGTCAAGATTAGTTTCGCTGCTCGCCTGGCGGCTCGCAGCAATTAAGAACGACGTCTGAATCAACAGGCGGACTTCTGTTGATTTGGGTCGATCTAAATATGAATTAGGAACGGTACATGAATAATTCGACGTCTGTTCTTAGCATTAGTCACTGTAAAATATGTAGTTGAAAACATGTTTTTCGTTTGCAAAAATTATTATTTTTACATCAGACGATCGACTTATGACGTAATACTGTGTACTCCTATTTACCACGGCTCTCGACCAATCAAAATGCGAGAAATTCATAGATTGAGTTAAAAAACGTTTATAGTACTAACCCGTGCGCGCTCTCATTGGCTGAAAACCATGTCCTATGTAAGGGTTAGAGAATAACGCGAGTGCTTTATGGGATTTAGAGCTCCGAGCAGTAGATAGAAGGCCACGAGGCGCGTAGCGCCGAGTGGCCCTTCTATCAATGCGAGGCGCTCTAAATTCCATAAAGCACGAGTGTTTATTCTCTAACCGTTTTAGAATATAGTCATACTCACGAGCATTCTTTGGCTGCATGTCAGTTGCTTTCCCAAAGGAATACTGATTTCAAATGCAAATACGCTTATGCAAAGCTGTTCAGTTGTGTGTGACTTCAGTGGAGTGAAGATGAATATCCGATGGCAAGCTTGAGGCTTTTAAATACGAAGCTTGCAACGCTAGAAATCACCGGTATTTGTTGTGGAAATGAAGAGCAGAAATCTCAAAGTTTCTTCACACTAGTTAGAACGGACGAAATTGAAAAATGAGAGAAATAATGGACACCAAAGAAAACTCAAGCACGATGTGGACATTTAATATATTGAAAGATTGGGCTAACTATATCGCAATAATCATACGGAGAACTTGGATGACTGATGAATATCCGTACATCTACACTTCTTGTAGAACATGGAGAAACTCGTTTGTGATTTCATTTTGAACAGTAAGTGACTCGCTACGTTTCTTTAGTGTTTAGCATAGCCCGGGTTATGATCTGTATTTCTCATGTATCAGTAGTATTCATGTATAAATCTAATAACTGTCGAGATTAAACTAAGATTGCATTAGAATATTTTTTGTATGTAGTTTAGTACACGTTATATATTAGAGTGCAAATATTATATCCGTGAAATAAGCGCGCGCCAACGACAACAATGATAATAATAATAATAATAATAATAATAATAATATGTCGGTTCTTATGATAAAGCATTTGGTGCTATTTATTAGTACTACTGTATTTAGTTAGTTATTATGGATATAATATTTGCACTCTAGTATTCTCTAAGTTAGTCATTAGTATTCCCTATATAGAGAATACTAATAAGGCTTTGTAACAAAAGAAAACAAAGAGCTTTATTAGTATTCTCTATATAGAGAATACTAATGAGTCCATTGTTAAAGCCCAATTAGTTACTTTATGAGATATAGAGCGCACAAATGCTGGGCTCTGATTGGTCGAGTGAGTATGACTATATTCTAAGAGAACATAGAAACACGGCTTCTCTCTCTCTTTCTCTCTCTCTCTCTCTCTCTCTCTCTCTCTCTCTCTCTCTCTCTCTCTCTCTCTCTCTCTCTCTCTCTCTCTCTCTCTCTCTCTCTCTCTCTCTCTCTTCAGTGTTATTTAATTTTATAAAAGTATTAGAAAACGCTTTTCCATGTTCTGTGAGCTATTATAGAAATACTTGTGATGTTGGGAGAACACTATTTAAAAAGCCTTAGAATCACTCGCCTATCAGAGCAGGTATACATACGTCAGTTTTACACTAACGTATAAAACGTAACCATGAAAGCAATTTTATACCAATATTTCTTGTTTAATTTGCATATTATAGGTAAAAAGAATACGAATTTTATGCTAGTCATAAGTACACATTGTCATTTGGCTGAACCAATCGAGCTGTTTAGTTTTACCATCAACAAATTGAAAACTACTGACCAGAAAAGTTGGTTCTTTTGTTGAAAATCTTTCATAAATCAAATAACAAATGAACAAAACACGAGTCAAGAGTGGTGTAGCCTTCGTTTATTACCTTTATCGCTATCAGTATTCCCTTTGACTTTGTCTTTGCTAAAGTTGAAAAATCGGCCCGAATTCGAAAAATCTTCAACTTTAACGACTCAAGTATGTTAAGGCCTGGTTCATGAAGCCATCACTCAAAATCACGTTTAATTTTTGCATTCCCCACGATTCATTTCTATGGCATTGATATTTAGGCATAATATTATATTCAAGATGTTTGATGATTTAGTCCTAAAAATACTGACGTCAAGTGGTCACGTGACCTAGGCATGTGAAATTTCGTTTTTAAATATGCGGTCGCGAGTTTAAGATATGCTGAAAAAGTTTTTATGCTACAATATTAAGGACAACTAATGAAAAAATATAGCGTTTGGAAAACCTGTCCCATAGTTTTAGTTATCGAGAAAATTGAGAAAACGTATTCTGGCTAAATGGTCACGTGACCTATTTTCGTAAATATCTCTCTTTAGAGAAATCAGAGACAAGTTTTCCAAACGCAGTTGTGTAGAGTGCTAGCATTGACAGCATATGCAATTGTTTGTTTTTACACTGTTCTTAAAACCGCGACCGCATTTTAAAGTAAATTTTCAAAGACTGTTGTCACGTGGTTAATCACGTGTTCAGTTTTTTTGGTATTTTGTTGACTTCAATCAATTAAGGATGTCGAACTCTATGGCTGTGCTAAGTTTCGTAATGTTTGGTAAAAAGGAAGTGACATTATGATTTTTTACATTTTTTTCTCGTTTTGGGGCTTGAACCAGGCCTTTTAAAACATATTTGAGGATCGTTTCTCGCTCAGTTTCTGCAGTGTCAGCCAAAGAAAACTTGCTTGAATTGTCAATGAAATGTCTATATTTATGTGCTTTTTCCATTTCTTGTTCTTGAGATTTGTTTCTCGGTCTATTTTAGCTCTTTTTAGCGAGAAAACAACTATCGTGTTTGTCCGCCATCTTGCTTCATCGCCGTTCACGACAATGGTTACCATGGTGATTCGCTACTAGGGGACTATCACTAATAGACCCCCTAGTAGCGTAGCCAATCAGATTGCAGGATATGTGATAGACCACTAGTTTGTTTATACTAATGCCTGATATACCTCAAATACTGATGAAAAAAGCAGGAAATTGACTTTGTGCAACTCTAACACAGTTTCAGGCAGACATTTGATTAGAATAATAGAATAGAAATTTTAAAAACTTTGTTTGGGCAACCTTTGCATATTAAAGATTTAGATTTAGATTTAGATTGTGTTTGGTTACAATAAACTGATTAATACAAAGCGAAAATGAAATTCAAACTGCCCAAAATGGCTCATTAGTTTGTATTTACAATACAGTACTTCGCATTGCAATAACGAACCAAACGAAAACCCTAATCAGTGATTAATTATTAATTCCCTTCAAGATATCTCCACCCAAGAGACCATAATTCCCAGTAATTATGGTAGGTGCAATTACACAGATAAAAGTTGCCTTGACAATGCGGACATACGTACGGTTTTTGGATATCGTTTGTAGCATTCGGGCAGTAGACAATCTACGACTTCAAAGCGTCTGGTAGTACAGCGGCACGAGGTGTAAAACCTGCTTTACTCATCGGAGACAGAAAGAAAGCCTTGTATGTCCCTTTTGTCTCCGTTTGTCCTGATAGTCCTCGGTTTGTCCTTATAGACCTTATAATGTCCTTAGTGTCCTTAGTTTGTCCTTGTTGTCCTTGAAGTGGCCCTTGGATGTGGCCCGATTAAGGCCCGATTTGGCCTGATATGGCCCCTTTACAGAGTCCAAGTACTGTACTTTTTAAACAATACTGATATTACAAAAACTGATATTACGGCATAGTGAACCATTCATGAGAAAGTGGATGCATTGTCAGAAATATGGGACATTAGCCAGTGGTTTCCTCGGGCTCAGCATTTTGTCCCAAAACTCGCTAAAAACGGCAGTTCTAATTGCTAAATAAATGAAATACAGATCTTAATTAGGGTTAATCTTTGTTTAGAAAGCAAGTTTAGAACTTCAAAATAACAAAAAGACTGACTTTATTTAACGACGCGCCGGTCGATCAACATATGACACAGGAAGCCCAACACAGAAATAGAGGGTGTACACGAAAATATTACACGAAAATACATCGAAATTTTACCCTTCAAGCTCTCGGACTCTCTGTGTGCCATCCCAGAATGCACTAAGAACTCATGTAAACAGGAAAATGGCGGATGGTGAGGACATAGCGAAGCTGATCTTCATTTTCGGACAACATTCCCTTCAGATATGACCTGTCTTGGAGGATGACGAAAAGTGACTTTTAGGGATGATATCCACTCTCTTGGAACTAACTAGTTTTGACAAAATGGGGATCTTTCTACGTGAAATGTGTGCACCAAACATTGCTGTTGAAAGTTCGAGTCCGACACTTCATGTTAGACTGACTGATAGTTCATGAAATTGAAATTACCCAACACTGGTTAAGACATTTTACAGAAGATATATGGGGGATTCGTTCAGATAATCAACTTAATTATTGAAGCTCATGGAGGCCGGTAACACAATTGTAACCACAGTTATGGTCATCTAAATAAATGTGTTTGCTCATTCGCTGTCAATTTTTAGTCCGACAAAAGAAAACCATAAGATCGTTAAAGTAGATATGAAATGACAGTTCTGCAACATGGGTATGGTGGGGTATGGTGGGGTATATTGGGGTATGCCGTGGGGTATTGTGACATCATCAATTTGGGGTATGGGGTATGGGTGAGTCAGGTCTATTTTTAGGTTGGGTATGGTTGGGTATGGTTGGGTATGGTTGGGTATGGTTGGGTATGGAACACCTTAGTGGGGTATATTGGGGTATGCCGTGGGGTATGCCGTGGGGTATGGTAACATCATCAATTATTTTTTATTTTTTATATATCCAACTTGAGTTCACTTTATAAAAAGTTAAAAGGGACAATAAAAGATCAAATGTGACTAAAATAATATATTTCCCGAAGCATTTGTTCCGGCCGGCTGGAGTTCGTTACACAAACAAGTGACGTCACCGAAGGTCTTATTACGCTCTGTTGATCTTTTATTGTTTTATAGTGGTTTGTTAACCCGCTTTGAATATGAATACTAATTTGGTACAATTTAGAAAACTTCCGAAAGAAATGGCCCACCAACCACCCTATTTGTTTGGGTAAGTGAAAGTTTTACACCGGTAGTGTTTTCAACATGTAACTATTGTATATAGATATCAGTCAAGCACCTCTCAGTTAACGGATTAATTAAAATTTGAATAGCGCTGATGCAAGACAACGTAAACACTGGGTTTTTCAACAATTGTATTTGTTTCACATGGTTTTACATTATTCTTAATACTTCTGCCAGTTAGGTATTGATTTAATCACGGCTCTCAATCGTTCTGAACGTCGAGGAGGTTTCACTACATTTCTTTAAAGAATGCGCAAACATATTTTCTAAATCTGTAAAAGCATCCGTAAGTCGTGCCCTCCGTAGAATTTTACACCATGTGCGGTACTCTTCTTCACTATCTTTTAAACTAAATTCTTCTTGACTGTACCAGACTATAGGGACTGGAAAAGGAAAACCATAGGCTTCCATGATGTACGTGAACAACAATCGAATGATACGGCCATTTCCATCACCAAAGGGGTGTATTTCTAAAAATGTGTACACCAACCAAGCTAAAAGATGAATCAAATCTTTCAAAGCTTGTACACCATCGTTCACGCGTTGGCAGTTTATAGTAAACCATCTTTTATTGTACTCGTCAATCAATCTCTGCATTTCTTTTCCAACAGTACTTGTGTAATAATGGATGTTTCCTTCAAATTCTGCCAATCGATCGCGACTACTATATTCTCCTATTGTACACATATGTTTACGATGATTCATGAGTATCTTGTGAGCTTCGCATATTAGATTGTTTTCTAGTAATCCACCATCGCGGTCTTTACTCAGTTGATGTAAGTGATTATAAGCTTCAATAAATCCCACGGTATCTTTATAGTGTAAACTGGTACTATCAATAGCTCCATTTTGTATGAACTGATGAATCATTTGCACATCCACCATTCCTATATTTTCTTGTTTCCAAGACTGACATACATAACGAGCTAACATTTCATTGTGCCTCACATCATCTTGTTGAAATGACTTTATACCAAGACACTCCATGTTGAAATGAGAGCAGTGGAATGAGTACAACGTGTTTATAAAATCACAACACTACCACTCAAATTGATTTAAAAAGTTTTATTTGGGGTTTACACGACAAAAGACAACTGGATTAATCTTCTTCAGATTCCTGTTCCCCGTCAATGAGTTTCAGTTTATTGAATTTTAACGACAGTTCATGAACAGCATCGCAGTCTCTACAACGGCAAAAGGTTGTTTTTGTGGTTTTGACATCCACTGGGAACACATGCGCGCACACATCGCACTCGACATGTTGATTCTGACGGCAGTAGTAGCCTTCTCGCCACAGACAATTAGGGCATTGTACTATAGGTATTGTGTAGAACGGTTTGAAGTCACGACACACGTGACACTCCCTAGGTTCATCATCCGATTCTGAACTTTCCGACTTACTTGCCACTGTCAGATTCTGTTGATGTGCTTTCTGCCTCAGATTCATCCGTTTCTTCTTCTCCATGGCCACTCTCACTCTCATCGTCAGTATTCTCTTCTTCGGGTTGCCTAGCCACCAGATCCGCCAGCAAGCGCTTGTTTCGTATAAGTGTTTTGTCAATTCCGACTTCCGACAACCCGTTCGTGAATGTTTTGAGTCCTCTTGGGGTTCTGACATCGAGGTTGTAAGGTAACATGGCATATTCAATGAGTTCTACTATATTGGTCAGGGGAATTCTTCGTTGATGATAAGTCATCTCACCATGAGAATTCCAGTATAAAATACTTTTTGAAGCAGCAAGACTGTGAAGAAAAGCTAGAGCCTTATCTTTCGGGATAGTACTCTGGGAGAGATCCTGCATAACTTCTTCGATATCATCATCGTCAAAAATGTCCAATTCCGAGGAACTCTGTCCAGAAACTGAACTTTCTTCAGAGCTAGTAGAATCGACTCTTGATCTCTTCATGTTGCTTCCTCAGGTAGTCAAGGTAAAATGAAGGTTTTCTTTCAAGATGACGTTATTTATAGCAAAAACAGGCTCAAAGCCGACATCAGCGGTGACATGACATCGGATACAAATCCCCCACCGTGTTGGGCTAGAGTTCGTTTCTTGGTTTTGAAAGGAATTGAGGAGTCCGCCAATTCTCGTATGACATCCACATGTGGTCTTAGTCTTTCTTTTTGTCCAACCGTAGCCGTAAGAGTGCCCATGCACAAATTCAAACACACTTCACAAATGGCATGAACCTGTTCTGGACTAGCGGAGGCCAGTAATAAATCTCTTTGATGGGGAGGACATTGTGCTAAATGATGCAAATAACCAAAATTTTGACATAGTAGTTGACTCATGTTGTCTCTATGGAAGACTTATTCAAATGAACCTTATTTAGAAACACTATGCTATTTATTGAGTTATCTGATAGTTTAGCGAGGGGAAAGAAGGGAATGAGGAGGAGGAGGAGTGAATGAGGAGGAGGAGGAGGAGGAGGAGGAGGAGGAGGAGGAGGAGGAGGAGGAGGAGGAGGAGGAGGAGGAGGAGGAGAAGGAGGTGGAGGAGGAGGTGGAGGAGGAGGTGGAGGAGGAGGAGGAGGAGTGAATGAGTAGGAGGAGGAGTGAATGAGGAGGATGAGGAGTGAATGAAAAAAAAAAAAAAAAAAAAAAAAAAAAAAAAAAGGAGGAATGAATGAGGAGGAGGAGGAGGAGGAGTGAATGAGTAGGAGGAGGAGTTAATGAGGAGGAGGATGAGTGAATGAAAAAGGAGGAATGAATGAGAGGAGGAGGAGTGAATGAGTAGGAGGAGGAGTGAATGAGGAGGATGAGGAGTGAATGGAAAAAAAAAAAAAAAAAAAAAAGAGGAGGAATGAATGAGGAGGAGGAGGAGGAGGAGGAGGAGTGAATGAGTAGGAGGAGGAGTTAATGAGGAGGAGGAAGAGTGAATGAAAAAGGAGGAATGAATGAGGAGGAGGAGGAGTGAATGAGTAGGAGTGAATGAGGAGGAGGAGTGAATGCCGGTAGGAGTGAATGAGGAGTAGGAGTGAATGAGGAGGAGGAGTAAATGAGGAGGAGGAGGAGGAGGATATTTACCAATGAGAATTGCGATTTTGAAAAAATAAACTATAAATAATAGTGTATATATTGTTTCTACTCATTCTACCCATTGCTTCTGTACAGTAAACATGAATTGTCCAGAGTGTGGTAAAGAATTTTCGAGAAATGATAATCTTAAAAGACACATTAATAACAAACACAAATTCCAGAAATCTCCCAAATCAGAGATTGCTTCATCTTGTACAACTTTTCAGTTACTCCACCCCTTCACGGCTATCGTGGCGGGAATGACTGGGTCTGGAAAAACGGTCTGGGTTCAGAACTTACTTCAACACGCAAGTAGAGTCATTCAACCTCTCCCTCAACGTATTTTATGGAGCTATTCACAATGGCAACCGGCCTATGAGCAAATGCAGCAGACTCTGCCAGGGATCGAGTTTGTCAAAGGCATCCCTCACGACCTGGAAGAGGATTGGTATTTTGATCCCAAAGTCAACAATCTGATAGTCATTGACGACCAAATGGCCGAGACCTCCAACGACAAAAGAATTATGAATTTATTCACCAAGGGATCCCACCATAGAAATCTCAGTGTCATTTTCCTCTGTCAGAATGTCTACTTTCAAGGCAAAATCATGCGCACGTTGAGTCTGAATGCCGCGTACCTAGTTCTGTTTAAAAACCCAAGAGACAAACTACAAATAACAACGTTGGGAAAACAGATGTACCCTGGCAAGACCGACCAGTTTCTTCATAAGTATGAAGCGGCTGTCGAACGGCCTTACGGCTACCTCTTTGTTGATCTCAAACCCAACACTCCAGAGGAGAGTGTCGACTGCGTACTAATGTTCTTCCCAACGATCCCCCACAGACTGGGGGTCAATTGGATGCGATGAAGACCATCGGTAACTTTTTTCAACGTCAAGGGTACTTACAGTCACCCCTCTTAAAGGCCATGCAGAATCTACAAGAGCAGATGGACCACATTTTAAAAGACCCCAGTGTTCCTCCAGAGGTGAAAGTGAAAGAATACACTACACTGTTTAATCGCTACCTCCACCTCGAACAACAACTTCCGAACAGTGTGGTGGCCAGACCCAGGCAAGAAGCAGTCCTACCACCGTTGGCTGATGAAAGTCATCTGCCGGCTTTTACAACCCCAGAACATGTTCCCTCGACAAGTCTAAGTCGTGATAGCGGTTTTGTGACATCTAAACCACCTTCCATGTTACAACGCCTCACCTCTAAAATTAGAATACCATCTACTTCGAGACCATCGACTTCAGTTGAGGTTCCTTCTACTCCAATAAGTGCCCATTCAGAAATGGGGCAACCAACCTCCTTGTTCAATACACCAAACACTCCATCTGGTCCACCCATATTTCCACCCACTCCCCCACCAAGTACAGAAAAAAACATCAAGTGGATACCTTATCGGGATGCCCATAAATACGACGATGTAGTGAAACCTCCTCGACGTTCAGAACGATTGAGAGCCGTGATTAAATCAATACCTAACTGGCAGAAGTATTAAGAATAATGTAAAACCATGTGAAACAAATAAAATTGTTGAAAAACCCAGTGTTTACGTTGTCTTGCATCAGCGCTATTCAAATTTTAATCCGTTAACTGAGAGGTGCTAGTTGACTGATATCTATATACAATAGTTACATGTTGAAAACACTACCGGTGTAAAACTTTCACTTACCCAAACAAATAGGGTGGTTGGTGGGCCATTTCTTTCGGAAGTTTTCTAAATTGTACCAAATTAGTATTCATATTCAAAGCGGGTTAACAAACCACTAAACAATAAAAGATCAACAGAGCGTAATAAGACCTTCGGTGACGTCACTTGTTTGTGTAACGAACTCCAGCCTGCCGGAACAAATGCTTCGGGAAATATATTATTTTAGTCATATTTGATCTTTTATTGTCCCTTTTAACTTTTTATAAAGTGAACTCAAGTTGGATATATAAAAAATAAAAAATAATTGATGATGTTACCATACCCCACGGCATACCCCACGGCATACCCCAATATACCCCACTAAGGTGTTCCATACCCAACCATACCCAACCATACCCAACCTAAAAATAGACCTGACTCACCCATACCCCATACCCCAAATTGATGATGTCACAATACCCCACGGCATACCCCAATATACCCCACCATACCCCACCATACCCATGTTGCAGAACTGTCATTT
Source organism: Actinostola sp. cb2023 (assembly GCA_033675265.1). Taxonomy (NCBI): domain Eukaryota; kingdom Metazoa; phylum Cnidaria; class Anthozoa; order Actiniaria; family Actinostolidae; genus Actinostola; species Actinostola sp. cb2023. The sequence goes on from JAUJYZ010000765.1 coordinate 233,528, forward strand.
CATATCTACTCGTTAACTAAGTATTTGCAAAAAACTGAAGTTCGCCATACATTTTCTTATACGATACTATCGTCATTACGGCTACTACTGCGCATGCTCGCTCATCGGCATGTCCAATATTTCTGGTGATGCGTTGATCGGTTACGAGGTTTGTTAATCTTGGTTGCTTTCCTAATACCTCCACTTCGAGTTTTCAATGAATCCGTTGTGTTTCTTGGTATTGATGATTGGTAAACGATGTCTGTTTGTTGTTGTTCCTGAGTTGGTGATGTTTTACTTGTGGAACATGACTATGCAATTGATGTTTTCGTGTTATCAGTGTCATGGTAGATGATCACTTTTACCTTGGGTTGAAGTTTTGCCTCTTGTAGATACTTTTTCCGCTGAATGTGGTCCAACTGATGTACGGCATCCGTGAGATGATTGGATAATTTCACGAGGTATTTTGCTCCACAATTCGGAATCGGACAATCTCGACACACTCGCTTGACCATGTTAACAGCTTGAAGCTTTAGCATAAGTGCGGATGGCCTTTCAACGAAAGTTTCAGCTTATAAAGATGCTCACGATAAGGACAACAAGGTCAAACTAAGGACACTAAGGACATTATAAGGTCTATAAGGACAAACCGAGGACTATCAGGACAAACGGAGACAAAAGGGACATACAAGGCCTTCTTTCTCTCCGATGAGTAAAGCAGGTTTTACACCTCAGTTGAGAGATCGTGATTTGGATGAATAAGCCAGTTCACGCTGTCGGCCGCCATTTTGAATTGGGGCAAACTCGGCAAAATTGATAGAAATCTGGATCACTTTGACTTGACGTAACTCCGCTCGATTTCGTTGGATTTTTAAAAACTTACCATTTTAGAAAATATGTGTTCTTTGTTATTGATGTCCTATAATATAATGGGTATTGGAAGGCTACAAATCGAGAAAAAAAGATTTTTGTTTTCAAAATAAAACGTTCGGCACGTGAATATGCAAATTAGCTCGAAATTTTAGGCCGTCCATTCGTGAAAAGAAGATTGACTCGTAAAAGGTAGTTAAAACACCTACATTGGTCGTATTTTCACTCCAACAACTCATATGCATGCCTGCTGATTATCGAAGTTTAAATTTTGAAAATCCTACGAAATCGAGCGGAGTTACGGCAAGTCAAAGTGATCCAGATTTCTATCAATTTTGTCGCGTTTGCCCCAATTCAAAATGGCGGCCGACAGCGTGAACTGGCTTATTGAACAAGCTGGTGAAAATACAGAAACTGCTAAAATCATGCCCGAATAATAAATTGAAATATAACTTGATCAACGCATGTATAATTCTTACTTAATTATTTAGTTTGCAGTGGTTAAATAAACTTCTTGTTGAAAACCAACATTTTGTCAATGTTTTTATTGTTAAATCCGCCTCATAGTATGAGAAATATTCAAAGATATATACATCTAATCGCATTAGTGTTTTACATTGCTTGAGCTCTGGTATATATGAACTCAGGAGAACTCTGACTAATTATTCTAATTGCGCGCGTCTTTTGAAAATCAATTTGCCGCTTTAAGTTTCCAAGCAATTACCAAAGTTTGTGAAATAATTAGCTTGTTCTTAAGTTAGTTTGAAATCGTTTTCTTTGGTACAGTTTTCTTGCTTTGGGATTCAATGCGTTGCTTTTCGATCACCAATAAGCGAATAATTCTGACTCCATTTCTTGCGTTGAATGAATGTTTGTTTTTGAACTTTGCGGTTTTGAATTGAACTCTTCTTTGTTCCAGTGAACCAAAAACAATCCAGGAAGAACAAAGGCTTTGCCCAGACTTGCCCAAAACAAGAACCCCTTTTCATTAATTGTAATCAGTGAACTGAGCATTAAAACCATATTTCAGATAATTGAATTACAACTTAAAATGTGATTATAAGAAGTATAGTCGTTTGAGGTGTATAACAAATTTTATTTACAAAATATACTGGTGAATATTTACATTCAATTTGAAGTTTAATCAATCGAGATCAAACATTTAAGTTACGTACAAAAACTAATCATAAAGAGGTCAAACAGTTCAAACTAAAGAGTTCTTTCCTTCCAGCTGCGTTATGATTTCTCTTCAAGGGGGGTTCTCGAATCCCCCCTCGAATCCCCCGGCCCCTCGAATCCCCCCTCCTACGCTCCTGTCAAACATGTTCGGCTCAGCAGCACTTCACTTGCAAATGCAACGACTAGTATATAATAATAATAATATTTTTGTATATGAAAAGAAAAGAAAAAGAAAGAAAAAAACAGAGAAGAAGAAATATTAAAAACGTTGCGAGAATCGATCCCGTGTCACTGGTTTCAAAATCCCAGCATTTACCCAGAGTAGTCAATCAATTTCCATAACAATAACCGTTATACAATAGATTTATTTAAATTTAAGCCGAATCTACACTACAAGTTTTCCTTGATAAGTTTTATTCCTTGACAAGGAAGACTTGCTCGTGTAGACGACAAAAACATCGCCAATTTTTCCTTGTCAAGGAAAACTTGTTCGTGCCGATGGAGAAAAATGGTCAATTTTTCCTTGACAAGGAATAGCTGGCATGCTGAAGCTTTTCATCGACATGGAAAAATTGTCAAGGTCGAAATGTAAACGACAACAAGGAAAATGTGGCAAGGAATATTAATGGTTCAGTTCCCAGTCTTTTCGCACGCTCATTTTTCTTACAGACGCCATTTTGTTTTTGCTCGACAGGAGACTGGAATCATTTGTTTTTGTTACTCCGCTGATTTAAAGGCATTGCGGGCACAACCGAAACTTGTCAAGGAAACTTGTTGACCGTCTACACGATCAATGAAGCTTGTCAAAGATACTTGTCAAGGCCGAAAACTTGCTCGTGTAGATTCGGCTTTACTTTCGACTGAAACAACCGGAAAACAGACACCTGAGTAGTACTTGGCAGTCAGGCAGGCATTGCTATGAAAACGATCTCGATGACAGCATTTAAGGACTAGGATCCGACTGTTCCCTTCCTCTTTGACTACGAAGCTGTACTGATAGCGCGGATGAGGTCGAAATCTTCGTCCATTATTAAAAACAAGGGCCAAAAAGGAAAGGAAGGGACAAAACAAGAAAAAGAAAGGAAAACAAGACTTTTGATCTTCTAGCTTTTTGACCGCACCAATGTCCAAAGTACCTAAGTATACACCTATAATGCAAAAACCGTTGTAGCGTTCAAAGCAGAAAGCGTCAAGCCATATGAATGGCATGCCTCCATTTTTGATATTTGTAGCTTTAGTCTACACACACTTACACTGAGAAAATTAGGGTAGGTTATCTAACTACTGAGATTTTGTAATATTGAGTACCGAGTTACCGTGGCCGCCATATTTGAAACCTTACCACAGGTAGCCCACCCAACAATATTGTATCGTTCGACGGTGAGATATAAAAAAACAATGGTACTTCCTTCTTTGCAGTGTTTAGTGATTCGATCGAATGAAAGCTTGTAAACTATTTTAATTTGTGAAGGTCGTTTTTATTCTCCGAAAAGAAAAGAATGAGAGTAGAAGACCGCCCGGATGTCGAGAGCTTTTCAGTGACTCGTCAAGGCGTTCATGAATACGAATGACGCGGCGACTAGACGTACAAGTATCCGTAGCTCACGGGCATTTTATAAACTCCAGTCACAATGAATCGAGAGTGAGCGTTCTGAAAAGCACAGCAATGAATGAGCCTGAGAATCACACATGTGTCTACAATCTTTGTGCCAACTAATTAATCAGTCAAGGTCAGTCAAGCCGGGTTGTCGGGTTCAGCATCATAGAACATTGAAGGTGAGACCGCTAGGATGTATGGGTAAGCGGTAAATTGTGGTGTTTATTGAAAGAAATGATCTCTCTAAGCAAAATTCTACACATATTCTGGAAATAAACTACGAATAAGCGACGTTATTTGACTCATTCACCGCTTTCCCAGGTATCCCTTGCGGTCTCAGCTTCTATGTTCTATGATTTTGAACCCGACAATGATTCTTCAATTTAGTGTATTCTTCGTTTGCAACCACGTGGTATTTGGCGGATTACGAGTCGATTTTAATTTATACGGCTGTTCTCAAATTTCGAAATATTATTTCCTTTACCAAATAAAATAAAAACCTTATGAGCTTGTAGAGCTATCAAAATAACACCTCTGGGCCAAATTTTGGAGTACTAGAGCATTTCTTTACCGAGCTATGGGCGAACGAATTTCAAAATATCCCAGTGTGTTTGTATAGCGGCGCCATGTTGGAAGACAACTGGATGTCTTCCAACATGGCGGCCAAAATTTCAAAAAATAAATTCAAGCTTAGAGTTGATATACATCACTTAATTTCACTATAAATAGAACTTCTAAACATGTATAAAACTAAACACATTTAATTTGGTACAAATTTGTTGTTTTCCACGACTTTTCAGAGACGTTACTAGCGTTTGGTAAGAGTTGGGTGACACAATTCAAACTTCGAAAACTCGGCCACAAAACATCGAGCCCATCTGAAACTTTCTACAATAATTCATATCACAATTCTCTGAAACACCGCCAAGAATCAAGTTGATAGGATTCATAACTAAAATTTAGAATTTTTCTAATTAATTCTCAAGGGGAAGTGACGTCAAGTGCAAACGAAGAATACCTGAGATAGCAACGTCACGTACCGTGTCATACGTGATGCTTTTATCGTCAGCTATAGTTTTCGCTTATATAGAAACTCCAAAACTACACGATATACGTCACGTTGCTATCTCATTTTATCTTCAGATCATTGCCGGAATCATTGCTGTTTCCCCAGTATTGTTTTAAGTATAACTAACTGCCCATTCACACGTACCAAAACTTGTTTAGTTAAGCTGGGTTTTTCTAGCTTCTATAATCTGAGAGCATCTAATTTCACAAGAATCAAACTATCTGGTATTTATATTGTGCAACACAAAGGACAGTTTACCAGCAGTTTTGTGCCAAATGTTGCGTGGCGTTTGTAGATAATTTTCCGTAAACCTGTTTAGTTAAACTGACCACGTTAAAACATGTTTTAGCCTTGGTGTGAACGGGGCTTTAGAGCTCAGTTTCCTTTAGGATCGAAGATGTCATTCAGAATGGCGGCTTTCGCAATTGGTTTGCCCTGCTTTAAATCAAAGTAATCATCTTTGAGTGAAACTTAGTTTTTTATAATCTATTAAATTTCTATGATAATTAGTTGATTTTTCGTTTTTTCTTTCGTTTTTCTTTGTTTCTTTTCATTTACAAGACAACGTTTCTACTGTCAAGAATGTTGACGTTCCAAAGTTCGTCTCTTTTTTCCCAATTTTCATTTATTTAGAGACTTCGGCATGATGAATATCATTAATGACTCTTCATAGTTCAGGCCAGCTGAACATTTTTTTTAAATCTGAAAATATGCTAAACACTGCGGACAGCCGGACACAACATAACGATTAAAATATATAGCGATAAAAAAGGGAGAGAAAAACATTGCGATTTAACCCTTGGGGAGTTTGAAGTAAATAAGCCGTCTTTAATTATGCGAGTTTGTATTCGTTTGGACGTTAAGGACGCACACGAACATCGTGGATGTCTTTGAAGTTGTGCTCATTTAGAAAGCGAAAAAGAAGATTTGTTTGTTGAAGGCCCGACTGTAAGACAACATTGTGAGTAGCAATTAAGGTTGTACTTTCTTAGAAACCTAGAAACTGATGTGTTTGACATATTGAAGTTGTTCTTCACACAACCTTTTACTATACAAGTAGCAATCGAAAGCGTATTAAAAGACAAACGCAGGAATAGAAGAAGGAACGGTCTCTTTTTAGTCAGTTTTATTCAATTTTTTTATAGTTATTGTAGTAAACAAATTCTTATGGTGATAGTTTAACCATTTTTAGCACTAAAGCATTGATTTTCGGTAACCTGTACAACAACTCACATTTCATGCTTTCCAATGGCGTAAACATTACTAGAATGAATAGTTCGGCCTATTCTATAAAGCGAATTGAATGGCAAACATGAGTACAAAGGTTAGAGGAAATCTATAACACCGTGAAAAAGAGTACTTAACTTTACATATACGTCATTTCGCTGATCTGAACTTTAGTTTTCCCAGTTTAGTGATAACTTGTTATGACATATAAAGTGTGAGTGAAAACAGGAACGCCTTTTTAAAAGATTTCATGTTCACCGCGAGACAAATCTGACGATAATGATTTTGCATTTTTGACTGATTGATATACTTGTGAGATCGACGTCGGCAAACACAACAGACAACGGTAAAATCAACAACATTAAAATATAATACTCAATTGCGATACAAGAAACATTCTAAACACTTTTTCTGGTTTTAAATTTCTCGTATACCAATAATAGTAATAACAATAATTTATTTTTTGAAAACGCATATGTCACGGAAGTCGACTCAATAAAAAGAGAATGAAAGAGGTCGGTGTAGATATATGTGTGATATAAATATGAGAAAATTATACACAATTGATTTAATTATAATAATATAATAGCAGTGCAACATCAATACAGCAGTATCAAAGACAACAACAAACAAAAACAGCCCTGCAGTAGAATTTACCAGCAAACGAAATAAAGCCGAATCTACACGAGCAAATTAAAAACATCGCCAATTTTTCCTTGACAAGGAAAACTTGCTCGTGTAGATGACAAAAAATGGTCAATTTTTCCTTGTCACGGGAAAACTTGTCAAGGAAAACTTGTTCAGTTCGTGTATAGATGCGGCTCAATAATACTAAGACATCAGTTTCGTCTCTCGTATATTCAATGCACTCACAGGTTTTGTTTTAAGTGCATAAAAAGCAATTAATACACCGCTTCCTTTAACAGTGTAAACAGCTTTCATTCCATTTCTTTTCACAATTCAATTAAAACAATAATTAACTTAATCATGTATGAATAATAATAATAATAATAATAATAATAGTTTAATTCTTAAAAAACGCATAACAACAAAGCGTCGATGCGTTTTACAAGAATAATATGCAGAAAGCAATTGTTTTAAAAGCTCTAGTTATGGACCTTGACTGGGCCGGAAAGAAACCAACTGAAGTACGAGAATAACAACTACTCGGTGAATGAATATAAGAGTGTGTGGATTAGACATATGGGATTAAGTATATTGATATCCGTTTTGATCGCGTGTCAAAGATGTGTCTTTTATTACGGTAATTAATTCAGTTACGTGCTTGCAAAGGGTGTTCCAATAATAATACATCAGTTCTATATGTTCTTTCTATTACGAGCGGAACGGGAATAAGAATGCGCAAAATATAAGCCGTTGTGGGAAGAGAATTGGGAACTAATCAGAGCACTAGACTGATGTCTGGATCTGTCGGTTAGACAGTCTTTCTAATTATTACAGAAATTCATCCATCCATCCATTCATTCATTTACTAATTCATCCATCCATCCATCCATCCATTCATCCATTCATCCATTCATCCATTCATCCATTCATCCATTCATCCATTCATCCATTCATCCATTCATCCATTCATCCATTCATCCATTCATCCATCCATCCATCCATCCATCCATCCATCCATCCATCCATCCATCCATCCATCCATCCATCCATCCATCCATCCATCCATCCATCCATCCATCCATCCATCCATCCATCCATCCATCCATCCATCCATCCATCCATCCATCCATCCATCCATCCATCCATCCATCCATCCATCCATCCATCCATCCATCCATCCATCCATCCATCCATCCATCCATCCATCCATCCATCCATCCATCCATCCATCCATCCATCCCATCCATCCATCCATCCATCCATCCATCCATCCATCCATCCATCTATGCATCCATCCACCCATCCATCCATCCATCTATGCATCCATCCATCCATCCATCCATCCATCCATCATCCATCCATCCTTCATCCATCCATCCATCCATCCATCCATCCATCCATCCATCCATCCATCCATCCATCCATCCATCCATCCATCCATCCATCCATCCATCCATCCATCCATCCATCCATCCATCCATCCATCCATCCATCCATCCATCCATCCATCCATCCATCCATCCATCCATCCATCCATCCATCCATCCATCCATCCATCCATCCATCCATCCATCCATCCATCCATCCATCCATCCATCCATCCATCCATCCATCCATCCATCCATCCATCCATCCATCCATCCATCCATCCATCCATCCATCCAGATTATGCTTGGGAATCTTTTGGGAAGGCTGTTGGATTTTAGAGAGATCTATGTCTACATCACCAAGCTAGAACACAGCTAACACACTTAGCAGTCTCAGCACATTTCCGCAACCGCGAGACTAACGATTACGTAGCACGTTATTATTTCATTTTTCCATGATTCCAATAAGCCCAGTCGTTCGTGTGACTGTGTGAGTAACCGTTTATTTGGTTAAATGGTTAGTTTGCAATGATCGAGAAAAACTTAACTAGCTGTAGACAAATGGTAGAGGTTCGTTGGAAACTGATACAGTAGCAACCGATTGAATCTCGAAATCAAAGAAGTAAACACATGCGGAGATTTGCATGCGAGTGAACCATTGAACCTAAGGGACCGCGGTCATTATTAATGTAGGGGGGTGGGGGCGATAATTTTTTTTTATGGCACGAGAATAGGAAGATCAAGTTTGTCCCCCCTCCTCTCCCCCCCCCCCTTATGGCACGAGAATAGCGACCAGCCCCCCTCCCCTCCCTCATAATCCACATTTTAGTGATGACAGTGGCTCTGTTCACATTTTTGGCTCTTCAAGGGGGAAACTCAATAACCCCCCCCTCCCCCCCTTCTGACCCCCCCCCCCCCCCCCCTTCTGATAGTTATTTTAATCATGACCCACCGGGGCCCTGTCCTATTTAAAAAATCACCTGACCCCCCCTATGATTTCTCCCCCCCCCCTTGCAGTTCAGCGTGATGACAAATTAAACCCGACAACCAATCTAATGGTTATTAATGTAGCATGCAGTATACCCTACCATCTACATTACACAAGACAACGAAATAGAATAGATATAGTAAATCTAATGGTTACTAAGTGTTTGAAGGGCGCGCGAGTTGAATTTCCAATTCAGTTACAATTTACAATTTACAATTTACAATTTACAATTTACAATTTACAATTTACAATTTACAATATACAATTTACAATTTACAATTTACAATTTACAATTTACAATTTACAATTTACAATTTACAATTTACAATTTACAATTTACAATTTACAATTTACAATTTACAATTTACAATTTACAATTTACAATTTACAATTTACAATTTACAATTTACAATTTACAATTTACAATTTCGAATACAGTCATTTCAGAAAACGTTGTCGCTGACCGGCCTCACGACTACGCGACTAGACCGAACGGGAGTACCTATGGGTAGAAATCACTGAATCAATAAATTATTCGCTCTGGAAATTTGTTTTCTCATTACCATAATGGAGAGTAATACTCGAATGAAGTATGCCTTCGTGTTTTACGCAAGGAAAATAAGAGTTGGTGTCAATGACTCATTTTCGGTCAAGGACGTTCCGTGCTGTGACAATGTTCACTCATTTAAAGACCATTAAATCACCCAAACCACTCGCCAGTGCATGTAGGTCTTCACTGTAAGCATGGCTAATCAGATATGCAGATTTAAAACCGCTTCAGTTAATTGTGTCTTAATTAAGTGTCCCCGATTAGTGTACCACTTGTGGTAGGCTAGAAGTCTTGACACATTAATAAAGTTTATGTATGTATGTTCAGTGATTGCTACCCATACTCCCGTTCTGTCTAGTCGCGTAGTCGTTTAAAATAACTGTATTTTGAAAACACAACCGCACCTGACTGACTATTTACCGGAAAATGAGTTGAGCGGGAAAACGGGATGATAGAAACTTTCAACTAGGTATTATTCTTGTTTTTCACGTCCACAATATTACATTAGATCAGCAGAATATTAGAGTTGTTTTAGAGATAAACATTTCGCCTTCAATACGGTGTTTTGTGTTCGGCTAGAGATTTCAGTAGTTTGTGACTGGACTCGTTGTGTTTGCTGTGATGAAAATCGTTGTAAATTGGAAATGTTTTACACATGCAAAAGTGTTTTGGTTTTTGTTCTGTTCACGAATCGTCCGCCATGTTCCAATTTTTTCCAAATACACCTATTCCAAAAATCGTTGTCCCCACCGAAAGCAACATGCACGAAGCTGACGACCGCAAAGGGCATTGGGACTTTCTCCTTATTCATTTATTCATCCGTAGACATTTTGACAACATGCATTTTGAAATGGCCGAATAGTTCCAAATGATTGCTATTCAACGCTCGTAGGGATAACTTATCAAGTACCACGGATAAATTAATTAATTAGGAGATTCCCAAAGTCCTTTGCGGTCGTCAGCTTGCTTGTTGCTTTCGGTCCGAACAACGATATTTGGAATAGGTGTATATTCATTTTCAATCAGCTCAGTAACAAAACAAGGTACTATTGACTCAAACAATTTTGTTTGATCAACGGCCAATTTGTTTATTTTTGTCTGCTGTTTTATGTCTACTGCGCAAGACAGCAGTTAGTTACAGAATATTAGGGTACGTACGTGACAAAACATTGAAATCAATCGAAGCCAAAGAGAGGTAAAGGTAGCCTGATTTTCAGACGATCCGTGGTACTCCGCTCTCGCTAACTGAAGTAAAGGTAAAGCCACATCTACACGAACAAGTTTTCCTTGACAAGTTTTCCTTGACAAGGAAGTGAATTGACAATTTTTTGTCATCTACACGAGCAAGTCTTCATTGTCAAGGAAAACTTGCCAAGGAAAATTTGCTCGTGTACTAGATTCGGCTTAAAGATAAACTTTTGACGTTCAAGACTAAAGCCGAATCTACACAAGCAAATTATTTTCCTTGACAAGTTTTCCTTGACAAGGAAAACTTGCCGTCGTGTAGATGACAAAAAATTGTCAATTTTTCCTTGTCAAGGAAAACTTGTTCGTGTAGATGACAAAAAATTGTCAATTTTTCCTTGTCAAGGAAAACTTGTCAAGGAAAACTTGTTCGTGTAGATGCGGCTTAAAGACCTTATACTTTTATCACGGATTTTGTATTCCCATATCGCTAATAGAACGCGCATCCACCGATATAGACCGTGTCTATCTAAATGGCAGTGGTACGTAAAGAACAGTTATCGGAGATTTGCTTTCCGTTATCAGAAATCTCCATTTTCGCTCCATTAGTCAGCAAAGCCGGAGTGGATTCATTGCACAAGTCACAGGGAAAGGCTGATATCGGGGTAAATCAGTATCATGCATTTTCCATATTCTATACAAGTACAAAAGCACAGAGTACAGTCAGATGATAATGTACAGTAAAATTAATATTGTTGTTGATGTTCTGTTGTTCCTGAATTAGAACTTTCTAGAGTCTGCAAAGCGCTACACGACATGCATGTGTAAATAAAGTCTTCACGAGCAGCAACCGAATAATTAACATTAAATTTATTGTCCACCGTGGTATACACAGCTAATAATTAAGCCAGTTCACGCTGTCGGCCGCCATTTTGAATTGGGGCAAACGCGGCAAAATTGATAGAAATCTGGATCACTTTGACTTGCCGTAACTCCGCTCGATTTCGTTGGATTTTTAAAAACTTACCATTTTAGAAAATATGTGCTCTTTGTTATTGATGTCCTATAATACATATAATATGATGGGTATTGGAAGGCTATGTACAAATCGAGAAAAAAAGATTTTTGTTTTCAAAATAAAACGTTCGGCACGTGAATATGCAAATTAGCTCGAAAATTTAAGATCCATTCGTGAAAAGAAGATTGACTCGTAAAAAGGTATAGTTAAAACACCTACATTGGTCTTATTTTCACTCCAACAACTCATATGCATGCCTGCTGATTATCGAAGTTTAAATTTTGAAAATCCAACGAAATCGAGCGGAGTTACGGCAAGTCAAAGTGATCCAGATTTCTATCAATTTTGCCTAGTTTGCCCCAATTCAAAATGGCGGCCGACAGCGTGAACTGGCTTATTCAAAAAACGTTGTCCTATAGGTTTTGCTGTATATTCATTCCCAGACGGAAGTGTATTATGGACTGATGTGTGTTCTTCTATTTTGGGAATAATTCCAAAACCGGCAAACAAATATGAGGGGATCGGAAGTCCTGACAGTCAACCATGATCTCAGTTTCTAATTCTGCGACGCAGTGCAGCGCAAACGAACACATGTATTGATCAGTCCATAATGCACTTCGGTCTGGGAATGCAATATATCAGTGCAACAAAACCTAGGACAGCGTTCTTTGAATTAGCTGTATTTACTCTTCCTATTCACCACGCTGCTCTCGACCAATCAAAAAGCAAGAAATTGATAGATTTTGGTAAAATAATTAATTATTCTGTTATTATTCGACTCATTAATAATTCACGAGGATAATAACAGAAAAGCAATCATAACCGTGACGTCATTTGCATAAACTTTAACGGCGATTTTCTCCAGCAAAAATACTCGTTAATAATTTTTTTTTGTCGAACTGGAAATTCTACACCTGTGAGTTGAATAAGTAGTTTACAACATTCACGTCCGTGTTGTATCAGATTTACAATCACCTACAGCTCGATCGTGGCAGTGGCTCAGTACGTTGTACGTAAACACCATAACAAATAGCTTCAAAATTGCCGGCATAATAATGATATATCTATTAGAAATGAAAATAGTCATATACCATTATGCTATAATATATCCTATATACCCTATATATATGCCCTATATCCTACCATATATACCTAACCAAAAAAAATCTGCAACTTTTGGTATATATATGTCTTTTGTTTCTCTATTGTTTTTTCTTCGAGAACAAAGGACATATATATATCTTAAAGTTGCAGAATTTATTTGGTTAGGTGTATGCCCTATATACCCTATATACCCTATATATACCATATATACCCTATAAACCATATATACCCTATAAATACCCTATACCCTACCATATATGCCCTATATACCCTATACACACTCAATATTGCAGAAACGTTGTAGTATACACAAATATACAAATTTATATCTAATGAGATGCAAAACTGTTAAACTTGCTAAAATACAACTGTTCTGAAGCACAATACAGTGCTGAAAATTATTGTGTTGTCCTTGTTGGATGCGATACTAATCTAAAATTGATGTTTCAGATATATTAGAAGAAAATAAGCGATGTTTCGCACTTTGTATCACATTAGATATCTTGTATCTCATTAGACATTTGTATAAATGTATACTACAACCTTTCTGCAATTAAGTGTATATACCATATATACCCTATATACCCTATACAGTATACCCTATATATATAACATATACAGCCGATTGCAAAAATTCTGTAAATCAAGTATATCAGTATATCCATATATCGGGTGCATTATGGGTAATACTATTTTAGAGTTTTTCCACAAAATATGCAGCAGAGACTTACAAACAACAAACTAGAGACTAAAACATATAACATTCTAGAGTTTCACCAATGTTGCTTGCGTGAAACATCATTTAGGGGACTTTTTCAATTACCCATAATGCACCAGATATATGGATATACGGATATACAGTCAACTCTCTCGTAAGCGGACACCCTCTGGAATTGAAAAAAGTGTCCGTTAGTAGAGCTGTCCGCTTATGAGAACTATTCCCGTAAGCGGACACCAAAGAAAAATAGGGCGGATGTCCGTTTACGGGAGAGTTAATTACGTTTTAATCGGTAGAGAAAAATAGCAACTGAACCGTACACCTTGCTTCCCCGCGGACAAATGGAGATTTGACAAAATCGATCCCCACTGTTCTGTTGCTCTGTAAAAGGTCATATTTTTGTTGATTTATTGCAAATTAAAGACAAATTCCATTGCCGAAAGTCCATTATTATATGGTGTGTCCGCTTACGAGAGAGCGTAAACAAAAGAAAAATCCAATTTTCATTTTCAAAAGTGTCCGCGTCCGCTTACGAGAGAGTGTCCGCTTACGGGAATGTGTAAATACAGAGTTTGACTGGGAGGTAAAACGGGGATTTGAAAAGGTGTCCGTAAGTAGAGCTGTCCGCTTACGAGAGTGTCCGTTAGCGGAGAGTTGACTGTGCTTGATTTACAGAATTTACAGAATATACCCTATATACAGTCATTTGCAAAAATTCTGGCCGCTACGAAATATCAATATATCAATATATCGGGTGCATTATGGGTAATTAAATAATAGCAAAATCCCCTTAAAGCGGGTTAACGCCGCCAGCAAAGTTGGTATAAATATTTAGTATAATGTTTATTTTAGTCATACGTTTGTTGTTTGTAAATTTTGCCTCATTTAATTAGTTAGGAAACTCAAAATAGTATTATTTAATTACCCATAATGCACCCGATATATTGATATATTGATATATCGTGGCTGCCAGAATTTTTGCAAATGACTGTATACCCACTATACCCTATATATACCCTATACCCTATATATACCCTATATACACCTAGCCAAAAACATTCTGCAACTTTGGATATATATATGTCTTTTGTTTCTCTGTTGTTTTTTCTTCGAGAACAAAGGATATATATATATCTTAAAGTTGCAGAATTTTTTTGGTTAGGTATATACCCTATGTGCCCTATGTACCCTATATAATACATACAATACAATATAATACAATATGTTATATTATACCCTGCATCATATACAGTCATTTGCAAAAATTCTGGCCGCCACGAAATATCAATATATATATCAATATATCGGGTGCATTATGGGTAATTAAATCATACTATTTTGAGTTTCCTAACTTATTAAATGAAGTAAAATGTACAAACAACAAACGTAAGACTAAAATAAACATTATACTAAATATTTCTACCAACTTTGCTGGCGTTAACACGTTTTAAGGGGAATTTTCGATTATTTAATTACCCATAATGCACCCGATATATTGATATATTGATATTTCGTAGCGGCCAGAATTTTTGCAAATGACTGTAATCTATTATGATCTGTTTCTGTCAGTGAGTTACACTACATTAGTGAGGCGCTCTATTGCATGGACACGATGGTTATCTCTTGGGGGAAATACATTTGATCCAAACGATATAAACTGATTGTCGGCAAAAAAAAACACTCCATCATCTCACGAAACTCAGATAAATCTATGAATCAAGAATGGTACTAGTTATCGCAAATAGTAATAATCAGATTGATTGACAGTATCGAGAACAATGACGCATGGTTCCTATTGACACACACTCGCTGCCCTCGTGATTCCACTTGAGTTTTGAACATTGCGTGGCGTCAAGTGTGTGTGAAAGACAACTCAAAACCATCTGCAATTTTTTTTACGACAATTTCTGACCTTTTTTTTTTTTACGACAATTTCTGACCTGCCCAAGCGGAAAGGCTTCGGATTTTACCGAAAATTGTAGGATAGGAAAAGATTGTGTGACAAGTCGTGACATGCTGTCGTAATCACTGTGCACCTGTTCAGTTAATGAACGGGCGTACCAGCCAATCAGATTGCGAGATTACTCTGATCTCAAGCGTTGTAAAAAAAACATCCAAAACTGATGAACATTTGACTTGATTTACGCTCACCACATTTCATTAGCTTTTCATGCAATTAAGTTAATTTGACTCACTTAAAAAATCCCAAGCGAACATATTAAATATGTCAGTCAAGCTCTGGATATAGAGCAAGGTTGTTTTCAGTCATGTTTTCAAACACGTACACTTTGATATTCTAGGTTGGTCGTTTGCATGTATCCAAAGACACTGCCCGAGACAAGGACAAGATGAATAGTAGTTTCAACGTAACAAAAGGTGGACAGTCGTGTGCTGCAAGTATCACCGATTCAATGCAAATCAAAGTCATCAAGACGATTCTTTACTGCATGATCATGATTACAGCATTGATGGGCAACATCTTCATCATAGCCATCGTTTGTCTAAATAAAACTATGAGAAGAACTACTAACATCTTTATCGCCAATATGGCTGCCTCGGACATGTTTATTGCCGTTGTTGTTATTCCAAGAATCCTGATCGAGCTCCACATTGGTCCCTGGCGATGGTTACTTGACGGGGTTTTGGGGGTCATTTCGTGCAAGTTCTGCTACTTCTTAGCCGATTTCTCTGTCTGTATCTCAATAACAAGCCATGCTGTTATCGCTGTTGATCGTTTCTGGGCCATTGTGTATTCCCTCCGGCCTTCGCCTATTACCGCAGCACGGCGCAAGTACATCATCGCTCTAATATGGCTGTTCAGTTTTACTCTTCATTCGCCCACCCTGTACGCATACAAGCTACGTTATGTACATGGTCAGGCGTATTGTGTTATGAATTGGTATCCACTAGACAGCTTTACTTCGACAAAGACGTTATTTACCGTGATCTTTATTTTGGTGTTTTGCATCCCTGTACCTTTAATAGTATTTCTTTATGTACGGCTTGTGATTTCCCTCACTGGTCAGCGGCGTTTACCTACACAAACATTTCAAGTGCGACGACAACGACGCAAAGAAGACATTGTTGTTTTGCGGAAGGTAGTTGTCATGGTGATGGTTTTCCTCATCAGTGTAATCCCAATCAATGCGCTGGCTCTGATGACTTTCTATTCCTGGCACGGCCGAATTCCCTGCAGTGCATGGAACTATTCCTTTGCCGCCTTTTTCCTGGTGCTGTCAAACAGCGCAGTCAATCCTTGTCTATGCATCTTCTTGCAGGAGAGCTACAAGCGCCACATTCGCAAGGTGTTCTCTTGGAAATATGTCATGAATATTACGTCACCTTCGTTGACGTCATCTGTGAAGAACGAGGAGGTGGAGAGTAGAGCCCATTGTACTGCTACTAGAGTGGAGACAGATGATCACTATAAATTCCTTGAACTAAGTTCTCGAAATATGCAGCCAAGTTTGACAAACCAAGCAGCCAAGAAAAGCTTCAAGCTTATGGCTGTGGATCGAGGGAAAATATATGCGTCACAAACCACAATTCATTAGCTGCGCATCAACATTATAAAGCAAGGTATTCTGGAATGAGGTCAAACTTTTGAGAACCCAGAAATTCGTATAACCGGAAAGACGATCATTTAAAACATCGAATGCAACAAGTCGTTCAGAACATCGAATGCAACAAGTCGTTCAGAACATCGAATGCAACATGTCGTTCAGAACATCGAATGCAACAAGTCGTTCAGAACATCGAATGCAACAAGTCGTTCAGAACATCGAATGCATGCAACAAGTCGTTCAGAACATCGAATGCAACAAGTCGTTCAGAACATCGAATGCAACATGTCGTTCAGAACATCGAATGCAACAAGTCGTTCAGAACATCGAATGCAACAAGTCGTTCAGAACATCGAATGCATGCAACAAGTCGTTCAGAACATCGAATGCAACAAGTCGTTCAGAACATCGAATACAACATGTCGTTCAGAACATCGAATGCAACAAGTCGTTCAGAACATCGAATGCAACAAGTCGTTCACAGAAGTCGTTCACGATATATACCGACCAACATTGGTTATAAGAAAGTTGTTAGGCAACTAAAACTCTGTCCACACAGGCAACCCATTTTCTCTAGCTCCCCTCCCCTCCCCCCCCCCCCCCCCCCCCCCCCCCCCCCAAAAAAAAAATATATTTCAAAGTATTTAATTGCAAAAGTCTATATATTTAATAGTTTAATTCCGTCTGTTTAATATATTTATATGCACTTGAGTAGCGTACTTGAGTGTCAATAATATTTTAAGGTGTTTCTGATTAACATATGTTTTTGGAACCCATACCCAACTTTTGAAATCGGGATTTAAATAATCTTCCCTTAGTTTGTTCGATCATTAGTTTGGTCAAGGGCACTAGAACCGAAAATTTGGGTTGATTTGCTTAGTTGTTCTTTGAATAATTGGTTTGATAATAAATATAGCACTACTTAGCTGAAATCCTGCCTTGATAAGTCCTATTTTGCTGCTAATAAGCGTCTTGAATGTCCACGTACAACATACGATCTTTCAGCCGTTTGAATCGGTTGTTTACGCTATCAGGCTTTACCGCTGTACTAGCGTACCAGGCACCGCCGGCGTCTGTTAACCATTTAAAATAAGCTTACTTAATAAGTTAATGCGATTCGCCTTCCGCACCCTAAAATAGAAGGGGTAGGAAACAAACCTTGGTTCCTTTGTTCATCCGTCTGCTCGTATAATTGGATTACCTTGGCAGTACCTAGGGCAGTTTGTTTACGTAGCGATGACAGATTTGACTTCGGCCCAGTGAACAAACGTGTCCCGAAGGCAGACTTCGTTAGGCTCGGTTTTTGTAACACGATGACAGATTCGTATTAAAATGCAATCCTGCTGTGACGCTCTGTTGTGGAGGTCATATCGTTCAACTAAACTGCCAAACATCTATCCATTCAATAATAGTATCTATTTGTTCTTTTTGCTTTCTTTCTCTTTTGGAACCCGAGTCCTGTTTTGTATTATTAAAGACTACTAAACATGCATTTTAAGAGGACATTTTTTACGAATGCGCGTATTGAGCGCCAAAAACAATAGGCTGGAAAATACGTTTTGTACAAGACTAAAACTGCTTTAGCAAAGAGTTCAAGTTATTTGTGATGGTTTTTGACTAGTAAAGGCGCTTTTGGCGGATATTATGCATATCCTCTTTATCAAAAACCCTGTCCGCATCGTGTTACAAAAACCGAGCCTAACGAAGTCTGCCTTCGGGACACGTTTGTTCACTGGGCCGAAGTCAAATCTGTCATCGCTACGTAAACAAACTGCCCTAGGTACTGCCAAGGTAATCCAATTATACGAGCAGACGGATGAACAAAGGAACCAAGGTTTGTTTCCTACCCCTTCTATTTTAGGGTGCGGAAGGCGAATCGCATTAACTTATTAAGTAAGCTTATTTTAAATGGTTAACAGACGCCGGCGGTGCCTGGTACGCTAGTACAGCGGTAAAGCCTGATAGCGTAAACAACCGATTCAAACGGCTGAAAGATCGTATGTTGTACGTGGACATTCAAGACGCTTATTAGCAGCAAAATAGGACTTATCAAGGCAGGATTTCAGCTAAGTAGTGCTATATTTATTATCAAACCAATTATTCAAAGAACAACTAAGCAAATCAACCCAAATTTTCGGTTCTAGTGCCCTTGGTTTGGTGTTAGATCAATAGCAACACAAAAAACGCTGAAAAAAGTCAGTTACTGAACCAAACTTTTGAGCGAACGAGACGTCATCTAGAAACTGGTCAAATAAGCCACTTCACGCTAGCTGTCGTCCGCCATTTTGAATTGGGACAAACGCGGCAAAAATTATAGAAATCTGGATCACTTTGACTTGCCGTAACTTCACTCGATTTTATCAGTTGGATTTTCAAAATTAACATTTAGATAGTCAGCAGGCATGCATATTTTTTTCTCGATTTGTAGCCTTCCAATACCCATCATAATATAGGTCATAAATAACAAAGAAAACTGACATCTTTTCTAAAATGGTAAGTTTTTAAAAATGCAACGAAATCGAACGGAGTTATGGCAAGTCAAAGTGATCCAGATTTCTATAAATTTTACCGCGCGTTTGTCCCAATTCAAAATGGCGGACGACAGCGTGAAGTGGCTTATTGAAGATGATAATCTATGCCATATAGAAAACAAATACTGTTCAGAAACACACAACCCAGCTATACGACAGGAATCAAGTATAAATGGCTGTGGGGAGTACTAGACGCAAGGAGCTAGGGAAAGGTGGAGGAGAGGAGCTAGGAGGGGACCGGGAATGCCCCTCCCCTTTCTCCTTCCCAACTCCAAAAGTTGATTTGGAAGCTCTGTAAACATATCTGATATCTGACAATAAATTATTAGATACATAAATTGCTGGTAGATCAGAGAATTAACACGTACTTCCACAAGTAACTCAACAAAGCCACTAAGTCGACCACTGCGAAAGTAATCGTAACGAGACGCTGTCCAGGGGCGGATCCAGGTTATTTTTAAACAGGGGGTTGTGTTATCTGAGCGGCGAAGCCGCGAACTACTAGGGGGGTTTGGGGGCATGCCCCCCCAGAAAATTTTGAAATCTACAAGCTCTGAAATGCAATTTTTAGAGATCTGGAGTTGTTTTATTACAGTAACACAACAAAACTCAATTTTCAGTAAAATTGTGAGTTTATTGGACATCCAACAAAGATGCTTGGAAGAGTCTTCTTGGGTGAGCTAGTGTGTAAAACTAAGTTTCGAAAAGCGAAGAAATATAAAAAGCACCTTCAAGTTAGTAAACAATCTCAGTTCGTACATTCTCAGCGCTGTGCACGTGTTCCACTTGTGACGTCACATCACGTGACTTTACGAAAACAACCCGAACAGTCGAATCACTTTTTCGCGGATTTTTTCGAGTTAGAGATAACTTTTGGCAACATTTTCTCGATTTCAACAACAAGTGCAGTCTTTAAATTTGTTTTGGGTGTTTTTCCGGATTTGTTAAATCATTTTCCAAAAAATTTCATATTTACGTGAGACCTTGCCTTGAACTTTTGCCGCTAAAAAGGCAGGTTCTTTCAGTTATCAGTCAAACCGCCCTCGAAGTTGAACGGTCGTGCAAACAGTATGAATTAATTATATTAATTATATTATTCTTACGAGAGAGAGAGCTGAAAGGCAAGAGGGACCTACGGACAGACATACTGACATATACAAGTATTTAAAAAATATCCATAGGGGGGGTTGCAACCCCCAGAACCCTCCCCCTGGATCCGCCCCTGCTGTCTAGACATCACTACACGGCAACCCCAGAGAGCCGGGCTGGCCCGGGGGGGGGGGGGGGGGGGGGGGGGTACTCCCCTATATACGCTATACGGGTATGTGCCGCGGGATAGGGTATGGTTTTTAAGCTCCCAGGTCTGGGGTATAGGTTATCGTTTTTGCACTTTTAGTCTAGGATGTGGTACGTTTTGGTCTGGTATAGGGTATGGTTTCCGCAATAACGCCATTATCAGTCGCTATCAGTTTACATATCCCTTTAGCACGCTTTCAATCTGGGATAGGGTATACATTTTTAAGCTTTAGTCTGGGATAGGGTATACATTTTTAAGCTTTAGTCTGGGATAGGGTATGGAAAATCAAAATTTTAGGTCTGGGATAGGGTCAGGGTTTTGAGGTGTCCGCTGCACACCCTTACCCAAAAATACCCTTAGTGCCCCCCCCCCCCTGGGCGGGCTGGTTACAGGATAAATGATAAATGAGGGGACCACTGGAAGTACCGTTCAGGAACGAATTCTTTACTAGCTCTACAACAAGCGCCGGCTATGCACTATTAGATAAGGATATACAGTCATTCTCAAAAAGGTTGTCCAGATGAAAGACTACAATAAAGTCACGTGATTCATTATATATGTTTTCAATTTCTGCGCGCGAAACTGCGACATTACATTCAGTTCTCACAATGCCGTGTACTTTTGCATCTCAAGTTGAAAACATAATGAATCACGTGACTTTATTAATTGTAGTATTGTTGTCTTTTCATAACCTTTTTTAGAATGACTGTATACAGTATGTTGTTCTAATTGTGAACAGTTCTAATTGTGAACACTTTTCAGTAAAAGTGCCGTTTTTATACCGTAAAGTTAAGATCGACCAAAAATATTTTAGCCGATCAAATATTGATTTTTTTTCAATCATTCAATGCTATTTTGGGCTTCCTGACATTTATTCCGCGCAAAATTTCAACTTTGACAGCAAGGTAAGCAGACGACCGTTGTCTACAAATTCGAATTTTAAGCGCGCCTTTAGATTCTCAGTGGCAAAGTTCGCATATTTTCTTTCTAAAAACGCAGAGTTTTGAGCTTGTTTTTATATGAGCTAAGAGGTAAATAATAACACTTTTCTTTACAAAACAATATTTAGAAAAGTGTTGAAAATGAACGAGCAGCATCGGAATGAAAAATTGTGCGTGTTTTTGCGATGTGCATCTAATTGTAAACACGCATATGCTCACGCATAACTTGGCACTTCATAACCGATATGTAGTTCTTGAGATATAGAGTAAAATTGCCGCTAATGTACCTGCACTGGTACAATAGCAAATATTGAGAAGGAAATATGTATAAGAAGTCCGCGTTTGTGATACAAATTTGCGCCATTGCGTTGTTAGCAAGTTACACGAACGTGATGAACAGCATGCATCAATGAACATGCGAACATGTCAGCAATTTAACGTTGCCGTCTGACTTCACTTCGTTTTAACATTTTTCTAGCATTCGTATCGAAATAACACGAACATTAATATTGTTTTAAGACAACTTGGAACTTGTACATCGAATTGCAAGGCTAGAAATCGAGAATAATACACAGTATTAAGCCATTAAAAAGCAAGCCAAAATTGTTCACAATTACAAACACCTGTTCACCATTAGAACCACCAACAGACATGATATAATAAAATATATTTAGAAAAGTTCAATAATAAATACAACGAAACTTAATCACATGTTAGCTGAAGTGTAGAGCTAATTTATAGCAAAGGTTCAGGATAATCGTACCATATGTTGACGAGAAATATCATCAAGTGCAAAAAGTGTTCACAATTAGAACCACATACTGTATATATGCACAGACACCATCTTGTCATCGATGAATCTACAGCATCCCATTACATACGACCACTACAATGTGTGTGCCATGGTTGAAGACGACACGATGAAAAGTCAAACACAGTCTTGTTTATAGTAGACGTTTGCATACTTGGATTGACCGGAGGTAATTAAACCAGGCGGGTTAATTTAGCTAGAAGTGCACAAGTGAGGATATGGTAGACTACTACTGAGTGAAGTAATAAAGAGATAGTAGTTTCTAAACCGGTTATGGTCTTTTGATGTAGTTCTCAAGGTTCCGGCAAATGGGAACTACTGATTCATCAACAAGAAGAGTACTATAGTCATCAGATCAGGTTCAGTTGATCGTAAACAAGCTAACTCATTTGTTCCACAAGCGACGAGTGACGGCTTGTTTACGAGCAAGGCGTCACTAAAGCTAAATATTGGGTGAACAAAAGACATCCATTTAATTAACAAAAGGACTGGCTCAGGTAGTTATGTAATCCGTCAAAAACGCGTACATTGGATTAGTATAGCAGTGCTTGTACAATTGTACAACTTATCGACGTTATGGGATCGCGCTAAAACTTTGGACTGCTAAACAACACTTGAAATAATTCACTATGACGTTTATAATCAAGAGACCATATGCTCCATATTTTCACTACCAATGTCAACTACATACAAATACTGTCCAAATATACGTGTATTCCACAAGCTACCGAGTGAACTTGTTTACGAGCTGGTCCGCGCTAATCTCTGTGAACAAAAGAGATCCAAGTCCTTTTGTTTTGCTCAGAGTAGTGTTACGTAATCCGGCAAAAACCGGTGTGCATAATTGGATTACTAAAACTATAACTCAAAGCCGGATTGCGCTAAAACTTTGGATAAACAACATTTGAAGAAAATTTTCTTTACCAATATTATAGAACCACATATACAAATACTAACGTTAAAAGAATATTCCTTGGGCTACCTGTAGCTGTGATATTTCAATCTCGCCAATAATTCTCACATCGTAACACAGGAAACCCATGCGAATTCCTGTGTCTGTCATTTCGTACTCAATTTGTAATAAACAAATAAATAAAAAAACTGCAAAACAGGTACACATGCTTTACAATAGGATAAAAATGATTGGCTACAAGATAAGAGCGTCGAGCCTGTGATTTGGCGATATATATAATGTCTGTATACATATTTTGGTGTTTACCTCAAGTGTAAAAATAACCTCACAACTGATGTAAACAACATTTTTTAAAGACTTTTGTTCTAAATTCTAAAGATCCCTGAGCCCTCGACTAGTTAGTGATAGGGTTGGTATGTATACGATGTGTATAGTTACACTGTATTTTTACTCATCAGCTGAGGTCTGTCATGTTGGTGTGCAAAGTGGAATAGAAACTTGCATTCTAACTATCACAAACACACACATACATCTTCTAACAGTCAGTGGCATTTAAGCTCTTTGACCATCTCTTGGAAGCAACCGAGTCGATCATTTGCAAGTGATGCACTCCTCAAGAATATCAATAATAACTTTTATTAACACTGTTGCACTTTATGTCAAATCTACATGCTTTTATACTACTTTTAAGTAATCATTTCACATATTATTTCATTTATATACACATTTTTGAGAAGAATGCTTCTTTAATGTTGGCTGCATGCTATATACGACTCAACTGTTCCAAGATTTTAAAGTTGAATGCTATAACTCATATGCGGTGTGTAGTCGTTTTTCACTCGCTGAATACTAAAAATAACTAGTGCAATAGCATGATGCATAAAACAAGTGCAAATGCCCAACGACCTTAAAGATCAAATATATTTTAAAAATACACAAAAGATAAAATGTTGGAAAGAAAAACAAAAAAATATAAACAGAGTTACTTCACAAAACCTGTGAAATATATATATATTTTTGAAATCACTCTATTATACTTAAATTATACATAAACAGAAAATCATGCTTCATTTAATATTATTACTGCAACTAGAGAAGTTTTCTCAAGATACAATGTTTGATCCCAGGAATGTTTTCTCCTGTGATCTCAGTGACTGTGTGGAATTTCGATTTTAGTGGTTTAACGACCAAGGCCGTTCCTGACACTGAAATCGTACTTTCATCAACAGATTCTTGTTCTGCACTTTCACCATGAAGGGTTAACTTGCATTCAAAGCTCACGCCGACACGAAGAGTTGTTCCCGAGTCCGTAACTTCTGCAGTGAGAACATGTTGTTTGGGGTCCACCTGTGCAATAACAACCTCTCCTGTAAGGCGAGAATCACAATCAAATAACCCGAATCGTTCTCCTTCGGACAGACATTGAATCGAGAACGCAAATCCACCATCGGGATTGCTATCAGACCAAAAGAAGTTCTCATTGCAGAGGATGTCTTGATCCTCGAACGTCAGTCTTTTGCCGTATCCAGGTCCAACACGATCCAGTCGCAACGACTTCCCTTCGAACAGATATTCGTCGTCTCCGTTGTCACATACGCGTACGCGATAGCGAAAACCTGGAAGCACATTGGGATCAACATACGTTCCTATCACGGGCAGTTCGTGTTCAAACAGTTTAGGAATTCGGTACTCAGTTGGTATGTCGCCGATATCTTTTCCATTTGCCATCATGCCTCGAAGAAGAAGATCTTCGTCTTGTAGAGGCAATATTCGAGGCCCTGTGTTAAATCTAGCACGCCTCTGTCTCCACCAAGCTCGCCAAATAGCATTCTGGAGTCTTCTCTCGCTAAAATTTGTATGTCCTTTGCTATCTTTGACTCCCACGTCTAAAAATGTGCTGCCTAATTCACTGCCGACACCGTGTTGAAGCCGAATCTGCTGAATACACTCTTGGTTCACGGGAATATTGAGACTGTCAGCAAACTCCAGGAAATTGGCCCATTCTCCGGGAGAAGAACTGCCATCTAATGGCACAAATTCAGCCATTTTCTTGTGTGTTTTCAAGCAGAAATACAATCAAACACCTCCGATGGATACTGACTGTCACCTGTTTGATGGACTACGTCTACAACGTTTTACTACAATGAACTTTGCGCAATGAATGAACTTTGCCCCTTAGCAACCTGTGCTTTCCTATTGGCTAGAGTCTCGCACGCACACTGTTGACACGGGATCGAACCTAATCAACACGTGCCACGCTAGACGTACACGAGTGAACAAGGCCAAAACAGGTCCAAACGAGGTCCAAACCGGTTTCTTGAGGGTCTAAGTCCATCTGTCCATGTTTTGTTTACCATGGATTACTCCATATGGTTTAAAAACCGGTTTTTTGAATAATAATTGTTTTGCGCATGACTAGAATAAAGTCTGCTGGCATATTTGGGGAGCCCGCCAATATAAACGGTTGAATTTTCCAAATATTTGTCCGTTTGCCAACGGCCAACGGGATATGGTAAATCTCTTATTTATCAAGCGGCAATTCGAGTAGTGGCAATGGAGAATGGGCAAGTCGATCATGTTATGATTGTGTAATCGTCCCTGATTTCTGATCAGATGAAATCGTACGAAAAGTTCGGATTAAGTGCAGTACAAACTTCAAGATCATGCAGTCCGAAGGGTCGTCCGAAGGTAGCTGGTGAACCAAGACCACAAAGGATTTATTAATTTATCGTAATAGTATCGTTACGTCTAACGGCTTCTTCTCTCTCCGGCTCGTAGTATTGATACGAGTCCTGAAACGAATGTACTTCAAAAAGTGGTAATTGCAGCTAGTTTACAAAATTGTTTCAAAGCACACGAGACTCAGTGCGCTGTTCAGAGACTTCAAAGACAGTCATCCCGATATCACTAAGGCCTTCGGCTAGTACAAGTTCCTTCTGTAGGAAGGTTTAAATATATTTGTGTAAGATTGATGCTTTGTTTATTTTCGTCTCGTCTCGAAGACGTTACATTGTACTATTCGAGGTTATTCGATTTCAACTGATAACATAGCCATTTGAATTATTTGACAGCAAACGGAAGTTTGCCAGATTGGATGATTTTTGACATTTGACGAGAGGCGGATAACGCGCAAACAATAGGATGGCGGCATCCCCAGCTTTTTTCCTTTGCGCCGGGCTACGCAGGCTATGGTGAACCAAGAGACCATATAAATACTAGATACGAGTCCTGAAACACTTCAAAAGTGGCATAGTAAAATCAAAAGAATTTTGACCTTTGATTTGTTGATTTCACGTCTTGTGTCAATGAATTCCGTTGCTTAGGAATAGTAATGCATGCGCAACAGAGAGAAAAGAGGAACGTGGGCTCTGGGGACGAGATTGGGGCAGAGTCTTCTTTTCTTCCTCTTCTCTTCCCCGGGAGAAAAGGAGACTGTCAGCAGGGAAATCACTAGACGCTCTATATGCTATATTTTCAGGCATACACTGCAAGCATAAATCGAACCTCCCGTAAGCGACCACCCAAAATGTCAAGCATTGTGGTCGCTTACGGGAGGTGGTCGCTTACGAGAACTCAGACCATATCAGTAGAGATCCCTTGAGAGGGAGCATATTTGCGGGATCCCTGTGCTCCCTTGAGAGGGAGCACAGGGATCCCGAAAATAAGAACGCCGGGGTGCATATAGGCCCGGACATCGGGAGACTACAAATGACCAAGAAAAGTCTAATAAATTGCAGAGACATTGTCTTAAACTACAACGAAAGCAAAAAGTCACATCGTGCATGTGCAACATCCACGAATACTGTAGTTCCGTTACACTGCCGTTGACTGTTATTGAGACCGGCTGACTAGGAAATAAATGATACTGTGAAGTCTTTTCTTAAAATTTTTAATGCTCTGTCACCTCCTTTGCCTGTGGTCGCTTACGGGAGGTTGAAAACAAAAGGAAATTTCAAGTTTTCAGCTCTAAAAGTGGTCGCGGTCGCTTACGAGAGGTGGGCGCTTACGAGAGGTTCCAACTATAGTGATAAAGTCAAACTTAAATGAATACCTAATATCAATTCAAGTCATTCAACTGGGGACGGGGAAGATATTTTTTTTAATAGTCTGAAGGGCGTTTTTGTACCATAAAACGTACACCGTTCGGGCCGTTTCCACTTACCGGTTCCCGCCAAAAATGAGTTTTTAAAAAAAAACACCGCTTGTAGAAATATACGGAGCGGCGGATAAAACCCCACCCGATCGATAGTCAGCACAGTTGGGCTGATGTCGTTTTCATTAAAACTCCATAGAATCAAAATAAATACTTATTAGAATTTGAAGGAACGGTTGAAGTGGGAGGGGGAGGGGGAGTGACCATCAAATACCGCGCCCAAACTTTGATTTCGAGCCAACAGACTTACCTGTCAGCGTGAATGGTACAATCCAAGTGCGCACGCAGCAATTCACTGCTCGCAGATTCCACGATATTCAACAATGTGGGAAACTCGTACATGGTCGTTGAATACTCCATTTTATTGCCTTTAAATACACCCTAGAAGGATAATATCGACCAAGCCAACTAAGGGGAGGACTGCACGAAAGACTACCTTCACCAGAGCCGCCAAACATCACCAGAAACAACGCATAGCTCATGTGAATTCAAAAGTTTTTCCGCGGAACTGACTAGTGTTGACTGCTCAGGAGACGAAGGAGTTTGAATAAAATATTCATCCCGTTTTTGGAACTTTGATTTCTTCCTCTAAAATGAGCTCTACAACTTCTAGAAGAGGGAGGCTTTCTCGGACGGGATCGTCGGCCACTGAAGACCAGGCTTTGAATCAAATTGCAAACGAAGTATGTAGGCAACTTTGTACAATGTGTATATGAAAACTGGGCCTTGTTGTAGTTGTAGTTGTAGAATGACAGCTCAGAATTGAACACTTTTATTTAGTATTGTGCAAAACGTTTTTGCCAGAAGCAGTAGATAAATGTAAGATAGAAGTCTCCTTTTCCATCATACAGATATCTAGCGTGAGAATGATGTTTTTCCGTTGAAATTATAATTGTTATTTTAGGCTTGGGTAAGTCTGAAGGACTTTCTCTATGCTTTGCAAGTTCTAGCTCTTCACGAGTTTACTAACTGACTTTAATACTGTGTCATTGAAGTTTCCCAAGTTCAGGAAATCTTCTATAGTTTGAAATATGCCAGGGTTATGTTTTACAGTTTTTATATTGTCTAAAATCTAAATTACTACGCAGCACAGTACCTGGCTAGCTATTTGAATTGTTGTGTTATCTTTAGTCCAAGAATGGGTGTGATTGTGAAGGAAAGCGAGGAATAAAATAATTTAAATGCTCAAATACCTCTAGACCTCACTGTCTACGATGTAATTCCTGGACTTCAAACTAATTATTTTGAATGATTCGTTTGAAATGGGATCCCACTTCAATTCGATGAGCCCGTTGATGGCGGCAGTCTTTACGTGGTATTTTGTCTGACATTTGTGTATGGAACGATGTTTTATAAATTAGATGTCTGGTACTGGTAGTTCTGATGAATGCACCTGTCATTATTCTTAGATTGGCTGCTAAATGTGGAAGTAGGCGTTGCTTTCCTGTATCTGTGTATTACAGTTAATTGATTAGGACTTACTTGGCACTTCACTAAAGCCCTTCTTACCACATGTGAAAAAGTGTCAATGTCTTAAGTGAAGTGGTTAAATCTATAGGGATCAAAATGAAGTCAGAATGCTGAATTTAAAAGCGATCTATTGTTTGAGGCAAAAATAAACAAAAATTGTGGTGTCACAAATTTGTGTTTGCCAAGAAGTACCATCTGACATGTACAAATTCAAGATTGTCGTCAGCTGCCATATTCACATAGTCAGATTCTTAGTGTTCATTCTGAGAAGGGTATCAGTTATGCACACATACCTTCTGTGGTTTTGGGCATTGTATTTTGAAGTTATTAGATTAGCAATGATGTAGCTCTCTCAAACTAGACATACTTGGGGCCACGCACCTGTTACTATCCAGTCAATCTCAGTCTAGATTCCAGTTAACACTAATAATTATGTCGAGTTGAGAACTCCTTAAGGTGCAGTAATACGGGCAACAAAATCGTGCAACTTGTCACGCAACATTGTTGCGTTGCAAGTTGCAGAGCAATGTTTCTGGTATTTCCATCGTTCGCCCAACTTGTCGCGCAACGCATTTTCGTGTTGCAGGTTGCAAGACTTTGTTGCACGATTTTGTTGCCCGTATTACCACACCTTTAGGAGTGAGACATACAGTCAAAGTCAGGACAGCAATGGGACAGCAAAAACTGGCCATATTAATACTACAGTTCAGATTTGTTTTTAAAAGGAAATTCATGGCCCAGTTTCCGCAGGGACCGAGAAAACAGGCCACAATAACAGGGTGCCCCTATTCACAGGGTGTCTGTGTGGCAGGATTCAACTGTAGTATGGGATATTTTGCAAATAAAATGCTGTACCAAGGAATGATTGTATACAACAGTTTTGGCATTTTGGTATAAAATATATTATACTTTGTGTAACTTTAGGCCGAAGCAAGACTCTCTGCTAAAAGGGCAGCCAGAGCAGAAGCAAGGAACATTAGAATGAAAGAACTTGAACGACAACAGAAAGAGGTAAGACAGCTACATGCATTAGATTGTGTACATTTAATTAATACATGTACAATACATGTACAAAATTTTAAGGTGTGTTGGTGCGATGCTTCCAAGTTATTAATTTGTTTCTGGAGACTTCTAATATGTGATTTGAATGTCCAGTTATTACTCTCTAATTAATATTATAATTTATCGAATACATAGACTTACTGGAATGTGATTTGAAGTACGTAAGTAAATAACCTTTATTACTTGGGCTACCTGTCAAGTCTTAAATTAGGCTTTTTCTTTGGGATCAGAGGTTCCAGTCCATCCCGGCCACAGGAAGCCCGAGCTAGAGCTAGAATTATGTCTATCACATAACATGACGAGCCCCGACCCTAACATTTTTGTTTTGCGAAGCAAAAAAAAGCCTCGCAAAATGCATATTTGTGGTGGATTAACACAGCGGGGAAGTGTACCCGATACATCGGTGTAGGCCAGGCTCATGCTGGGACGTGAATTACTAGTCGTAGATTTATATTTACTGATTTTAGAAAGATATGGCCAATAAGTGAATAAGATACATTTTGTCTCTATTAAAATAATATTGATACTGATCAAACGTTCAATGCTCTACCCATAGAATATCGAGCGAGTCAGGCGTGCCGCCACAAATCATTGCCGGTTTAGCAATACAAATTAAGTTGAGTTGTCAGCCTACTTTGGATTAGTATTTTAGTCTGTGTTTCAAGTTCAATGCTTTACCCATAGAATATCAGGTGTGCCACCCGAACAATCTACCCTGCCTTCAGGTGTGCCACCCAAAAGCATTGGGGTTTAGCAATATAAAGTTGAGTTATGTCAGTACTCTGCGATTAGTATTATAGTCTGTGCTTCAAGTTCAATGCTTTACCCATAGAATATCAGGCGTGCCACCCGAACAATCTACCCTGCCTTCAGGTGCGCCACCCAAAAGCATTGGGGTTTAGCAATATAAAGTTGAGTACTCTGCGATTAGTCACATTAGTCTGTGTCGGTTTCAGAACGTTTGCAGCATAAAATCCCGTATTTGTCTCAAAGTCAGACGAGCAATACCTGAATGTACTCGACGAATATCTTACCCACATTTCCAGGTGACATTTTCCATATTTTAGACAACCCAACAGTGGAAATAAAGCTCACAAAGAATTATATTTTGATTCTAGCGCCAAAACTCGTCGATGACCCGCAATTGTTTATCAT
This sequence comes from Actinostola sp. cb2023, assembly GCA_033675265.1. Classification (NCBI taxonomy): domain Eukaryota; kingdom Metazoa; phylum Cnidaria; class Anthozoa; order Actiniaria; family Actinostolidae; genus Actinostola; species Actinostola sp. cb2023. The sequence goes on from JAUJYZ010000765.1 coordinate 264,902, forward strand.
GTTGTGTAAGAATTGTCTGTGATTAATGTGTCAGTAGAACGAATCTTATTGGACCAAGACTAATTGGCTTTGCGAACTAGTAACCCTAGGCAAACACATCACAGCTATCCTGCTGGGACAAAAAGTTTGGGGTCGGGGCTCCTCATGGACCACGAGGTTCTTCGCTCGGTTTGATCGGTTGTTCTTTTGGTGCTGAGCTCTGAAATGATGTGTTTTGAAGTTCTTCATCACCTTCTACTCCAAACGCTCACAGCGCGAACTCATAGCAAAATCAAATCACTGACTATGAAATCAAATGAGCAAAATATGAGCAAATAATGGCTAGAAATGGAAAACAAATGACTACAAGTAACGAAACCATGACTAAACACTTGACTATTATATTTATAAATTAATTTTTAATTGATCCCAGTAATTATAATTACTTGTAAAGCGCTAATGGACTTTACGGAATTAGCGCTATAAAAATAAAACTTATTATTATTATTATTGCATGTTTTGATAATAATTTACTAACTTTGTATCTTTGTACAATGTGAGCTTGATTTGTGTCCCAAAGGATATTGATTTTATAAACCTTTCAAGAGCTTTTTAGTATAGACTATTCGAAGAGTTATTTGGTGGCTTATAATTTTTCTGTCCGAAAGTATATAATGCCAAGAACCCTGGGCCAAGAACTTATGTTGTGATTTTATCATATCGCAGTTGAGTTTGTGAAATCGATACGGCGAGTTTAATACATTGCCCAACCGTAAGCGTGTTAAGAAAACACGAAATTATGTTCTTTGGAACGTTCTTTGTAAAATATAAATGCATCACAAATGTTCATTAACCATTGAACTTTAGTTCTTGGCTATATTTACGCTTTCCTGCTCGAGTATCGTCAATATAGAAGAGAAATCTTCTTGATATGAATATCGAATTATGCATGCATGTTTACCGAGTCACGCAACGAGTGACGAAAAGTCACGCTGCGATGTCTACTGCTGTCCAAGGTTTTAGTACTTCTCTGAAATGTAGTTCTTTGGCTAAAATCTAAGTATTTATATAATTTTTAGTACTCATTGATCAATCATCGATTTCTGTGGCACTCTAAACTTGCCATTTATATCAATGAAGTCACATCTAAAAAAGGCAAACACTGTTTTAGCACTGTTTTAGAGATAGTGAAATAGTTCCCTAATGTATTTTTTTGACAAGTACTCTTATAAACTTTGCCGTTTATACCCATTCTGAGCTGGTGTTGTTGACTATAGAAATCAGTACTGTTTTACAGTCTGTTCTGTATCAAGAGAATATGATTGTATTTAAATTGTGCAGTAGGGGCATTTCACAGTATTTGAGACATGTAACTCTGAGTTCTTAATTACTGAAAACTTACAAGATCATTGCATTTTTCCATAACTTAATAACCATGAAGAATAAAAAATATGATTTTGAAATGTCGGCACACTCTTATCTTGTCATAAATTATCATTAATTAGCTGAAATACAAAATTGTCTGTCACGGAGGGGAAAACCACAAAAAGCTATGAGCTACTTGCTTTATGTCAAAAACAAATAAAAAATATCAGGACACTCACTTCTTCACATGCACTAATAGAGAAACCAAAAAAAAATCAGTTGCTGTCAAGGGTCGTGTTGCTATAGCTTGTCCAAAGGGGGATTTTCCCCTCCGTGACAAAATTAGGTATAAAAGTTTTGATATTTCCAAAACAGTTGAAACAAATTTCACAATATTTTGTAAACTTCTGAGTTCAAGTTGAATACAACTATATCAAAGAAAAAAAATTCTGAGCTCCAAGTTTTCTTTGTTCTATTTCAATATTATTAAGTGTCACGGAGGGGAAAATAATGTCACAGAGGGGAATTACAAATTAAAAATGTCTTACAAATTGCATAAAATGTATCATTTTCATACATTCAACATAATATATATGTTGTCTGTACCCAAGTTAGATAATTGTAAGCTCTGCATTGTGGGTAAAAGTTCATTTGAGCATATTCATAGCAGCAATGAATTATGGGTAACCTTTACCATGTGCTTTGATAGTAATAAGTTTGATTGCTCATAGATTGATATTTACAGCCTTATTTATGTTCCCATGGTAATTACATAATGCTAAATAAGTTAAATTAATATTCCAGTGGGATTAATTAAGACAACATTGATATGGCACTGTTACAAATGTATGAGACAAAACTTTCCCCTCCGTGACGCTGGTCCTTTTGACAAACCTCCTAGCTGGAGATGTTAGAGAAATTTAACATGTGATTATTTGATGTCATTTGTTAGTTGATAAACTAAATGTTTAATAAAACTTGTGTTTAAAGTTGTAGCTTTTATAGATTCACAGGAATTTGGAATTAGTTTTGGAATTGTATTTTTGTGATTTCTCTGTTCCCCTCCGTGACGGCTAACATTAAAAATAATATCTCCCTGGGTATTTTACAAAACATTTTGAAATTCATCACACCTAAAGAGCTATTGAAAATGGTATACATGATGGTTCAAAAGTTTGTTTAAATTCAAATGTTTAATTGTTAGGCAGCTTTCAATCTTGTGATTTTCCCCTCCGTGACATGCAAAATACTGTGAAATGCCCCAGTAACAGGCTAAAACTACCTTATAATGTTCACCATTTTCAGAAACCTTGCAATTTTAAAGCTACCAATTCTCGGCTTCATCATCTCATTATCAGTAGCCCAAGTGAACGCTATTAGAGCGTCTAGTTTATGCATGGATAACCCATTTAACTGCTAGGCTGGTATCCATAGAGGCCCTGCATAACTTTATCAAAACTAATAATAACTATAATTACAATCTAAAAATATAATTATTAAAATAGGTATATTTATAAGTATAACTAATCCTCAGCATAATGTTAATATTAATATTGAATTAAAATGATAAATTATACATCACTTTGATAGGCTGAAGCAGAAATGGATAAGCAGTACAAAGTAAGTATATATTGAGTTTAGAGAGATGGACAGGGATCCTCTGGTCTCGCTGATACTGAATCTCACTTCCATGCATGCCCTTTGATAATGCCCTTTGACAGCTATCAACTTGTCAAAATAATGCAAATCTGTGCACGTGCATTTGAGATTGTTATCTTAATATATCTTTAATTTAATATATACACTGTAATTATTGATGAAATATCTGTATTTCTCTTCTTCGAAAAATTGATATCTTCACACGTGAAGATAACATGTTATCTTGTGAAGATATCATATCGTAAAGTAAAAATTATTTCAAAACAAAAAAAATGTTTCATCGATAATTATATATTGAACAGAATATTACATGGTCGTTCGATGGATATTACATGGTTATTCGCTGCGCTCACTCGTGAGAGATATTATCAACACTCGAAGATAAAAATTTTATCTCCGCATGCCCATGGATGTAATATCCTCTATATATGTGCACACATTGAAAACGAGTATACTCGCAGGACAAGGGTTACAATTTGAACCAATAAAATGGCTCCTTATGACATCATTGACAACAACATTGGAACATGATAAGGGTTGACTGAAGGTCAAACAGTTTGTTGGTATTGGTGCATTTACATGTAGTAAGACTAGATAATCAATGAGACTCGCCATTATTTGTAGTCTATAATCATGTTGTTGGATACATTGTTCATGTAGTTGCTGCCATTACCCTGTACAATATACATACCGTAAATCTTCTATTAAGCGCCCCTGGGGCACTTAATAGAGAGTGACACTTATTTAATTTCCAAAACCATACACTCAGATTCTCTTACCGTATTTCGTAAAAAGAGAGCAAGAACAAAGCAGAGGAAACATGCTGTGGTACACAGCAAAGAGCTCAAGAACATTGCAGAATGCTATTCGGCCATATTCCGAGTTTGAAATACGGCAGGGCCTTCTTTCAAAGGCTGTGCTTGTTAAACAAACCGCAAACCATACTGATTGATATGTACATGTAGATATGTTTAATAGAGGGGAGGCGCTTATTTGAGAGGGGGCACTTAATAGAAGATTTATGGTATATACTAGATACTTTGTCCTTCATTGACTTTGTATCCACCAACCAACATGGCTGCTATCATGGTACTGGGGACCTTAAGCATCGAGGACGTACTGGGACGTACTGGGACGTACGGGGACGTGAGGACAACGAAGCTCGAATAAGTGTTTTGTTGTCTATTGTTTTCATAATTGTTTCATTTTTCGTGTTTTTCACTAAATTTGTGTCCTCTTTGAAGAATGACATCGTCTTTTTGTGGTCCGGTTGACTAAAAACAAATACCTGCACAAATATCACGTTGTAGTTTAGCACAGAAAGTAAGACCAAATCGAGCTCATTTCATGCATTCCAACAAGAAGTTATTGTATTTTGTAAATTTTTAAATAGCGCTATTTTTTCTCTGCTGTTGTCCTCACATTCCCGTCTTCAATGCTTAAAGTGTATATATATGGCCCAAATTTTTTATTTTGGAAATCGATTCTTTATGAAGTAAATAATGGGGTGGTGTAGTAGTTTCCTGGTTTGGGCTTCACACGTGTGAGTTACAGAGGTTTGAATTCTCAATATGCAAATCAGATGACGTAAATTCAGTCATCATTTATTATACAAAAACGCCTTTGTGCAAATTACTGACATTTCTAAACTTGCGATATCTTTCCACAGTTTATAGAAACAGCTTTATGAACTTTTTTCCTATTTGAGAAAAAAAGCACTACTAGAAAAAATATAATTTAGTTATGACAAATTCCCGAATTGACGTCACCAAATTAGCGTATTGAGATTTCAAACCTCTATAACTCACAAATGCGAATCCCAAACCAGGAAACTACTACACCACCCCATTATTTACTTCATAAAGAATCGATTTCCAAAATATTTTTTTGGGCCATATATACACTTTAAGGTCCCTCCCTATTCATGGTAGTCATACAACATGCTTTGAACATTGTATTACATGACATTTTATTTGAATTCTTTGTATTGTAGTTAACTGCTGTAAATGTTGGAAGGTCGGCATCTTCTGGGGGACTCAGTAATCTAGTGAAGGATGAAGATCCAGAAATTAATGGGCCATTAGTTCCAGAGAAGATTCTTAAATCTGTACAGGTACATGTATTCTATTATAATAATACTTTATTCATTTTTTATTTATTTCGTGTCTTTCTATTTTCAGTAAGCCATTGTAATGGTAATAAATAAATACACCAAAAGGACTTTCAAACAATAGAACAGCAAATCTGTAGAACAAATCAATTGAATTTTGAATTTTGTTTTACCCACAATATTTTGAATTTTGAATTTTGTTTTACCATAGTTAGTAGAGGGGACTGGTTGGGAAACCTTTTGTTATATGTTTTTGTTCGTTTTTTTTTCCAACCGTGACCATGCACAAATCTTTTGTTTTGTCATTTTGCCTTAATTTGCTATGGTTGAGCAACTGAACCCAAACGTTTCTTTTGGCTGCTTGTTCGATATATTCCAATCCCCTAGCCTTGCTAGTTTTAAAAGTTGTTTGTAGAATAATTAGTATTCATTATATATATTTATTATTACAATGTAACACGGCTCTCAGGAAGAGCATTTATTTTAATGATGTGACACCATGTAGAAATAAAGTTTTATTATTATTGCCGTCGGAGCGAAGCGGAGATGGCCTACTATTCTTTGCCAATACATTTCTAAAATGTTCAGGTGGTTATGTACACGCGCCTGCAATAACGTATGACAGCGGACATTACATCACGTGTACATCACATGTTAAACCCAAATCAACCAATCAGAATGGACCGTTCGCACGGCCGACAAGAAACCATCGCGAAATCCCAATCCAAAACGTTTTGCATGGAAGATTGTAAAACCACTGAGTGAATAAAATTCAAGAATATATCAGAATCTCTATCAAGTGCATATCTCAAAAGCTATGAAAAGTGTCGCAGTTTACTGGGAAGAGAAACAATATTCACGTTACGTAAACATTGCAGATGACAGCGGATCACGTGTACATCGCATGTATCACGTGTACATCACATGTTCGCCCGTACATATAACGACAGCGTACATTTTTGGATTCCTTGTGGCATTGGCATAGAGCAGATTTCGAATGACTGTGAAAAACTTACGGCACGGACGTGCCGTGACCGTGACGATTTCGAATGAATCCGTGCCGTGACCGTGCCGTGCGCCGTGGTTTTTCACAGTCATACGAAATCTGCTCTAGCAATAGGGAAAGTCGTCACTTTGTTATTGTAGTTTGAGGTAAAAACAATACATAGAATGACAATAGCCAGGACTTTTGTCCAGCTACACGAAGACCTGACCAACCACTAAACATATTCTTGTATTTTCTTGTTCACTTTGGACAAAAACATTTTATATTTATATAGTTTGTAAGTTATATGGTAATTTGTCGCTTGGTAATTGTTAGTAATGTAGTTCGTAAGGTTTCTTCAAGCGTAAAAAGACTCAGAAAAAATACTGAGCCCAGACGGGATTTGAACCCGTGACCTCCTGGATACTAGTCAGGCGCTCTGACCACTGAGCCACTGGGAACTCAAATCCCGTCTGGGCTCAGTATTTTTTCTGAGTCTTTTTACGCTTGAAGAAACCTTACGAACTACATTACTATTTATATAGTTGTTCATATAAGTGAACAACTAATATAAATAAAATGTTTTTGCATCTTTTGAGTTGTTACATTGTTCTTGATCTTGTTACATATCGTTATAAATAAAGTTAAAAGTTGTGTTATATAATTGTGTGACTCTACACCACATTTTCTTTAAAATCACCATGCAAAAATATACGACGGCACTTCATTGGTTAAACCAACTACTAGTTATTATTATTATTATTATATTATTATTATTAATTCAAAATTAAATATATTAGAATATTTAAATAAGTAATCCAATAGAGAACATTTGGGTTCAGTCGTTTAGCCATTTTCTAATGAATTTGAACAAACATTGTGCACGGTCAGGACCCGTTCAACATCATAATGACATTAGGACTAGAACAAAGAAATATAACAAAAGGCTTCCTAACCATTCCCTCTACTAACTATGGTTTTACCAACAATAAAAAAGGATTGTATTGTATTGTAATTGTGTTACTGACTTGTTCTATTCACAATAGAATGAATCTATTTTGTTACTGTCTCGTGCTATTGTTCACAATAGAATGAATCTATTGTGTTACTGCCTTGTTCTATTCACAATAGAATGAATCTATTGTGTTACTGCCTTGTTCTATTGTTCACAATAGAATGAATCTATTGTGTTACTGCCTTGTTCTATTCACAATAGAATGAATCTATTTTGTTACTGTCTCGTGCTATTGTTCACAATAGAATGAATCTATTGTGTTACTGCCTTGTTCTATTTTTCACAATAGAATGAATCTATTGTGTTACTGTCTCGTGCTATTGTTCACAATAGAATGAATCTATTGTGTTACTGCCTTGTTCTATTGTTCACTATATAATGAATCTATTTTGTTACTGTCTCGTGCTATTGTTCACAATAGAATGAATCTATTTTGTTACTGCCTTGTTCTATTGTTCACAATAGAATGAATCTGTTTTGTTACTGTCTCGTGCTATTGTTCACAATAGAATGAATCTATTGTGTTACTGCCTTGTTCTATTCACAATAGAATGAATCTATTGTGTTACTGCCTTGTTCTATTGTTCACAATAGAATGAATCTATTGTGTTACTGTCTCGTGCTATTGTTCACAATAGAATTAATCTATTGTGTTACTGCCTTGTTCTATTGTTCACAATAGAATGAATCTATTTTGTTACTGTCTCGTGCTATTGTTCACAATAGAATGAATCTATTTTGTTACTGCCTTGTTCTATTGTTCACAATAGAACAAATCTATTGTGGTACTGCCTTGTTCTATTGTTCACAATAGAATAATAATAATAATAGTTTATTCTCAATTCATCACACGTACACGAAAATAAACAAATATAATAATTGTCTCGTGTGAATGTAGAATGAATCTATTGTGTTACTGCCTTGTTCTATTGTTCACAATAGAATTCTATTGTGTTACTGCCTTGTTCTATTGTTCACAATAGAATGAATCTATTGTGTTACTGCCTTGTTCTATTCACAATAGAATGAATCTATTGTGTTACTGCCTTGTTCTATTGTTCACAATAGAATGAATCTATTGTGTTACTGCCTTGTTCTATTGTTCACAATAGAACAAATCTATTGTGTTACTGCCTTGTTCTATTGTTCACAATAGAACAAATCTATTGTGTTACTGCCTTGTTCTATTGTTCACAATAGAATGAATCTATTGTGTTACTGCCTTGTTCTATTGTTCACAATAGAATGAATCTATTGTGTTACTGCCTTGTTCTATTGTTCACAATAGAACGAATCTATTGTGTTACTGCCACATTCTATTCACAATAGATTTGTTTTATTGTTTGATTTGTTCTATTGTTCAAAGGTCCTTTTGGTGTATGTGACTATAACACATTGTAATGGGCTCATGGGTTCTTAACAATGACTGCTACTAGCATGCAACAATGATATTATATATAGTCCCATTTGTGATTCTTTATATAAAGAATGCTAGACTTACTTTGCGTAATGGTACTTTTCAACACTAGGACAACCTTCGAGATACAGAAGAAAAATACCGCAAGGCTATGGTTTCTATAGCTCAGTTGGACAATGAGAAACAGGCTTTGTTATACCAAGTGGACTGTCTTAAAGATAGGTAAAATGCAACATTCAATCTCTTATTATCCATTTCTTTGTACATATTATGTGGCCAATAAAATTGATGAATTGTGATTGGTCACTTTACGGTGCATACCTTGTAACCCCCTGAGGGGGTCTCAGATTTAAAAGGATCGCCAAGACACCAAGTCGGTACCTTTTAGGGTGTCTATCAGCATATAAACAGCAAATAACATTTTGTTTTGTGAAGCTGCTGTGGCATCGTAAATTAACCACAAAATGCAACTTAGGACTTTAAATTTACTTATTGTTTTAGACTTGGTACCTCTTTGGCCAAGGGGTGAAAATTATTTCATGCCACGCCCACTTGAAAGAGACTTGGGTACCTTTTAGGCGTCATTTTCAAAATTTCTGACAAGCACCCTACCACTTTGTATATGTGAGTCCCCCCCACATATGTAACTTCCCTCCCATATAGACCTACAAATAATAAACATCTTATTCACCTTGTTTGCTTGGTCTGTAAGTACTATAAGTTATGGATCCTTGTTTCCCCCACCTTTTTTATGGCCCGCATGCTAATTAATACATTTGGGCCATGAGTCGATGGAAAAACCTTGGCCCATAATACTTACAGTACAGACCTCGCTATAACAGTTATGTATTAAAATATTCCAACAATACTATTGTACAGCCTGGTTGAAGAAGAAGAAGTGTCATCAGAAGTGAAACATGAATTTACAGATTTGACAAAGGTAAAGTTCATCAGGTTGTGTGAAGATTCATCAATAGTTTGTATCATCAACCTGTGGTATTTTATTTTATTTTATTTTATTTTATTTTATTTTATTTTTTTGCTCTCTCTTTAGTCCAACTTGATTATTAGTCGATTTATTCATGTAAACAGCTCGTGCGCACAATTGCCTTTTATTTTGCTCTCGCTCTATTATGTCCGTTATTCCTCGCGCTATGTATTTGCTTACGTATATTTTTGGAATTACACTTGAAACATCTGTAACCCTGAAGATGAGCAAGTTGCTCGAAAGCTTGGTTAAAATAAAATACCACAAGTTGATGATACAAACTATTGATGAAAGGTAAAGTTATTGCAGCTCAGTAGTTTTATATTACTTTACATGTTACTAGAATATTATTATTATATAATGATGATAATGGAATGTGGATAATAAAAAATGTCATATCAGGGCCGTAGCCGGCCGGTGGTCCGGTTTTCAAACTTTGTTTTCATAAAAAATATCCGAATAATTAAAAATGTAAATAAATTGAAACTGTTTGATTCGAAAAGTGGTCCGGTTGAAACTGGACCAACCGTACTGGTGGCTACAGCCCTGGGCCCGGTTCGAAAAGAATAGGCTATCCACCGGATAAGTCTTTGATAAAACTGATGGATCCAATAAATTTTACCGACTTACGGTGGATAGGTCGTGCTACAGCCCAGGACTTTAATGTTGACTATGCAAATTGGTTAGTCACAAAGAAACAGGAGAGAATAAATAATAATAGGAACAAGAATAAAGTACATGTATCACCGGCTGAAAACATTATGGAGTGGTCAATCTCAATATGGAAAATGGAAAATTACCGCATCCAGTAACTTTTACGCGCTATCAGCCAATCACAGCTCAGACATTTTAGAGCGTCGTCGCCGAGGAAATTTTACTCGCGACTAGCCAATCATAGGACGAGGGATCAGTAATTTTTACTTCCTTCAGTAAAGATTACCATTCGTATGTACCACATGTTCGCAAAATACAGCTTCATCTCTTATAAAATGGTGAAATTATGTTACCATCTTGTCTTTCTCTCTCCTTTGAAGCTGTATTTGTGAATGATATGGCCGTACTTAGAAAATACGATTTTGAATTTTTTGAAGATCGTTCGGTTACGCAAGTAATCCATGGCGCTTGGTTGACAGATGTCAGGCTATTGATAAAGGAAAGGTGACTATATTATATTTACTTCGGCCAAAAGAAAAAGAGGAAGATATAAATTTTACCTGACAACAAATTCAAGCAAAACTCTCGGTGGCCGTTTCAAACTCAAGCCGTCTCCGAGGTGCTTTTTAGAGCGTCGTTGCCGCGGAAATTTTACTCGCGACTAGCCAATCATAGGACAAGGGATCAGTAATTTTTACTTCCTTCAGTAAAGATTACCATTCGTATGTACCACATGTTCGCGAAATACAGCTTCATCTCTTATAAAATGGTGAAATTATGTTACCATCTTGTCTTTCTCTCTCCTTTACGATTTTGATTTTTTTTAAATGTTTAGTAGTTTTTATAAATAAAATAAAATAAAAATAAAAGTCAAAATTTAACAACTGATCTGTCTGTATCAAATATCTTGTGAAACGAACTTTTATGGAGATTCTACCCGGAAAGGAGTTTAATTTTTAGCTCGCAAAGGTACGAGGATTGATATTTCTAGCCATCCGTCTCAATATACATGTATGCAAATCATCACAAGGCCGCTGTAAGTCGCCGTCAGGTCAAAGCGTTGCATTCCTTGTTTAATTGATTACTTGCCATTTTGCAAAACTACTACCGTAAAAACTCTTACTATCTATAACTGCTTTCTCGATCGATGTTTCATTCGAGCGTCATAGTTTTCTGCACTATTCCTTCAAATAATTGTTGTAATATGAGATGGAATGTCAATCACTGTAGCGGTAATTTTTACTCTGTCACTAGCCGAAGTCCGCGCTTTTGTAATACGATACTTTATTCATTCCGTTGATCAATATTATTATTACCTGTTAACGAATCTTTCCACAACCGTGGGACTCCTTTTTAGCGAAAACTTTTCCTGAAAGTCCTAGCACACGATTTCTCTCCAATCTTCTCACCCTTACCCTGCTCTGTTGCAAAAAGTGAATACCTCAGTAGTTTCAGATTCCACATCTCTGAGCTAAACTTACATAGGTCCGCGCTTTTGTAAAACGATACTTTATTCATTCTTGATCAATATCACGGTCTCTATGTGCAGTACAGTAGTTAACGTTGCTATTTTGTAAGTATAAATAAACTGATTTATTGAATACTAAATACAATCAACTAATTATTGATCAACGGAATGAATAAAGTATCGTATTACAAAAGCGCGGACTTCGGCTAGTGACAGAGTAAAAATTACCGCTACAGTGATTGACATTCCATCTCATATTACAACAATTATTTGAAGGAATAGTGCAGAAAACTACGAATGAAACATCGATCGAGAAAGCAGTTATAGATAGTAAGAGGAGGGTCCCCAATAGGGGTTCTCGGTTCCCGCAATCCCGCTCTTTTTTGCTGGCAATCCCGCCATCCCGCTCGTTTTTATATTAAAATCCCGATCCCGCCAAAGATTCGACAATTCAGTTTCTGGATTAATTATTAAGTATGGATAAAGTCAAAGACATACCTTTATGCAATGAATGAAAGCCAAGTAAACAAACGCCGGTACGTACGTGTTTAATTCTTGCTGTATAGTGTTCAATATTGTTTCTTTACATTTTTTTCTCTTAGTTTTTCTTTTCTTTTTTCTTTTTCTTTTCTTTTTTTTGTTAGTTTTTTTTTTCTTTATGCTAAGATTCAAAACATTATCCGGGAATTGATGCGGACAGTTCTACCGAATGTCGATACTTTTTCGATCTCCCAAGCAAGAAGTTCGCTTCCCCATCCAAAGTCGTCATAATTCGTCCTCGATTTCTTCCTCGTCTGCACTGCTAGGTGACTCGTACTCATCTCCGCATCTTCTACGTCATCTGTAAGATTAACTGCCTCTCCCGGAACAACATCTTTTTGCCGGGTCTTTTTGGTACAAGTAAGCTGGTAGAGTTCCAGCTTTTGCCCCCGCCTTTGCCATCATAGTCATCATAGTTGGCTTGACGCACTGTCTTCTGGCGAATTGCGGCGCCATAGGTATAATAATAATAATAATAATAATGGTATGTGCCCATTCTTTCAAACACTGAGTCTCTTGGGCAGTGAAGTCTTTGAAGAATCAATAGAAGATGTCGAAGATCACTTTGAAAGATTTGTTGAATGGTAAAGGAGTAAAGTTGTGATGCTCTGTGACCTCTGTGACATGATATGACTTAAAAGACATCTGGATATTCTTTTCATGTGACGTCTGTGACGTCATGTCCAGATAAACGGAAATCAAAATACACACCGAAGGTCATTTAAAAAGTGATAATGGATTCGATGACAACGACAAAGAAGTCTATTCATACGCTGATCAATAATTAACTGATGATAAGTCAATTTTAATCCCGTATCCCGCTGCAAACACTTACGATTCCCGAATCCCGGCGCCTAAAATCACGAAATCCCGCTTCCGCTCGTAATTGAGAATCCCGTTTCCCGCTCTGTTGTAAGTTCGCATCTCGAATCCCGCCTTTAAAATATGGCCGATCCCGCGTCCCGCCAAACCTATTGGGGACCCTCTAAGAGTTTTTACGGTAGTAGTTTTGCAAAATGGCAAGTAATCAATTAAACAAGGAATGCAACGCTTTGACCTGACGGCGACTTACAGCGGCCTTGTGATGATTTGCATACATGTATATTGAGACGGATGGCTAGAAATCCTCGTACCTTGGCGAGCTAAAAATTAAACTCCTTTCCGGGTAGAATCTCCATAAAAGTTCGTTTCACAAGATATTTGATACAGACAGATCAGTTGTTAAATTTTGACTACTAAACATTTAAAAAAAATCAAAATCGTAAAGGAGAGAGAAAGACAAGATGGTAACATAATTTCACCATTTTATAAGAGATGAAGCTGTATTTCGCGAACATGTGGTACATACGAATGGTAATCGAGTCATTTTCGTATGAGTGGGAAACTTACGGCACGGAGTTACGGTCACGGTACGGAATCGAAGACATCTATTCAACCAATCACAGCGCGCGAAATCATTTCTCAACCAATCAGAATGCTTGGATACGGCACGGTCACGGCACGGTACCGTCACCGCACGGCAGGAACCGTACCGTAACTACTTCCCACTCATGCGAAAACGACTCTCTTTACTGAAGGAAGTAAAAATTACTGATCCCTTGTCCTATGATTGGCTAGTCGCGAGTAAAATTTCCGCGGCAACGACGCTCTAAAAAGCACCTCGGAGACGGCTTGAGTTTGAAACGGCCACCGAGAGTTTTGCTTGAATTTGTTGTCAGGTAAAATTTATATCTTCCTCTTTTTCTTTTGGCCGAAGTAAATATAATATAGTCACCTTTCCTTTATCAATAGCCTGACATCTGTCAACCAAGCGCCATGGATTACTTGCGTAACCGAACGATCTTCAAAAAATTCAAAATCGTATTTTCTAAGTACGGCCATATCATTCACAAATACAGCTTCAAAGGAGAGAGAAAGACAAGATGGTAACATAATTTCACCATTTTATAAGAGATGAAGCTGTATTTTGCGAACATGTGGTACATACGAATGGTAATCTTTACTGAAGGAAGTAAAAATTACTGATCCCTCGTCCTATGATTGGCTAGTCGCGAGTAAAATTTCCTCGGCGACGACGCTCTAAAATGTCTGAGCTGTGATTGGCTGATAGCGCGTAAAAGTTACTGGATGTGGTAATTTTCCATTCTCCATATTGAGATTGACCACTCCATAATGTTTTCAGCCGGTGATACATGTACTTTATTCTTGACTATTACTTTATTCTCTCCTGTTTTCATTTGCATAGTCAACATTAAAGTCCTGGGCCCGGTTGCACGAAAGGTGAATAGCGCTATCCACCGGATAAGTCCTATCCAACGGTGATAACTGCATCAGTTTTATCCGTTGGATCAGACTTATCCTTAGCGCTATTCACCTTTCGTGCAACCGGGCCCAGTGCTGTAGCCACCAGTACGGTTGGTCCAGTTTCAGGACTGCCAGGACTACCCTGCTGTTTTATTTGTGTTTAAATAAAGGTGTCTATCTATCTACATGTATCTGTCTATCATGTAATACTTGTACAGCGCATTCTGTTTATTGTACCTCAATGTGCTAAAATCCTAAAAAAATATTTACAGTAAAATCATAGATAGATACATAGAATTAACTAAAGCTAACAGGAGAGTTAAATCCTGCACCAATTAAATCCTGAGGACACACTAATATCCCTCATGTCATTGCTAATACTTATAAAAATATTATTTATTACTATTATTTGATAAAGAAACTATGATGAGCATAGACAGAACAAATGTTTGGGGAAAATCAGATGCCTCGAGTGGGATTCGAACCCACGACACCCCAATTTCATGACAGGTGCTCTACCCACTGAGCTAACGAGGCAACTACAGTGGCGTGGAGTTCAAATTAGCTCAAAGATGCTGATTTTAACCGAACATTTGCTCCAAGGCCTCACAGAACTGGGAATTGTTTCTGTAATGACATACGAACCGCATCATGCAGTCACAGTAGTCATATTAGTAAAGTACATTTATTTAATGGCTTAACTGCATATCACACAGTCACATTACTATAATTATTATAATTTGTTATTATTATTATTGTTATTATTATTATTATTATTAGTAGTAGTAGTAGTAGTAATATTGTTATTATTGTTATTATTATTATTATTATTATTATTATTATTATTATTATTATTATTATAGCATGGTAGTTACAAATTATTATTCTCACATCAACTATACACTAGGAATGCAATCGACATCAACGAACAATAAAAGACAAAGATGATCAAATTCAACGCCTCAAGGATGCAATAGCATTTCGAGACAACTGGCTGTCAGTAAGTTCATGCAGCTGTATTGAAATGTGTAATAGTCGTTTTCATATGAGTGGGAAACCTACGGCACAGTTATTATCATGGTACGGAATCAAAGACATCTATTCAACCAATCACAGCACGCAAAATCATTGCTCAACCAATCAGAATGCTTTGATACGCCATGGTCACGGCACGGTACTGTTACTGCATGGTACGAACCGTACTGTAACTAATTCCCACTCATTTGAAAATGACTCCAGTTCCAAATTATACATGTATATGGTAATAATTTGTCATGATTTTGTAAAGGATGCACTGCAAATTTGCAGCGATTGTATATTTGAGACATTGAAACACTTGGCATGTATTTATCTTGCTCATGACAGTGATGTTTGTATATGTTCAAGAAAACACCACTGCAATAGACCTTTTTACCAATACAGCAGCCATCTTGAATTATGGGATGCCCAGGGTGCAAGCTAGTAACCATTTGGCCATGAAAAACTATGAAAATGAATGAATTTCAATTGTACAAAATTATACAACAATACACAACACAGGTTAGAGTGACATAGAAAAATAATATATTGACGCAATCCGCACGACTCCAAACTGTACAGTTTTTGGGTCATTTGCACCCCGAGCATCCCATAATGTTTTAGCCAAAACAATAGAATCCAAAATGGCCGCCGTATCAGTAAAAAGGTCTATTAAGTGGCACCAAAGTCTTGAATCAATGGCGACTCCCCTGTGATTTGATTTGCATCTGATTTGGATATTGAGATTTCGGACCTCTTTGGCTCAAGGATGTGGTGTTTGGATCGCTGTCCACTTTATATATTTTTCGTTTTTTAATATTCAACCCGCCTATATTAGCATATACCAGTACTACACGTGTGTACATGTATTTGTGGGTTGAATATATAATGCACTTTAGATAATAAAAAAGGTATTAATAAAATTGATAATTGAATTGAATTATCATAGTGAAGTTCCCACAAAATTTCGATTTCTGGTAAAATTAACATGAAATCAAATCATGCTGGCTACAAGATTGCAGGAAACGAATTATTATTTAATTTGACAGGAAAGAGGCTTATCTCTTTATGATGAAAGCGTGGGCTCAAAAGAAGATTATGAATTATCTGCTTCAGAAGAAGGAAGTGCTGTAGACAATCCTGGTTCAGGTATTGCCTAGATCTAGAGAGGAAAGGGGACTGACAGGCAGGACCGTAGAGTGGGTATTGCCTAGGTCTAGAGAGGAAAGGGGACTGACAGGCAGGACAGTAGAGTGGGTATTGCCTAGGTCTAGAGAGGAAAGGGGACTGACAGGCATGACAGTAGAGTGGGTATTGCCTAGGTCTAGAGAGGAAAGGGGACTGACAGGCATGACAGTAGAGTGGGTATTGCCTAGGTCTAGAGAGGAAAGGGGACTGACAGGCATGACTGTAGAGTGGGTATTGCCTAGGTCTAGAGAGGAAAGGGGACTGACAGGCATGACAGTAGAGTGGGTATTGCCTAGGTCTAGAGAGGAAAGGGGACTGACAGGCATGACAGTAGAGTGGGTATTGCTGTAGGTCTAGAGAGGAAAGGGGACTGACAGGCATGACAGTAGAGTGGGTATTGCCTACTAGGTCTAGAGAGGAAAGGGGACTGACAGGCATGACAGTAGAGTGGGTATTGCCTAGGTCTAGAGAGGTGTGGGGACTGACAGGCATGGGGTAGAGTGGGTGTTGCCTATATCTAAGAGAGGAAGATTTGACTGACAGGGGACAGTAGAGTGCATATTGCCTGGTCCTGTCTAGAGAGGACAAGGGGACAATGACAGGCATGACAGTACTATTGGGTTTCTTTGTTTATTGCCAGAAAGAAGTAGGGTCTGAATCAAATCGAAGTAGGTCTAACAGTCATTCAAGTGCTGAAGAAAAAGAAGCTTTAATTGCCCAGGTGACAGTAAAATGTTTGAATTATCTTATTTAGTGAATCTTGGTATTCTCTGCTAGTTGTAGGCTGAACATTCTATGGATGACAGGTTGAACACTATGTGGGTTTTCTATAGAAAATGTAGGATGAGCTGTTCACAGGCAGCCAGGCAAAGTCACTATTGTACATGTAATAAAGCCCCGATTATGGGATGACAGGATTGACAATACCGTAAAGTTCCGAAAGTAGAGAGGTCGTTACTTTCGGATTTAGCAACAGTAGGTAGTGGTTACTTTCGGGGGGTCGCACTCTCGGGGTGCTGAAAATCGTTAAGTAGAGTGGTCATATCCATGTATCGCTATTTTCGGGGGACTGTTACTTTCGGGATTTGTTAGCAAGCATCAATTTTTACTGTTACTTTCGGGGAGTCACTACTTTCGGGGAGTCACTACTTTCGGGGAGTCACTACCTCGGGGGTCACTAGAGGAAAGGGGACTGACAGGCATTTCGTAGAGAGTGGGTACTTTCGGGGAGTCTAGAGACTTCGGGGGGTCACTACTTTCAGGGAGTCACTAGTAGAGGGGAGTCACTAGGTTTAGAGGGAGTCACTACTTTCGGGGGGTCACTAATTTCGGAACTTTACGGTAATGAAGTGATTGATGTACTTGTAGGTTCAGAAACTTCAAGAAGAAATATTAGTTTTGAAAAGAGGCGATAATGTACCTCCAAAAACAATAACCGCCGACTTGGAGGAACTAAGAAGTGAGTAACCTGAAATAGTTCTAAAAGGCCACCTTGGAACATTGGGATAGAACAACTATCATGTGACGATATGTAATCATGTTTTGGCTTCTTGATTTCACAGGAGAATTTACTAGACAAATAAATGACTTTAGAATTAAACTACAAAAGGCTGAGCAAGAGAATGCAAGGCTAGAGGGAGTGGTGAGTACTGTGTCAACAAATTAATATCCCCAAAAAACTGGAGAACTAATAAAAACTAATAAAACAAACAAAACAAAACAAAGTTGTCACTGACTACACTGTCACTGTCACCTGTCACCACACTGTCACACTGTCACCTGTGTAGCACTTAGGTTATAACATTCAATTTTTTCCTTTTTTATCATTGTTATATTATTATTTGGTTATGATATTATGTATGACGTTTCGACAATCTATATATAAAACTATTTTTAGTTAGGATACATGCCAAAAAGAAATATTTTACGCCAATCAAATCGAAGTAGATCTAAATAAGGAGGGAGGGGCTGAAGAAATTAGGTGCTTTAATTGGGTGATTGGGTATGTTTGTAGATTTTTAGGTAGATGTGTCTTCAATTAGTTTACACTTGTTGTAAGCTAGAAAATTTGATACGTTAATTTGTTGAATTACTATTATGTTTTCTATAGGAAATGTAGGATGTTTCGGTTCATACTACAACCTTCCTCAGCAGCGATGATATTAATGAACACATTTATTTCCCTTGTGTATATAACAGTTTGTTGAAGTGATCTAAACATTGTCTTAGCCTACCATATCATTGCTGCTGAGGAAGGTCTTAGTATCACAACCGAAACGTCCAAAATAAATTTCTAGTCGGTGACAACATAGTTCTCCAGTTTTTACGTTATGCCTGACTAGAGCTACCACATTTTAAAATTAATATCCAACATGCATGTATTTTTTGCAAGTTTTATTAGGTTTTTGTGGTTCACATTAATTATTTAATGAAGTTGTAAGGAGGAGCTATCTTGTTTTTTTTATTGTAAAAAAGGAGCTGTCTTGCAATTGTAGGTAATGAGGCTTGAGAGTCAAGTAAAGCGGTACAAGACACAAGCAGAGACAGCTGTAAGTATCTGTTGAGTGGCCAGACACGCACCATTCCACAGGGCCGTAGCCGGCAGTTTTTGAGTGGTCCGGTTTTCAACATCGAGGAAAAAATATTCTAATCACTCAAGACACACACCATACCCCAACACCCTGTTTTATTCGAAAAGTGGTCCGGTTGAAACCGGACCAACCGGCGACTAATGCCCTGCTCCAATGTAGCTCAATTGATCACTTTGCATTGATGACCAAATTATGTATAAAGTATTGTTGTAGCCTATACATTGTTTGGATTTGGTTGAATTGTTTAAGTTGGCTAGTTAGTTTTTTTCTTAATTCATTGGTCCATCCATACATTTGTCTGCTTGTTCATCCATTCATTCGTTGATCTGTTTGTTTGTTTACACATTCATTCATTATGTGTATTTTTTTTTCCCTAATGACTTTTTACTCTCTCTCGCGCGCGCTCTATTGTGCCAGTATGTCCTGGGAATATTTGAATACTTACTGTGTGTGTTTTCTTTCCTAGGTAAGCACAGAAGATGAACTTAAATCAGAAAATAGGAAACTTAATCGTGAGGTAATGGAATATTATTGGTTTTTGGAAAGGATTGAGAGTAAATTACCCACATATAAGCTACATGCAAAGATAAGCTACACCTGCATATAAGCTACACCTGCATATAAGCTACACCTGCATATAAGCTACACCTGCATAGAGTCAAGCTACACCTGCATATAAGCTACACCTGCATATAAGCTACACCTGCATATAAGCTACACCTGCATATAAGCTACACCTGCATATAAGCTACACCTGCATATAAGCTACACCTGCATATAAGCTACATCTGCATATAAGCTACACCTGCATATAAGCTACACCTGCATATAAGCTAAAACCTGCATATAAGCTACACCTGCATATAAGCTACACCTGCATATAAGCTACACCTGCATATAAGCTACACCTGCATATAAGCTACACCTGCATATAAGCTACACCTGCATATAAGCTACACCTGCATATAAGCTACACCTGCATGTAAGCTACACCTGCATGTAAGCTACACCTTATGTAAGCTACACCTGCAGTAAGCTACACCTGCATGTTAAGCTACATGCATATAAGCTACACCTGCATATAAGCTACACCTGCATATAAGCTACACCTGCATATAAGCTACACCCACATATAAGCTACACCTGCATATAAGCTACATTGTGCATATAAGCTACACCTGCATATAAGAATACACCTGCATATAAGCTACTCTGCATAGGTAGCTACACCTGCATATAAGCTACACCTGCATATAAGCTACACCTGCATATAAGCTACACCTGCATATAAGCTACACCTGCATATAAGCTACACCTGCATATAAGCTACACCTGCATATAAGCTACACCTGCATATAAGCTACACCTGCATATAAGCTACACCTGCATATAAGCTACACCTGCATATAAGCTACACCTGCATATAAGCTACACCTGCATATAAGCTACACCTGCATATAAGCTACACCCACATATAAGCTACACCTGCATATAAGCTACACCTGCATATAAGCTACACCTGCATATAAGCTACACCTGCATATAAGCTACACCTGCATATAAGCTACACCTGCATATAAGCTACACCTGCATATAAGCTACACCTGCATATAAGCTACACCTGCATATAAGCTACACCTGCATATAAGCTACACCTGCATATAAGCTACACCTGCATATAAGCTACACCTGCATATAAGCTACACCTGCATATAAGCTACACCTGCATATAAGCTACACCTGCATATAAGCTACACCTGCATATAAGCTACACCTGCATATAAGCTACACCTGCATATAAGCTACACCTGCATATAAGCTACACCTGCATATAAGCTACACCTGCATATAAGCTACACCTGCATATAAGCTACACCTGCATATAAGCTACACCTGCATATAAGCTACACCTGCATATAAGCTACACCTGCATATAAGCTACACCTGCATATATAAGCTGCATATAAGCTGCACCTATAAGCTACACCTGCATATAAGCTACACCTGCATATAAGCTACACCTGCATATAAGCTACACCTGCATATAAGCTACACCTGCATATAAGCTACACCTGCATATAAGCTACACCTGCATATAAGCTACACCTGCATATAAGCTACACCTGCATATAAGCTACACCTGCATATAAGCTACACCTGCATATAAGCTACACCTGCATATAAGCTACACCTGCATATAAGCTACACTCCAAGGTGTTTAGAGTATGCTTCCTTCTGGTAATGCTCATGTGTTTTTACTCTCATTTCAACAGCTACGAAAAACTCAGGATGAAAACAGTGAACTTGAGACTGCCAATGATCACTTACAAAAGAGGTTAGAAAAAATGAAAAACCGAAGGAAAGAAGAACTGTAGCTTGTTTATCCCAATACAATTTCAAATGGGCATTCATGGATGTCCATTACTCAAGCAGGAAGTAGGAAACCTTTTACTAGAATGACTTGGTATGCTTTGCCGTACCCACTACCTCTCTACCCAAGCCACGCCCTTCTCTACCATCTGAGGGGAAAGAATGTGTGTCTCATGGGTGGATAATAATACCCTAAAAGAAACTGCTGGACTTGGCAAGGGTGTGGCAATCTGAAGGTTTAAGATGAGGCCGTTGACTAAGTATTTCAAGGTTAAGATAAAAACTGAGGATAATCTAGGGACTACAAGTCTGCAATAGTGCATATCTGTATGATGTCTATGTACCTTAAATGATGTTTTGTAACCAGGGCTAAGATACTGTAACTTATTAAACCACTACTTCCCGGCTAAATAGTAGCTATATGTACAAACTATCCAAGAAATACCATCCGAGTACCCGCTGAATTATGTTAGAGTCGTTTTTGTATGAGTGCGAAACCTGAGTTATGGTTACAGTACGGAATCGAAGACATTCTATTCAACCGATCACAGCACGCAAAATCATCACTCAAACAATCAGAATGCTTGGATACCACACGATCACGACACGGTACCGTCACCGCACGGCATGAACCATACTGTAACTACTTCCCACTCATACGAAAACAACTCTATTGTCTAGAAGTGACTGTGAAATCATGTTAAAACTGGCTGTTCTACTGGGATAGGAAAATCCTTATACACATAGAGTCATTTTCGTATGAGTGGGAAACCTACGGCACGGAGTTACGGTCACGGTACGGAATCGAACACATTGTATTCAAACAATTACAGCGCGCGAAATCATCGCTCAACCAATAAGAATGCTTGGATACGGCATGATGATGGCGCGATACGGCCACGGTACGGCACGAACCGTACCGTAACTACTTCCCACTCATACGAAAACGACTCTATTCTGAGCAGTAGCTCAGAATTGTGTTTGCCTTTACAAAGATCCTGTGTCTGAGCCCATGATGCCTTGTATGTACAAAGTATTTTTGTAGGCTACGAAGATCAAAATTGCAAAGAGTTTTTATATCAGAAGAAAATGTGAAGGAGTTGGAGTCAATATGAACCATCCCTGATAAACAACACTGTGTTCTATTTATAACCGTTATCATTGAAGTGCCACCTTCAAAACAGCTTGTCAGGTTTGAAAATAGCCAGACGTCAATCAAACAAAATGGGTGTGTCCAGACTTTAACCAATCATAGCAAAGCTAATTTGATTGATGGCCGTCTAGACTGGAGTTTGTCTGAAAGAGTTGTAGTTTTCAGGGTCGCACTTCAGCGATAATGGTTGTAAAGTCTCTATATTATGTAATATTATCAGGTGCATGGAAACACAAACTCCAAAAATAGTACAAGACATCATGCAGAGCAGGGAACTTTGAACATTTTGGATGAGCGAAGAATGGGATCAAGCCCCCCTCCCCCCTCCCCCCTCCACTTTTCTTTGTCCTCTCCCCATTCCTCCTCCTCCTACATTTCTCCAATGAAGAACGCCTGTTCTGTAGACTGGATTCTTTATTATTTTACTCTCATTTATCAAGCCTGTTTTCACACCTGTTTGTAAGCTTTCTGTGAATGGTGGACTTATCAGGCTGTGTATGATCACAAGATATATTTATGAGTCTTCTTGAAAGGTTATTGATAATAATAGCAAATCAACCCTATCTAAGTCAGACACCCTCATGGCCAGCTCTTCCTGTTCAACTGAATGAGCTTGTGTGCATATCAAAAGAGAGGAACGTGATAAGAAAACAGTGCAGACCACACAACCTACACAACAAGCGTGTCTGCCTTAGAGAGGCATGTGGCTCAGAGGGGTGCTTATTGAGAGATTGAGAGGAAGTTGGCTTTGTTTCAATTTTTGTTTCATTAATTTTAATGCCCTCTTGTGCATTGTCTGATGTCTTGATGCATTGTCTGTGATATGCTAAAAATGGTCCCTTTCTGTCCAACAACAGGCAGCTCAAACAGTTTTTTGCGATTTGAAAACACGGTTTTTGATACTGGGCTTCGTGAAGGAATGATTCTCAGATTGCAATACTTTTTAATTTTTTTTTTCAAAATTGGTGAATTTCATATACACCTATTTCAATAAAAGTTGTTGAGGACATCAGTCCATAAGCAATAGGTTATACTGTACGTCGTTCCAAGACCAAACTGCATTATGGTAGCAGATTGAATAGCCAAAAATAGCACTTCCTGTATGAAAAGCTGTATGATATCGTAACTTTGATTTAAAATTGGACAAGACAAATTTTGAATCGAATTTTCTATGGCATCCACAACATTCAAGCTGTTACCATAATGCAGTTCGGTCTTGGAACGACCTATAACCTATCGCATATGGACTGATGTCTACGACAACCTTTTTTGAAATAGGTGTATTATACACACGATGGCTTCAGGTGTCTCTGTTATTGGTAAAGGAATGGAATTCATTGTTCATTTGTATTGGGAACTGTATAATGTAAGTGATGTGTTATAAGTAATGATATGTATATATTATTGATATTCTGTGGTGTATATTGAATTGTGACTATTCTTTGGTAAGTTTTCAAGAATAATTTCCTGTTGTCAATATGTTAAATTTGTAAGACTTACATTGTACTTTATAGTAGGCTGTATTTCAATTTTGTAATCAAGAATATCACTGGTTTTGTAGAATAATGATGGCAATGATAATTATTATTATAACTATTAAAATATTTTAAACTAGAGCTTGGACATTAGTACATTGTTTTCTCTTTTTCTCTCTTTTCTCTTTTAATTTCTCTTATTTTTCTCTTTTCTTCTCTTTTCTTTTCTCTTTTCTCTTCTCTTTTCTCTTCTCTTTTCTCTTCTCTTTTCTCTTCTCTTTTCTCTTCTCTTTCTCTCTTCTTTCTCTTCTCTCTTCTCTTCTCTCTTCTCTTCTCTTTCTCTTCTCTCTCTCTTCTCTCTCCTCTTCTCTCTTCTCTTCTCTCTTCTCTTCTCTCTCTTCTCTTCTCTCTTCTCTTCTCTTCTCTCTTCTCTTTTCTCTTTCTCTTTTCTCTTTTCTCTTCTCTTCTCTTTTCTCTTCTCTCTCTCTCTCTTCTCTTCTCTTTTCTTTTCTCTCTCTCTTCTCTCTTTCTTCTCTTTCTCTTCTCTTCTCTTCTCTCTTCTCTTCTCTCTCTCTCTCTTCTCTCTCTCTCTCTTCTCTCTCTCTCTCTCTTCTCTCTTCTCTTCTCTCTCTCTTTTCTCTTCTCTTCTCTCTTCTCTTCTCTTTTCTCTTCTCTTCTTCTCTTCTCTTCTCTCTCTCTCTCTCTCTCTTCTCTCTTCTCTTCTCTCTTCTCTCTCTTCTCTTCTCTCTTTCTCTCTCTCTCTTCTCTTCTCTCTTCTCTCTTCTCTTCTCTCTCTTCTCTTCTCTCTTCTCTCTCTCTCTTCTCTTCTCTCTCTCTCTTCTCTCTTCTCTTCTCTCTCTCTTCTCTCTTCTCTCTCTCTCTCTCTTCTCTCTTCTCTTCTCTCTCTCTCTTCTCTCTTCTCTCTCTCTCTCTCTCTTTTCTCTTTCTCTCTTTTCTCTTCTCTTTTCTCTTCTCTTTTCTCTTCTCTTCTCTCTTTCTCTTTTCTCTTCTCTTTTCTCTTCTCTTCTCTTTTCTCTTCTCTTTTCTCTTCTCTTTTCTCTTCTCTTTTTTTTCTCTTCTCTTTTCTCTTCTCTCTTCTCTTCTTCTCTTCTCTTTTTTCTTTTCTCTTTTCTTTCTCTCTTCTCTTTCTTCTCTTTTCTTCTCTTCTCTTTTCTCTTCTCTTCTTCTTCTCTTCTCTTTTCTCTTCTCTTTTCTCTTCTCTTTTCTCTTCTCTTTTCTCTTCTTTCTCTCTTCTCTTTTCTCTTCTCTTTTCTCTTCTCTTTTCTCTTCTCTTTTCTCTTCTCTTTTCTCTTCTCTTTTCTCTTCTCTTTTTTCTTCTCTTTTCTCTTCTCTTTTCTCTTCTCTCTTTTCTCTTTTCTTCTCTTCTCTCTTCTCTTTCTTTCTCTTTTCTCTTCTATTGTCTTTTCTCTTTTCTCTTTTCTTTTCTCTTCTCTTTTCTCTTCTCTTTTCTCTTCTCTTTTCTCTTGAACCTTATTGTTTCTGACGTAGGAGTAAAGTTTGATATGTGATGTTAAAGTTTTAAAGGATGTGACTGCGGTTCTCGTTGACGTTGGGATTTGAAATGATTCCCATCCGGTGACGTCAAGCGTATTAGAATGCCATTCGTGCTGAATGAACGAGCAGAAATGGAAACGTCTGGTAGATTTGACTAATGGACGGAACTTGAATCTTTAGACTTGTGCACGGTTTTGAAGACCTATATGCCATCTTGGACAACGAAACCACTTCACAAACGTTATGACGTGTTTTTTGCCTATGTTATTCAGGATTTCAGATTTCCCCTTTTTTTTTCTTCATTCGGAACGGAAGTTCAATGGGATTAGATGTAAATTTATTGTCATTTTTTTAAATTAAGAGTCGATCAGCTTATCTCTGTAATAGCTCTCGATCGTTTACCCAAATGAACAATGTTTACAAATGGTATTTTAAAAATGAAGTTTGTACGATGGTTGGCAGAAATGCAAAATTACAATTCTAACGGATTTCCGTTCAGTATTATGACCACGACAAAATTGACTTGGGGTGGATTGTGTTAAAATAATTTCATTTTCTGAAATCGAAAATTAAAAAATAGAACGGTTTTGGAAAGCAGCCTTGGGTCTGAATTAGATTTTCTTTCATGAAATGAAAGTTTTGTGTTAATATTTAGTTTTTGCTAATAATGAAGATAAACTTTTATAAAGCTACCGACACAGTTTGTATTCCTCCAACTAGCTTTTTCCCAGCCCCCTAAAGAAGGTCTGATCTGTTGCTACAAGTATCGTCTGTGCTGTGTATCTAATAGTGGAACAGAAAATATTTCTCCCAGAAAAATACTTCCTGTCAGAAGTAAACAATACATAAACCAGTATTACCGAGTCAGAAAGGAACTAAATACTTACATGATAATCAACCAATCAGTGAGCCGTATTTTGCACATGTTAGAATGTCTGCCATATTGATTAGCTCTGCGTCTTTCGCTCAAAACAAAGGACATCTTGAATTCCTTGTGGCCTTTTCGTTCTTTTCGACCAGAAAGCTGGCAATAACAGCTTCCGTACAATGTCTACGTAAAACAGAGTCGTCAATTTAGAAGTTCCAAGTTTGAATTGGAAAGACTGGCGTGTATAACACTATAAGGCTTAAATTTGAACAAGCAACCGTCAAAGTGGGAGATGGATTTGGTCGTCTTCTCTGTCTGTTTTATCTATCCACGAAAAGAAATCCAACCCTGAATGACCAAGAGATGAATCTCAATCAAAAAGTAAGTATAATTCCTAAGCAAGCAGTACAGATCTTGCCTAGAATAGAAATGTTTTTGTCTTCGAAACGCTACATGACTTACATTTATACAGTACAATGTTTAGGCTTTTCGCTTGAAAGCCCATCTGGTCCCTAGAATTCTGCTACAGTCTTCCTCTTTCACAGTCTTTGAAGCTTATATAACATCCATTCAATTCACATAACGTTAAACAGTGATTGAACTAAAAGTTCCCAACAAACACACAAGTTCTGTGTACTGTTAGAACGGACCGAGAAAAAAACTTTTGTTATCAAAAGCTAAATACGGAAGTCTTGGTTCTTCATGTTGGATACACTTTTTCATCAAAAGAATAAGTTTGATAGGTGACTTTTACAAATACCGTAATTTTCTTACAATTTATAAACCAATCGAAAAAGTTTATAAATTTATTTGAATGCAAACAGTTAGGTCTTCGCTTGTCGTGGCTCGTTGATATTTGCACGAATCATGAGCTGAAGACGTGGAATACGCGGGGGGATATCCCTGAAACCCGACCATTCTACCACTGTAAGCCAGGGGCTTCACGGTCACCGCATTTTGTGTCTTTTCTTATACCCCGACTCAAAGTGGCATTGGAGTATGACCGCACGTGTTGAAAACTTTGAACATTTTGGTCACGTGATGCAGAAAATTGATTCTTTGGTTTTTCAGATTTCGCTACTACATGTATCACTGACTTCCACAACTGAAATACATTGTTGTAAATTAAGCAATGCTGGAACAATAGTTTCATAACAGATTTTCGTTGTATCGTCGTCCCCTGTTGAATCTAAAATAATTTTTTTGATGCTCGTCAAATTCTTTTTAAGTTTTTCTTTTATTCATTGATCAGTACTACTGCAATAGAACTGCAATAATACTATATATATATGTGTTGATGCATGGCTAAGGGGGAGAGGGAGGGGGAAACCCCCTATATAAGCTATAAGAGGGCATGCATGCCCACAAACAGGGTATGGTCATCAGTTACATGTTACAATACTACTGTAGTCTGGAACAGGGTACATGTACATATAAATAGTGCTTTAGTGTTGAATGTAGGATATGTTTTTGCTGTATAATACATGTAGTCTGGAACAGATTCTCAAAATTAGACATTTCTGCTCTGGAACAGGATTGGGGTTTCAAGAGGTCAGTAGCAAGAACCTACCCAAAATTCCAGGAAGTGTCACCCATCACTAATAGTAACTACATTAGAACTCATCAATCAAATTTGTGAACTACATTGTACTCCCTGCCAGGGCACATGTATTATTGAATATCACTTCCAAGTTCCTGTGTTGATTGCTTCATTTCATACATATAACATTGGTATTTTTTATGCCATTTTTCTCTTTTCCTCTTCATTCTGCCCTTTGTTGTAAAGGGTTTATTTCTTTGGGGTTTGTTTCTTTGGAAACTGCATGTGGGGTACATGTGTGAACTTACTGCTTTGGTACCAAGGCTGCATTGTGTATTGATCAGTCGTGTTCAAACTTTGTCATCTCTCTTGATCATTGTCTGATCATTGGCATGCATTATTAGTAGCGCTATATAAAATGTAAATTATACTATAGAAATCACTAAAGTGGTAACATGTCTGTTTGGAATTTTGTCTCGTTGGAGTGTTTTTTTTGTACCATGTGATCATTTCCAACCAATCATTTCATTCAAAAATGATCACGTGGTACTAAAAAAAACACACTCCAGTGAGACAAAAATTCTGAATGGAATTCTGAATGTTGCCACTTTAGTGATTTCCATAGTATTATATTATTATTTGTGTTGAATATAATAAATTTAGTACACTAAATATATATTATAGAGGTGGCCCATAATTTTAATGGAACATTTCACATACCAAACAAACATCAGAGTTGATCAATTCAAACAATATCATTCCAAACATTTCATCTGTATTTGTTTTATCTCAAACATTCATCATACCTTCATCATGTACATGTAAGTGCAATATGCTTCTCACTTGAGTATAATAAGAAATGATGCACTTAATTTCAAACCAATATTTTGCCATCCATACTACGATGTTGTTAGGGGCAATGCAGTATGTTAGTCGTCATTAGTGGTTAGAGACGAAACTACACTGCAACATTTATTAATTTTAATGCTCATTAACGACATGTAAATTACAGTGTGGACACTCGAACCGTGAACACTTCAAGTTTTTTCCGAGCTTTTTTCCCCGAACTTTCTATTGCCTCATAGCCTTTCAAATGGAACATAGTTTAAATACACTTAGTGATCAAAATAAATCATTTTTCTGATCAATTTGCTCAATGGATAATTTATAAATATGTGTTAGAAAAAACCTAAGTGTTCACGGTTCGAGTGTCCACACTGTAAGTTATAGAGTAATTTCCGAGTCTTTTTAGGCTTGACGAAACCTTACAATCTACTTCACGAACATGTAAATAATTATTATTATATTTTACATCATTTTTGTAATTTTCTCTGTTCAGGACTATCAAAAATAAGAACGCAATTTTTAATAGAGACTGTGGCAGAACCGTTCCTAATAATTATGTTCCTCTTTTACGGCGTTAGTGTGAATTATTAGAATTAATTTAATGTGCGTGCATAGTGACTCGTTTGTCATTTTCTTATGAATTGTTTTCTATGTTAACTAAAAGTTTGTTAGAATTAAATAAATAAATAACTGTTTATTGAAGTGTCCAATGTGTTCTAGCGCTTGCGCACTAATTGGGAGACACTGTACTCTCACACACACTACCACTACATTCTAATATTCTATACATACATGTACAACTTTCAGCTCACTACATGTACATGTACCGGTAGTTCGTTTTTATTAGAATTGTATTCGATCCCTGATGATGGGCCAAAGGCTTGGATGTTTATTAAATCCTTTACGTAGAAGAAACATATCTTTACTGTAACAAGACGCTCAATGAGCGTACACTCGGGCATTATGACAAATTGAGAAGGAAAAGGAATCGTAAAAATCGTACTTCAAAACTTCATCAAAGCAAATAGGCCATCATCAACGCCACGGACTAAGCAAGTTCAATGTACGAAATTCGGGGTTAACTCCGAGTCGAACGTATAACACTTTTATGTTTCCAACTTGAAGGAAAGAAACGCTCCTCTCACATATGTCACACGCTGTGACTAAAGATTAAAGCCCATACTAGTTACTCGCTAGTTTAAATTCTCTCTCCTTTGCTTCGTTTGCTTCGCGATAAATACGCTAAAGTTACACCATACCAGAAGTACATAATAGACACAGGAGATACATACAGTACAATATTCGTGTAGCTAGGTTCCTCAGTGTTGTACTGTATGTATCTCCTGTGTCTATTATGTACTTCTGGTATGGTGTAACTTTAGTGTATTTATCGCGAAGCAAAAACGAAGCAAAGGAGAGAGAATTTAAACTAGCGAGTAACTAGTATGGGCTTTAATCTTTAGTCACAGCGTGTGACATATGTGAGAGGAGCGTTTCTTTCCTTCAAGTTGGAAACATAAAAGTGTTATACTTAAAACTCTCTCTTTGATATAGAAAAATTCTATTTTTAACAGCATTAACACAATAAAAAATATAAACAGAATGTAAACAAGGATTGTCGACTTCATTTTCGCCTCAGATTTGCCGTGTTCTTCTTGATGCGATTTCAAAGTTGTTTTCTCACCTTTGGATTTGTCCATGTTGGAATCACACTTCTGAATCAGTACATCTGGCTTCAAGTAATTGTGGTATACAGTTGGCTAGGCAGTACTCAGTTGAGTTCACATTTAAGTCAACATTAGAGTTCATTTGTATTATAGTTCTTGAGTTCATTTGATTTGCTTTTGATGAGTTCATGTAAAAGCCCTGTCGAAAACGCTCAACATCTTTTAGAGTGGGCCCACACGAATCGGCGTATGCGTTTGTATGTGAGAGCGTATTTAAGAGGAACTGATGGATGGCTTGCCTTGGATACAACATAATTTCTCTTCTGCACAGGTCAACTGCTTCTTTTACTTCTAGTCGTCGAATACGATCACTTAGCACTATCAGTATCTGCCCTGAGCGAACAATACTTCTATTTTACATGTTTGTGGCGCCATGAATATAGGCTATTAAAACTACTTTGGCATGACCCCAAATTTCGGACATTGACCTTGTTTAGCTTTGCTTTAATTGATGAAGTTTTGAAGTATGATTTCTACGATTTCTTTTTCTTCTGAATTTTTCAAACGTCGAATCGAATAAACATCCATCATTATAAATCTGAGAAATGTGTTTCGTTTTATTGCCGGATACTTTTTAAACGGTTATTCACGGCGCGTGACGACAGTCAGGCAGCAAGCAAAGCGATATTAGCTATCTAAACAAAATCTACTGAAAAATCAAACCCTTGCTCTCTAGCTTCAGAGACATAATACGAAGCTGCTCAGTAACGGATTATTAATGACATGTTGCTTTCAAAACTAAGATTCATAATCTACTTGAGTACTGTGTGTCGTTTGTCTTTTCTTATCTGCTGAGTAATCTTGAAACTCGATACGATTAAATACGTCGCATACTTTCGTCATTCTTGAGCCGAACAAAACTACTACTACTACCGAAATTCGCATTTTATAACTCGGGCTTCCTTCGGAAGAGCCCGAGTAATAATACATTTATTTATTATTGTGATAGCTAGATGCTGTGCAAAGAATATGTGGTTGCTTTCTTTACTGTCATGTATCAGACTAAGTACTCTGTTGCCCCTAACAACAACACAGTTTGAAGGAAAAACAAAAAAGTGTCTCATTTCTTACTCAAAATGATAAGCGTAACTTATAAAATAAGGACGTTTTGAAACCATTAGGATTGGATATTTTTCTCTTTCTCCTATCAATCCATCAATCAATCAATCATCGTTTATTTATCCACGTTAACATCTAGGAGCAAAAAAGCTTGTTCAAAATACGAACGTGTAAAAATGATCTATGATAAATCTATAAAAAATAGTATATATATACAATAATTTGCTACTTATCTAATTAATATGAATGAATAAATAAGAACTAAGAACTTTCCTTTCCATTTGGCACCTTTAGAATATCATGCTTAATGCTCAGAAGGATTTTTATTGGTAATCTATAACACTTGAACTTTCCTTCCTTTCCTTCCTTTCCTTTCCAATTCTATCTGGAGATGACTCTATGTTTTTATAAGTTGTGACAAGAAAAGAGAGAGATGCAAAACTGATTACTAAATACACAGCTGGGTTTAGTTTTGGTGTTTATATTTCAGTCTATGGATAAAGTTTCTGATAAAAATGTCTTCTTGAACTGAAATCTAGTTTGCGTTGAACTAATCACATTACAAAACATGAATTAAGTACCTTGCACTTACAATATTGAAATGACTGTGATTTTCCAATTTACAGCTAATTTACGTCATGAGTGACCAGTAATTTGAACATTTGAAATCAACATTTCAAATAACGGTTTGAACATTTCAAAGTCCAATGGAATCTCCTACAGACCACTAAATAATTTTCTCAAAAACGTTCATAAAATTAAAAATAAATATGTACAGCTCGTTAAAAAATAAGAGCTGTAAAATAATCCTACTGCTAGTGATTGCACACAAATATGATGATGTACATTGTATTTATTAATCCTACTGCTAGTGATTGCACACAAATATGATGATGTACATGTATTCATTTTCAATGAAAACATCTAATCAAGCAAGTTTGACCTGAATATTGCATAGTCATCACATTTATGTAATGTTTGTCATGCATCACCAGAGATCTTGTGTGTATGTCTTGACTTGCATATGCTTCACCTTGATCATATAAAGTACTGCTTACTGTATTGTACAATGGTAAGTATACATGTATAAACATTAAAATAATGTCATTTTGATCTAAAAAACGATTGTGCATTTTCCATGTGTATTTTTCAACGTATAAACCGGTATGCCATAATAATACTAATAATAGATCATCATTCCAACTATAATACATCTCATTGTATTGATTTACTTGATTATGACTTCTGCTTGAACTTCTATTAAAACAATCAGACCTTAAGCTTGGTACATACATGTATGTAAGATTCTATTTCTGCTCTAAATAATTTTACATTGGATTATTAGTCAAAAGGTATATAGTATAGTCGGTTGAACTTAATCACCTCCCTTTATAGTCACATATGCTGAAATTTGTACAGCAGTTGTATCAATTATATTTTATTATAATTTTAATGATGTAGCACTCATAGAAGTTTTGCTAGCTTAGATAAAAAAACTTACCAAGCAATAAAAATATTCTAATATTCTAACAATAATAACATTTAGGTACATACCGTATAATATACTAATATCAAAAATATTTTAATATCAAAAATCATAATAGATTCTTGTTTACATCCTTTACATCCAAGCTTTCGGGCATTTCGCCCATCATCAGAGATTGAAACTTAACTAGACGCTCATAGAGCGTTAACTCGGCGTGTAGGATGATCAGCTGGAACTCCAGGCAATCTCTAGCCCACATCCTCCGCTGATCCTCTGTTTTTGTCTAAACAATGTTTTGGGCAAAATTGTTTTGGGCCGTTAATTTTTAAGCGTTGGGCTTCCTGTGGTACGCTCAATTGTATTTTGTACTGATTGCAGTTCGATTTTTGCTTCAGGAATGGGTTTTAAGAATATCGAACTCCTAATGATACTCAAGATATAAAGATTAGTAGAACTTTGTTTGAGTGCTGTGAGGTGTTTAATTTAGGATGAGAGGTCTATTTAGTGTGTTTTGGGATCGATATATTTTGAGTGCTCACAAGGCAGCAAGTCCCGTAATCGATCACTTGGTTTCAGCCGAAAATAAAATACTTTCTCGATTCGCTCAATCAAGAGCTTTTGATATGTAATAGAATGGCAACCTATCAGTATTCTGACCTGCTTTCAGGTCGTTTACTCTGCTAACGGACCAGAAAATCGAAATTTTTTTTCCGAACGCTCTTCCTGGGCTTCCTGTGGCCGGGATGGACTGGACACTTCTAACACTAAAAAGCCTATTTTAAAACTCGGCGTCTGCCACAGGCAGTCCACGCCGAGTAAAAAGCAATAAAAATTATATCACTTTACTGTGCACGTGCATAGCAACACATTTGTCATTTCATTGTTATGTTTTCTACGTTAACTAAAAGTTCGTTAGAATTGCATTCGATCCTGATGATGGGCGAAAGGCTTGGATGTTTATTAAATTCTCTACGTAGAAGAAACATATCTTTATAATTGTAATTTATCGAAGTTTGAAATCATATTTTATATTGATATATATAATCTATGTTTCTAGAAATTTGTTAGTGCTAATGTAGGTATTGTTATATTCAACAGTAAACAATGTAAACAAGAATCTATTATGATTTTTGATATTAAAATATATTTGATATTAGTAGACTAGACTTGACTAGACTAGACTTGAATATCAGAGAAAAGACGAAATTCAGGATTTAAAAAATCTGTTTTATTAGTACTTTTGCGTTGGTGATTTTACTTCCACTCTTGACCAGTGATTATCGTCTCATAATCACTGGTCGCTCGACCAATCACAGCGTGCGAAACTCTATATTCAAGTCTAAAATTATACTAAATACATATATATATACAACTCATACATGGTCTAGTGATTATTCATACTGCATCCATGCACCAGAGACTGTGAAGTGAAGGGGTCCATGCAAGAACACAGTATAAGTGATTTAGACTTTTGGTTTTGAAAGTTCAATTCTGGTTTGGAGGCTAGGAGAATTTAGATTTTGATCACTTTTAAACTATTCTTGCACAGACCCTTCAGTGTACATGTCCACGGGCATTTATTTGGTGAATGAAAACAATTAATAGTGTCCTTATGGCTTATATTTATATATTAATTGTCTTCCTTTCTATGCCATGAAATTGCAATAAATAAATAGTGTGTTTGACAATAATAATTTAATAATAAGAACAATTTAATAATAAGAATAATAACAACATTAGCTGGAATGCATTCCTTGTTTTTACACCTAAAGTTCAGACGTGATTTAACCCATGCATATGTAATTATTCAATGACGACCAAATAGACCATTAGTAAGCAATTCTGTGTGATGAGGTTGACAAGCTGCCACTATATGTACATGTGTACCTGGGGGGCATAGTATTCATCTAAACAGTCTAGTGTGGTCACAAATGTGGCTACAAATCGTGTTTAAATTCATGTTAGCCTGACCATTACACTTGTATAATGCTCCTATGACAAAATGCTTGAGTGGTTTTGTTGGTGTTATTATAACTGAGGTTTGTATACTTGCTTTGAATTACACTTTGATTATTTAGAACTAATACTGTGGTTTCACTAGACATTCACATACACACATTTTTATACCCAATGAATGAATTGAACTCTCAATTTATTTTCCTAAGGTGTGTAAAAATGATGTTTAAATTACTCTAAGCCGATTAGTTTATCTTTACTCTTTAATTTACCCAAAGAAAATGTTCAAATCAGAATCTATATTG
The DNA here is from genome assembly GCA_033675265.1 of Actinostola sp. cb2023. Lineage (NCBI taxonomy): Eukaryota > Metazoa > Cnidaria > Anthozoa > Actiniaria > Actinostolidae > Actinostola > Actinostola sp. cb2023. Next base: position 300,482 of record JAUJYZ010000765.1, read on the forward strand.
AAGGATTATTCTGTTTATTTTTGTAGGATCTTAATTTATCTCAAGAGATACCTCGTGCGAGTTCCGAGGATCAAATGACAAGCAAGACATCAATGTCCAAGTCTTGTCCTTCCATGACTCAATCACCGGGAACCTTAGACTCTTTAGACAAGGAATCCCTTGCCGTCTGTCTGTCTGACACCAAGGAATCAGAAATTATAACGGATCGAATAAGCTACATGTGTGTACATCAGGGACCAAAAATTGTGTCATCCCTGGACACCGAGTCTTCAGCAACAGCAGAAACAAGTTGCGCTTCTCCTTTACTAGGGGACAGCAGTAACTCAACTTTACCAAAGAAGGTTTCATCATTGGATGATGCTTGTCTACAGAAGGAGCTTTCTTCTATGTTGTCATCCGCATCATCTGCAAGTTTTGGCCGACTGAATGATGGTTCTGGCATTATGTGTAGGATATGTCACTGCGGAGAGGAAGAGGAGAAGCTGATGATTACGTGTCGGTGTATGGGCACTGTCAAGTATGCTCATCAGAATTGTGTATTAAATTGGATTTCAAAGTCAGGAAATCAATATTGTGAACTTTGTAAATACAAATTCAAAACAAGAAGAAAGAAAATCAAATCGCTGTGGAAAGTAAGTATTTATATATTTATATGCTTCTGGGAGTGCATGTTGACATGGAATGCATTTTTAATGTTTGTACATTTTGAGTACATCCAGTTTAATTTGCATGTCTTGGAGCACTTTGTACATGTATTGTATTTGTGTTTCCATCTTTTGAATTCTGTATTTTAACCCAACTTACTATGCATTTATAAATTATTGTTATCATATGATTTTAGTTCTTATTTCTGTTTCTTTCAATTTCCCATTTTCTTCATTTCTTGTGCCTCATCTTTTCAATCCGTTTGTTAATTTCTATGGTGTTTTTTTTTCCTTTTCTGGCTTATGAGACAGTTGATCTGCATGTATTCATTAATAATGTATTATGAAATACATTTTCTCTCTCTTGGGAATATCATATCAGCTTTTAAGAAAACTAAAACTTTCAGAGTGTAAATAAGTCTATGTTCATGTGAAGCGTTATTTATCTAGTTTTGCATTTAATATTTTGTAGCAATGCTTTAAATAGTTTGTACATGTAAAGTGTTTGAAAGTAAATTATGTGCTTTGGCTGTAAAGTTTTAAGTTCCACAACATTTTGTTTCATTCAATTCAACACAAGAAGTTGATTCGCACCTAAGCATGCTAGACCACCGTTCTTATAATCAAATGCTCTCGATTAGGGAAAGATAACAAAAACACATCATCAACTACTGCTGTGATAGAAAATTGTTTACTCTGCAGGTGCAAAAAATCAGGTGTTTTATCTGGTTATTTTATACTCTTTTTCTCATAAAGACAACACATCCTTATCAGTCCCTGCACACATCAATAACCATTCATTTGAGCACCTGCAAATTGTGTAGTGTAGATCAGAGGCGTGTAGAATACATGTGGACTTGTATGACTGTATGTTACGTACATGTACATTTTGTATGTATGTACATGTATGAGCCATGCTCACTATAGGTTTGTCACTGTTTTAGGGGTTTCAGTAGAGGATCGATAGAAGTATTTACATTTAATTTGACAAATCTAGCTTGACATGTACATGCATATAGTGAACAAAATTGAAAGATCAAAGTTGGCATAGACAGCAGAATACACTAGGAAATGTTTACATTGCAGCACCAGTTGCAGTCCTCATTTTCCAAAAAAAAAAAAATTATTTCTCATATCTGAATGTTTCATACCCTTGGCTGTTTTGACATCAAGATTGTTTGTCAAATGAGCTAATTTCTAGTGTTTTATTGCTTTTAGTTCCTTTATCAACAAGTATACAACATTGATTGATTATTATTACTAGTATTGTTTCACTAGTGTGAAAAGCTAAACACTTTGACACAGTAATAAAGTTTATTATTCTAACTTTGTCGTTTTACATCGAAACAGTAAAAGATTGCTGAGCGTTGTAGTTCTCAAAACAAATATTCATTCACTTTGAAAAATAATCAATTATTACTCGTTATGGAGATTTTCAAATTTCAAATTGAACACATGAGATATGACGCCACCAGTCGCCCCTAGGCTAGTTCTATTGCTTACACGTTTTAATAGAGCTTTCCCCATCTCTCATTATCACTTTTATTCGCATAAAATGTTAGCGTATGGTAGGTAAATAGTTCTCAATTTTTAGCAACACTAACAATGCATTGAGTTGAATTGTTTTATTAAGATACGAGGTCTTGCTATACGTGAGCATTACAATCTATATAGATCAAATGAGCGCTAGCAGTTAACCTTGACAGTCGAGCGAAACGCGGAAGTATATCCTTTTTTGGATGATGACGAAAGGCTGATTTAATACCCTGTTAGCAGAGTTTCCTCTTTGCTCGATGTCTTTGCGTTTTTCTTTTTGACCACAAGAAACAGAAGCAAAAGCCAATACAGCAAAAGAAAAATACAAAAACATCGACCAAAGAGGAAACTGCTAGCAGGGTAAAGGCTAGCCTCCTTTGCAGGCGTCCTCACCTAAAGACGCCTGCAAAGGAGGCTAGGTAAAGGCTGATGGATGTTTTCCGCTTTTTTACCTTTCCCGCTTCTCTATTCAGCCCGTTATTAATTGGAAATAGAATATTGAACTTGAAAGCTTCACAGTACTCGTTAGTATTTTTCTCTAAGCGGAAGTAGTCTATATTAACAACTAACTCGCGACCCTGGTCAGGGCTTGGCTGTTTTCTACATTATAGTATGACTTCATTATTTGTCACATCTTTCAGTGGAAACAGCCGTGAAACATGTGCTTCCGTGTATTTGCCCCCGCAAGGTAGTCTAATCTAAACTAATAATTCAATCGTGTGTCGATCTGTCGTATATTGAAATGAATGGTACTTTTGATTGAGGCATTAATGCTATCATGACGTCATACTTGGCGTACTGGCATCACGTCCCATGTCTTGTTCAAGAAAAAATATTCGCTTCACTTTTTGTAAGAACAGTCTAGTTTTTTTATGGGTATAGATTATGACGTGCAGACTACACAGGCGATCTATACTACACCCATAACGGAGAGAAATCGTTGCGTGGTCTGACGGTTGTTGTTTATCTACGCACACACAGTTGTAAATAAAGCGATTGTATCCACACTTTTGATTGGGTATTTCTAAGTTGTTTAATTCGCCTAGTCGGGCAGATTAGAGTGCTACTTATGCATTTGAACCCGTAGTCTTACGGGACGTGCACAGAGTGCCCAACATATACATATTGCGCGCGGGTGCTCTACCACAGGAAACCCATAAAAAGACGCGAGCATAGAAATATCCATCCTCGGAAACCCAGGGGCTGTAGGGGGAGGGGGAGGGGAAAAGGAAAGGGGTCGGAAAACAGCCCCTGGGGACAAACTCTTACAGAACGAGTTCCAGAGAAGTTAATGAGATGTGCTCTGATTGGCCACAAAAATATTTTGTGGCCAATCAGCAAAGAGCGGTACGTTGCACGATGACAGATAGTGCGAAGACATCCGGTAGCCCGTTTTAAGTAACGACTCGTATTACAACTGGTGCACCAAAGCGATAACAGCGGGTGCCAGCTTTCGCGGCAAAATACAAATACTCGAATGTGATTGGATGAGAGGCCATCTTCTTCCGATATTTCATGGTTTGCCGTAGATTCCAACAATGAGCGAACCATATTTGGTAGTACTTAGCATAATTCGCTATTACCCGAAGTTATACGGATTTTCATCGTGAGGAAGCTTGTGATACGAAGGTAAACGACTCCAAGTTGTTGAAATGTGAGACTCTTCAGAATGTTTATATCCAGCAAATACATTATTATTTACCCATGTTTCTTTGTAGTTACGTAACAGTTAGGTTTATTTAAGTTTCCATGGCATATTGTGTTGCTGTATGTTCGTGTTCTAAACATTTGGAGTGGGGATTCCGCGAAACTGCGTTCGACTTGAAAGGTCACGTCGAAAGAAAGGTCATTTGTGGAAGGATTCCAAATGCTGAGGTGTGAAGTACCAAACGGACCAATACAATTGGAGATTAGCTGAATAGATGTCATGGTTAGCGGAAATACAACACAGACCATGCAGTTGCTTATGATCAAAGAAATCTTTAATTTCTTCAAATTTCTTATATTTAATTCAAGTGAATTGTGTACATATCAAAACTAACCGGTTTGATTCGAATTAGTAGCATTCTCGGTCATTTAGGCTTATTTTGGCGACTCATTACAAACATTATCCAATTACAGTGTATGGTATGATCATCTTCTTCAGTATACAAACTTGCTCACGAGAGAAATCGCTGAATTGTATGAATATTTGATGCTTTCTTGAAAAGTGTTATCGTTGGATATTATCTAACACTAGTAATATCTAAAGATATAGGTTTGAATTTGGCGCTACGACACCTTTTTTGAGCTTTGTACCAATCAAATTCTTGTATTTAATTAAAAGCAAACAAGGTCTGATTAACGGCTCCAAATCGCTTTCAAGTCCAAATCCGCACCACCTCTTACGCGAGCCGCTACTTAACTTCAAAGTGCACGATTCCCATGTGGCAATATGTGGTCTAAATGCAGTCGTTTCCCTTCTTTCTGCATGTGATCCATAGTTTTCCCTGGCGCCGTTTTTTGGGAGTTTCTCTCTCGTTTCAAAACGAAGAGCACAAAAGGTTTCCATACAGGAACATTGGGGTCAACTTTCTCGTTAATGATCACGAAATCTTCAACATTTCTTTTTCTTCTTTTATCGAGAGATTCTTTGCCACAAACATGGAAGCAGTCATTAACAGCCTTTTTAGAGGTTTTCTGAACTTCTTCCATACAACCGGACGACAACAAGCGTAGAATAGAATAGAATTTAGCGAGGTCCATCAGATTGTATTCATGTATAAACAATGGCTCAGTGATAACTTCAAAGTGATAATTGATTTGGTTGGCAGTTCATTTAATCCCATTAACCTTCTCTGGAACTCGTTCTGTAAGAGTATGTCCCCAGGGGCTGTTTTTCCCTCTTTCCCTTTCCTTCCCCCCTCCCCCTACAGCCCCTGGGTTTCCGAGGATGAGAAATATCATAAGTAGCCTCAGAAAAAATGGTTGGGTTGCCTGTGGTCGATGTTATAGTTGGATAATAATGAGCTACAAGTAATTCAATATTCCACACTTTTTCTCTTCAGTGGAAATTCCCAAGTGTCAGTACAAAAGGCTGGCTTCACATCGGTCTCTTTATCGCCTTCGTTACCATGCTTCTCACGTCCATCACTTGGATAGTCTGGTCACGTGTTAGTTCCACGCCCACAGCGGTGGCCGAGCGCACCACTGACGAAGTGAAATTCGCCTACATGCTCAACGGTTTGTTTATAGCACTGGCCGTCGGTGGTTTATACTTCGATAGCTATCGCCACGTCAAACGATACTTTCAACGTTGGTCGGTGCTGAACCGACACATGATCATTGAGCCATATTGCAAACGTACTACTCAGGGGGGAGGTGACAGTGAAGAGGAGAAGGCAACTACACGAGCTGCGTCGACTACGAGTATAGCCGTTGAAATTAGCGAGAACGAAGCAAATCAGTCACCTGCTAATGCAGACATCGAGAGGAAATCATTGAAGAAATGTAAAGGGACGTGGGTTTGATAGAAGAACTGGTAGTTTAGTATGAATAATGGAGCTGTTTAACACTGAAATACCGTGGTATTATCAAATCACGACCAAAGATATATATTCTAAAGTACTTAAACTCATATTATTGTTTCCGAATTTTAAAGTGCCTATGACGCTTGTTTTTTTGATCAGTTTTAAAATCACTTTAATTTGAAGTGAATAGTTGCATGATTTGATACTTTGTGATTTGGGACTTTGCATCTGTGAGTTATAAGGGTTTGAAATCTCAAAATGCAAATGAGGTGACGTCAAAGGGGAGGCATCATTTATCATACAAAAACACTCTAGTGCAAATTACTGACATGTTGAAACTGGAGGAATCTTTTCTTAGTTTTCATTTCATAATTCCATAGACTTTTTGGCTACTTGAAAAACACTTAATAGATTATGGCAAATGCATCCCTTGACTCCTTGACGTCACCAAATCACCATGTCGTCATTTGAAACCTCTATAACTCAGTAATGTGAAGTTCAGCCCTGAACCACCCCAACATTCACTTCATATCTAGAAGTAATTTCCAAGATAGAAAAATAGCGTCATAGGCACATTAAACACGAAGTTCCGGTATAAAAGGACACTGTCCAGGGATACAGCAATACATTTGTTTAATCAATCTTTGCTAGTCACATATTTATGTACATGTTTATGTAGTGATACAAAGATTAATTAGCAAAAGTTAGTATTGTCTTACCCCTGGGCAGGCTCCTTTTCTACTGGAACTTCGTGTATGCATGCCCGCAATCCTCTACCCACACCTCCGTTATTGTAGGAGTAGGTTGGGGGACAAACTATCATGTTCTTTCAGTATGGAAGAAATGCTAAAAAATGATGTCATGACATCAAATGACATCAAATTGTCATGTTATACATTCTTAGAATGTACGTTGATAGATTGTTTTTGTTGTTGTTGTTAGAGTGATTCCAATCAGTAATCCTGGGCACTACTAATTAGCTGTCAGTGTTTATTTAGATGCAAAGAAGTACGGCCGGTTTGAACTAGGCCTAATAGTGTGTATTGGTGTAGTTAGTAATGCCCAGGTTTATTGGAATCATTATATTGTATTTTTGTTGTTCTTGATTGAGTCGGATCAAACCAACTCGAGTTTATTCTTCGAAATAAAACAGAAGTAGGTTCTTTCGCTCGTTCTGCCATGGGAGCGAGCAAGAGAAAGTATAATCCTAGTCCCAAATTTCTCCTCGGCTCCAAACAACAAACGTCTGCAAGCTCAAAGATATTCGATGAACTCCTCCCACTGCTTCTCGTTGGCATGGTGTCGCGTTAGTTTGATCCGACCACCGTACAGTAGATCAGTGTCGAAAGTTCCATCGTATATGCTATTTACTCATCTTGAAGCCTTCAAATACGACCAAGAGAAAATAGCTAGTAATGTCGCTAGGCAACGAGTGCGGCTAGCCTGCTCTGCCGCTCAAGTCTGTATTCGGCGAACTTTAGCATTGAAATGGAAGCATGGGAAATCACTGTATGATTGACATAAGGTACTTCCTTATAAACCAACAATATTTCCCATGATACATTTCGGTCGATACACGGGATTTCCAATGGTCTCATTTCTTGATAAAAGTCCGAAGTAAATTTCCGTCTCGATCCTTTCTTTTGCAATGGAAGACTTCAGATCGAGAAAAGGCAACCGCAACATTCTAGCAACATTCTAGCTGTTAGTACATTTGACATGGCTGCATAATCGCAATGTGAAACATGTACCTAGTGTCCCGCGAGGGAATTGTGGTTCCCGCGGGACTTTATGGATAGTGTGTAAGTTTGATGGTTGTCGTTGGTGTAGACATAGCCCGTCATATTTTGATTATATAAAAATTTACAAAACCTCAAATCCACAATAAATCACGTTGAATCGTTAACATGAATATACCGACAATAAAATAACACTATGATAAGAGTTTCTTGTTCTTTATGTCTATAATTAATAACCGGTACTACGTGCCCTACACTGGATAAGACAAATGCTCTTCAAACCCCGGGAATTATTTACAAATGTCTTGAAGAGCGCGCGTTTTGTCGAGTGTCCGCAATGGGGTCGCGGGTGGGGATTTAGTTTATGTTATTTGGGTTTATCGCGCATAGTAGAGGATAGAGTCCAGGATAGAGTCGCTTTCGTATAGGTGAGAGTTACGGTACGGTTCGCGCCGTGCGGTGACCATGCCGTGTCTAAGCATTCTGATTGGTTGACGAATGATTTTGCGCGCTGTGATTGGTTGAATAGAATGCCTTCGATTCCGTACCATGACCATAACTCTGTGCAGTAGGTTTCCCACTCATACGAAGACGACTCTAATGATTGAAAGTAACGATACAGTAATGATACAGTAACGATACAGTAACTAAATATTAAAACTATAGAAGAAAGGGTCGAGCGGGAAGAAAAAACCCCAGAAGTTTCAATATTGAGATCCGTTTCAAAACGATGGTAAAATTGAAATACGAACTAAAAAAAAGTGTTAGGTACATTTACTTGGAAGAACATCAAATATCTCCACAATATATATGGTGTAAAACCCACCCATTGCCTTCTCCCTTCCCAATATCATCCGAGTAGTAGTCCCCCCCATATGCTGTGAATGGAATGTTGTGACGTTGTAAAACGACGCTACATTCCAGCGTTAGAATGTATTTGGATGACGCGGAATTGCATCTATGGTATGTAGTTTAAACAACGACATTGTTATGACAACACGAACAATGTTTCAACGGTCACTGTTTGTAAATGGAAGGGAAACAATGTATGACGCAGAAATAAATTTTAGTAATGTAAATAACAAAAAGAAGAATGCGTAAACAAAATTAGAATGCATGAACTCGTTAATAAATACTTGCAAGTCAACTGACTTTCATCAAAACATTGAACAGAATTCACTTGGGATTTCCTCAACTAGTCATGTATTTCTTAATCGAAGATGATTTCTCCACATGTATAACGGTCAATGAGGATGGTACGAAGGAGGTGATGATTTACGATAGCGCCAACTTATCCCCCCTTGAGTTAGTCGAGAAAATGAATGGTGGTGGTCTGCACGTTTCCTTCACAAGCTTCGAGAAATTCCAGCAGCATTTCAAAAAAATCAAGACTTTCATCGATCAGATCAGTCATGGAAACCCCAAAAGGAAGAGAAAAGAAAACGAAAAAGAATACAGACAAGAAGAAGGCTTGGCGCAAGAAAAGAAAAGGAAGACGAAGAGCAAAGACAAGAAACAAGTCTTAAATTATCCTGACACTCCCGCTCCTTTCGTGAAGAGAGAAACCTGTTTATCTCAAGCTGATAATGCCACGAAGAAAAATTTTGTGCGATGATCGAATTGGAAATGTCAGACAGGCAAAAGTCCATCGAGAATGATTATCTTTGCCAAAGAAACGACTGATCAGCTTTCTACCATATCATCGTTAAAGAAAACTGTTACGAATGTTGCCACGACAGACCAAGCCAAAAAGATCACGATCTGTGTATTGAAGCCTCGCACGTGGAACTTGTTGAACGTTTCTTTGAAAAGGCATTGTCAAACGTAAACAAGGTTAAAGCCGTTCTAGAACAATGGTGTAAAAGCTTAAGTGACTTCGAACCACCTGTAAGCTCAGTAGAGATGAATAAGTATAACTGTTCTGAATGGATCAATGAAAAATTAACTGATAGTTTGACAGTTCAAAAAGTAAAAGAACTTCTTTTGGCGGAATCGATCAGATGACTTTTGAATGAAAGTAAACAATGTTTATTTAGCTTTTTCTCAGATCAGTTTAATTTTTGCGGCTTCTGCAGAGCTTCTCGCCCTTCTACAAGGACTGGAGCATCCACAAAGATGGACCATGGGTACTTATCCGTGAAAATCAAGAAGTAAAAAATAAATATTAAAAATATTAAAAAAAATACTGTACAGACAGGAAGTTGGAGATTATGAACTCTGCATGAAATACTGGTCACAATATAGAATGTGAAGAAATTTAAATTGTGAAAGTATTTAATTCTTGTGATTTTTTAAATGTCAATAGTAACTGTAATACTGAACAATGTTTAAATGAAATAAAACTATATAAATACTTCAAAACCATAAATGTTGCGTGCTCATTTTCAGTTCCGAATCAGTTTCAATATTTAGTTACATGCGCATTGTTCACACATTATTATTTTTTAGTATGAAACAAAGATTTCAAGCCTAATGCATCTCCACATCTTGGTCAGAGACATCATCGTCATCTAACTCATTGATTAGATCGTTCAACAAAAACTTTCGTTTGTGAATGGCCACTTGCGTTGCCTCTTTCCAACCATACTCCCCTGTATCTAGTAGATCCTGTCTAGTTCTCGTGATCTTTTGATAAAATGGATCTCTTTTCATTGCATGCATCCATTCCAACTTTTCCATCAATACTTTTCTTAGTTCTTTTCTAAAAACTGGCAACATTTTATTATGTGCATTTACTTTAGCACTCGGTTTTGTTTCACCTTGGTGTTCATACTCCTCCATAAGGCTTTCTACCTCTACTTCATGTCGTCCCATTGCTTCATCAATGAGAGTTGTCCAGCACTGTGGTAATGATTGATTGTCATCAGAGTCACTTGAGTCACTTGAGTCCATTGCTCTCGCAGCTGGATTCTGATTCTTGACTATCGTCGGTGAAATTATTTGGAGAACTGTCATCACTGTATTCCTCTTCGCTACTGGTTATTTCGCTCTGATCACTGTGGTCATCCATTTTACAGGATTTATTGTCTAAATGGCGTCTCAAATTAAAGCCTCTTGAAAATATTTTACCGCAGAAAGAGCACGTTGTGGAATTAGACATGTGTAATTACTATATTCCTACCACGTACTGTTGCTGTGGAATGGTTATCAATTCAAAAACGACACACTTTATATGGACGGTAAATTACCAATTGAGCAGAATGAGCATGAAATGAGCAGTTAATGTGCAGTATGAGCATGAATTGAGCAGAATGAGCATGAAATGAGCATGAAATGAGCAGTATGAGCATGAATTGAGCAGGGTGATGAGCATGAAATGAGTAGTTAATATGCAGTATGAGCATGAATTGAGCAGAATGAGCATGAAATGAGCATGACATGAGCAGTATGAGCATGAATTGAGCAGGGTGATGAGCATGAAATGAGTAGTTAATGTGCAGTATGAGCATGAATTGAGCAGAATGAGCATGAAATGAGCATGAAATGAGCAGTATGAGCATGAATTGAGCAGGGTGATGAGCATGAAATGAGTAGTTAATGTGCAGTATGAGCTAGTATGAGCAGAAAACGAATGATATATTCTCGACTGCGTCAATTAGCAGGAGCTCGTTCAGAATACGAACGTGTAATACAATATGTACTATGATAGAGGGTAATAAAAAAATTTAAAAAAAGAAAGAAGATATACACTGATTATAATATTCATTTCATTCTCAATGAACATGATATATATTTAATATCTTAAACACTGTCTGATTGGCTGATTTTGTAAATAGTACATAATATATATACGCGCAAAGTTATTTCTACTTGTGGGTTCTCTTCCTCTTACAAGCGTTTGATTGCGGTTCTCATTAGCATTATATATGTGTCATCTATCCAGTTCAGTTCATCCACCCCATGCATGATGCATGCGTACGTGTTTTACTTGGTTTTATGGTAGATGCAATTACACAGATAAAAGTTGCCTTGACAGTGCGGACATGATGTTTTAGGATATCGTTTGTAACATTCGGGCAGTAGACAATCTACGACTTCGAAGCGTCTGGTAGTACAGCGGCACGTTTCCTCTGTAGGAGTGAGATCCATGAGACTGTAATGGTTACAATATCGATTAACAATCACAGCATATCCTTGTTTGAAATGAAACGTAGTTTCACAGTCACAATCTTTCTCCAGAACGATGGGATCTTCACCAGTGTCAGCACGCTCTTTCAAGTCAATCAAGAATCGTTTCATTTCGGCAAAGGTGCGACCGCACACCTGACAGTGATTCATTCGCGAGCAGGATTGAAGAAGTTCCTTCATACAGCATTTTTTATTTGGATCCATAGTAGAGGAACAACTCAGTAAGTTTGTTTTGTCGGGGAAACCTTGTTTATTACTGAAGGTTTTAAACTTTGCAGACCAAATCATTTTATAACATTTCAACAAGCGCGTGGTCACCAAGCTTTTTAAAAACTTCAGCGGCCAATCAGTTATTCACTATGATTAAATTAACACTGATAATAACTCATATGCGTTCATTCGTATCGTCATCTAGTAACAATTGTATATACCATAAGTATGTAATAATATATAATAAGCATTTTGATTCTTAAACTTTACCTTACAATTACAACATCGTTCACATACATTCATAAAATCTGCATCCTCTACGACTATGTAATCGGGTGAATTTCTTTTATAGCTATAATGATGAATACTTAGATGACTTATTTCTGAATACTCATACGAGTTTTTACGAGCTTTCCGCGTGCGTTTCAAAAATTCAGATAAGGGTTCATCTTTTCTGTCGATACTTTGATCTTCATCTGCAATATATCTTTTCATATAATTTTTACGAAAGCGTTCAAATGGTTTCTCTTGGTAGTCTTTTCCGTTCAAGAAACGTTCCTGATCATCCAAGTGAAAGTCCACAATCAAACGGCGACCTCTGATTTCGTAAAGCGTTCCTTCTTCTTCGTTGTTCTGTTTCGACTTGCAATTAATTTCTTCACAGTATCGCTCCCCTTTGGCTTTGTATTTTTCCTTTTTAGCTATTCCATATTCAGATGGAAGTATAAACTTGGAGTTCAAAGCTTTACCAAATTGAAATCCATACAATAGTTTCATCCTGTAGTCGTTCACAGCCTCGTGCTCTTTTTTCACTTTAAGATATCGTTCGTTGTACATGGTTCAATCGTTTTTGGTACCAGTGGAGAAAGAGCGCGGCCTTTGTACTGAAGATAAGCTTCTCTTGGATTGTTTTTAGGACCAATGAACTTCTCTCTGGTTTCTTGGACTAGGTAGAGGTGATGGTCGGCACTAGTTCTCATTCACAGTCACAATCCTCACAGTCACTCCATCATCTTTCTTGATGTAACAGTGGAAGTTGATACATTTGTCGATTTCATGGGCCCACGATGAAATAGAATACTCGGGGTAGATTAGAAGGCTGAAAAATTTACGAGACATTCGATTTGCAAAAAGGGCAATGAAGAATCCCTTTTTCAGATGGGTGCGTTGTTTGGCTGTTATCTTTTCGTCACGCATTTGAAGCAGGGAAGAAACACTGAAGGAGGAATGGATCTCGTGAATATGGTTTTCTAAGGTGTGCTGAATGTTGGCAAAGTGTGGATGGTGGTAAGGAATGCCATATTTTCCCATCAGTGTGGGTAGAAACTTGAGCATCTCCACATACCACTCTGGACTTTTCATTAAAGGATGGATGTGGTCGAACAGCTCGGTCCAAACGGATTCTTGGTCAAAGTGCCAAACATCCCATGCTCCAAAAAGTCCATGCAGCTCGTTTTGTTCCCTCACTTTTTTTTGCATCAGCAATTCTCTTGGAGGTGTAATAATAGAGACAGTTGAAAAACAATTTAAGCTCATTCACCTCCTTAGGGATGAGAACGCGACCATTTCGTAGCATCATCATCATGAATGTCTGAAATCAGAGCAGAAAATGATCAGTTTTGATTTGAGACGTAAAGTATATAGAGTGAAACAAGGAATGGAATGTTAAAGTTATTTTACTTTTTGAACTGTCAAACTATTAGTTAATTTTTTCATTGATCCATTCAGAACAGTTATACTTATTCATCTCTACTGAGTTTACAGGTGGTTCTAAGTCACTTAAGCTTTTACGCCATTGTTCTAGAACTTTAACCTTGTTTACGTTTGACAATGCCTTTTCAACTGAGAAACGTTCAACAAGTTCCACGTGCGAGGCTTCAATACACAAATCATGATATTTCATTTGGCTTGGTCTGTCGTGGCAACATTCGTAACAGTTTTCTTTAACGATGATATGGTAGAAAGCTGATCAGTCGTTTCTTTGGCAAAGATAATCATTCTCGATGGACTTTTGCCTGTCTGACATTTCCAATTCGATCATCGCACAAAATTTTTCTTCGTGGCATTATCAGCTTGAGATAAACAGGTTTCTCTCTTCACGAAAGGAGCGGGAGTGTCAGGATAATTTAAGACTTGTTTCTTGTCTTTGCTCTTCGTCTTCCTTTTCTTTTCTTGCGCCAAGCCTTCTTCTTGTCTGTATTCTTTTTCGTTTTCTTTTCTCTTCCTTTTGGGGTTTCCATGACTGATCTGATCGATGAAAGTCTTGATTTTTTTGAAATGCTGCTGGAATTTCTCGAAGCTTGTGAAGGAAACGTGCAGACCACCACCATTCATTTTCTCGACTAACTCAAGGGGGGATAAGTTGGCGCTATCGTAAATCATCACCTCCTTCGTACCATCCTCATTGACCGTTATACATGTGGAGAAATCATCTTCGATTAAGAAATACATGACTAGTTGAGGAAATCCCAAGTGAATTCTGTTCAATGTTTTGATGAAAGTCAGTTGACTTGCAAGTATTTATTAACGAGTTCATGCATTCTAATTTTGTTTACGCATTCTTCTTTTTGTTATTTACATTACTAAAATTTATTTCTGCGTCATACATTGTTTCCCTTCCATTTACAAACAGTGACCGTTGAAACATTGTTCGTGTTGTCATAACAATGTCGTTGTTTAAACTACATACCATAGATGCAATTCCGCGTCATCCAAATACATTCTAACGCTGGAATGTAGCGTCGTTTTACAACGTCACAACATTCCATTCACAGCATATGGGGGGGACTACTACTCATCCGCCCTAGAGCCCTCTTCTTTGAATCTCTCCATTAACTTGGCTTCAGTCATACTCCAGTGCTTAGCACAGCTACTGCACAGCTGTAGCCCTTTGACAAAAGCTGACGCGCATTTGCTGTGTTGGCCTCAATCCAGTGCCGGATTATAACTCGTGGAATAGGCCACTTGTACTAAGAAGTCACGTGATCCCAACCTCCTTAAATCGAACAGCAGTGTCAAAATGAACTCCAGAAATGAAAAGAGCAGCTTGAAATTAGTAAAAGGGCGACGTTTCAGCTCATAATGCCTGACAGGAGAAATGACAATAAAAATAAAATCGAACGTTTTCTAATAGTGTTATTTGGAACTGACGGCATGCACGCATTCAGGGGAAAATTAATTATCCCCTGACGCATTGGATGATGGGAAGCAAGGGTGGCCGAGTGGTGAGAGCCTCGGTCTGTCACCTCTGTGTCCCGGTACGTACGTTCGATTCCCGGACCTGGGATCACATGTGATTTGAGTTTGTCAGTTCGTTCTCTGCCTTGCTTCGAGGGTTTTTCTCCGGGTACTCCGGTTTTCCTCCCTCCATAAAAAAGAACTAGTGAGCTGAAAGTTGTATGTATAGAATATTAGAATGTAGTGGTAGTGTGTGTGTGAGTACAGTGTCCCCCAATTAGTGCGCAAACGCTAGAACACATTGGACACTTTAAATAAATAGTTATTTATATTTATTTTTTATTATGATCGGGCGCGTTAATAGCCGTTTTTTAAGGGTTAAGGGTGGGGAGAAAAAATCTAAAACAACCCTTAAAAAACGGCTAAAAACCAGCTAGAAAGGATCGTCATCGAAAATTTATTGTTATTGTCATTTCTCCTGTGTCACATTATGGGCTGAAACTTCGCCCTTTTACTAATTTCGAACTGCGCTCTTTTCATTTCTGAAATTCATTTTGACACTGCTGTTGGAGTCACGTGACCTCTTAGTGCAAGTGCTTATTTCATTAAAATACAAATTTCCAGTTGTCCAATTGTCAATTTTGTTTCGTGTTCTCGTTAGTATTTGTGCATAATTTACACTGAATTGAGGAAAATGCATCTTTTTTCAATGAGTACAAAGTTCTCATTCGAGATGACGTGCTCGCGCATGTTCGCGCACGCGTTGGATGACGGTATTGTTACATCCGGGGAATTACATGAAATCACGTTGTTCAAGATGGCGGAAACAGGTGAGATGTAGTTTCATTCAAGACAAATTACGATAGCATTTTTACAACTTTTTATTGATAATAGCACCATAGATCGTGTGTTAGAATATACATGAACTATCCAACAGTCGATGGATAACATTTGATGGATAATTTTCTCGCCAGCAAAGAAAGGTAAAAAGAAGAAAGGCAAGACGGTCAATTTGGTGGAATTCCTGACCGGCGATGGCCCAAACCAAGCTTCCACCGGCTCGATGGGGCCGGTTTTTGCGGCCAGATCTACGTCTAGTTGGGCAGACGAGAGTGAAGAGCTCAGCACAGACGGTAAACTTTGTAAAATCTTGTGTTGTGAACTCGATCTATTTCAATAAAACATCATCAGCCAACGTGGTGTTCAGCTTCCAGTCCTGTACACGATGTGTTCGACTATGATTGGAGGTGTTTCTGTGAATAAGATGAATGTTTGATTGGCATTCTCTCGTGTGCTTTAGTAGCTTAAAACAAGATTCCATGGATTTTCGAGATTTTCTGGTAAAATATCAGGTCATTTTTTTAAAGTCAGCTTAAAATTTTCTAAGAAAGTACAGATCAAAGACGTGTTTATTACACCTATTATCAGAAGATTCTATCCTCTCTTTTTATAGTCACTATTGACTTTAGATTCAATGGATGATTACGAAATACTTTTTAGAGGTTTTGTTTTTTATTTCGTGCTAAAATATTAACTTAATTTGTAAAAATTATGATCCAAAATGTCAAATTCAGTAATTGAGTTATTATAAGCCTATTAAATACTTCATTACTCGTGTATGTTAAAGCAATATTGACTGTAAGAAAGAAAGGAACTTTAAGTTTAATATTATAGTGATAATAATAAATGGCCACTTAGTTTGATGTGATACATTCCATATAAAGCTTCAATGTACTCTATAGAAAGATGAAACAAATGAATAATGAATTAAGTGTTATGTGATACTATTAAGGTCGCTGGACTTATCTTCAAAACAGATTCTCTCAATTATTACATCCAAATCCATACACTGACATGAAAACTGTGAAAAGGTCACTTATTTTCTTTCTTTCTCTACGAGCCTACATACAAAGTAATATAGACTGCATTAGATGCAAAAAGAAGACTTTAAATAAGTAAATACGTAACTTGTTTTGAGAGTATTTTTTTTGTCCAAAAAGTTATTTAGTCTTTATATTTTAAGTGGCTAAATTGTAGAATATTCCGCCACAAAAGAAGTTCAGTATATACAATAGAATCTATTGTATTATTCGTCATTCTCAAAGAGTGCCACTACAAGAGCTTGATATAGTGGTGGGGTATTCTGCAATTGTCCCAAAGCAGTATTTCCAAGGAAATGACAGTAGAATTGACTAATATCTTTGTATTTTTCTTGCATGTAACAATAGTAACATAATCAGTTATCTAAGGACAACATGCCCAGCTTAGCAAGGGATCTTCCTTATATATATATATATATATATATATATAACATAATCAGTTATCTAAGGACAACATGCCCAGCTTAGCAAGAGATCTTCCTTAGAGGAAGCAGATTATTTATTATGAAGCATTACTGCAGTGACCAGACAATGGCGTTTGTCTTGGTGGGGTGACCATTAAGAGGGTTGTCTCTATATATTATTGTATTATAATCTTAAGAAGGAAGTTCATATTTTCACAATGAAATAGTCAAGACGAAATGAAGAGTCTGTGAAAGAGCAGTGTAAATTATCACTGATCAAATCCTAAATTCTCCTCTAGAATCTTTGCATTCTAAAGGAGAATTTGGATTTTGATCACAAGAAGTCACTTACACTTATAATATCAGTTAGTGACTTTTGTTGAATATTTCCTTGTATTATTGTCACAATAAAGGCAATAATAATAAATTATTATAAATAGAAATATGAAATGTATAAGATTTTTTCAATATCGCCGACATCAGTTTCAAAACTACAATAATAATAATATTTTTAGTACAGAATAATAAATTACCAATAGGTAACATGATTAGTGAAATCATTTGAAACTTTAGTGTAATGGAATCCTAATTGTTGATAGAAAATAGAAAGAAATAAGTAGAATTTGGCCAAAATGGTATCAATCAGTCTGGCATCTTTTAATCCATAATAATGTTATTATTATTGAACAAATAACTCAAGGGTAACTAAATTAATTGAAAGGAGTATACTGTATACACCTATTTCAAAAAAGGTTGTCGAGGACATAAGTCCATAGGCGATAGGTTATACGTCGTTGCAAGACCGAACTGCATTATGGTAACATCTTGAATGGCATGTATGCCAGAAATATTTCATCAAATTCGATTCAAAATGTGTCTTGGCATGTTGAAATGGAAATAGGTACGATATCATACAGGCTTTTATATCTTTTTAGCTATTCAACTGTTACCGGTGGTCTAGGAACGACGTATAACCTATTGCCTATGGACTGCTGTCCTCGACAACCTTTTTTGAAATAGGTGTATAGATAAATGGATTTGATTATTATAGTATACCTAATTGCATAATCGTTGTTGGGTTGAAAATAATAAATGATGGAAGCCAAGACCATAAGGATGGATGGGATAGTGGTGTAAATGTACCACGTTTCATGCAGATTAAATAAATACTCTGAAGGTTTTAAAAAGTATGAATGGGAAGAATGTTGATTTTACAATATCACTTGAGAATTTCGATTTCCCAGAATTCCTTTTGGACATAGCTTTAATGAATGTCCAGCCAACCATTAAATGCAAATAAGTATGTAAACAAATTTCATGTTTGTTGTCCACAGCTGACAATAGATGGCCAGAAGAATCCTTTGGTGGTATCAATAATCAAAAGCGAATCGACCTGTCTGCATTGCCGACAGCACCTGTAGCATCGATGACTCTTGATGTCGACTACGCCAAGATTTCAGAAAAACCACCATTCACAGCCTTTCTGGGCAATCTTCCATATGATGTTGAAAAGATGGACATTATGACATTTTTCAAACAAATTCAGGTAAATTGACAAGGAAAGTTATGTTGTCATTATTATTAAATTACGGTATTATTATTATTATTTTTATTATTACTATTATTGAAACCTGTACAAAGAATACAGTATTTTTTTCTTGTATCTTTCTTTATATGTTTGTATCTAACCTGAGTATCAGGCTTTTTTGGCAGAGGGGGAGAGAAAAAGAAAGGAGGAAGAGAAGGGAAAAAAGCCTGACACAGACCTATTGATCTGAGCCTTCCGCCCCTCGCAGCACGATACATATATCTGAAAATAACAACCAATCAAAATCACTTCTGCTTTGCCAACTGTCATGTCAAGACTGTCGTATGTCAAGGAGCTTGACCTTCAGTGCTGTTGGAGTTTTTAAAACCGTTTCGGTACGTTCTACAAGCATCGTTTATATCTTCTTCAATTTGGTTTTATCGTGCTACCCTCGTTAAATAAAGTCCTTACTTAGATGAAACTAAGAAACAGCTGATAAATCAGCCTGTCGGCAAAACCCCAAGCACTGCGTCGGTTTTGTTAGTTTGAAGACAAAGTTCTTGTTATTTCTTCAATTCAATTCCAGGAAAGGCTTCATAGCTCCTTCTAGAGCCTGTCTAAATTATTTTCAACCATAAATAACAGAGGAAATCGAGCTTATCCTTGTAGAATACGATGTATCGTTTCCGGTCGGCTGTGACGTTTCCCTGGAGACATTTCAAGCCTTTGTGTTTTATCCAATCATGCCAACGTCCAGAATCTGGACGTCTGACATGGGCAGATCAATGCCCCCCTTGTGTCAGGCCTTCCTCCTCTTTCTTCTCCCCGGGCCTCTCCCCCTCCCCTTTCCTTTTTGAAGGCCTGATACTCAGGTTAGTTTGTATCTTTCTTGTTGATTGTAGATTTATTAATGGGTGTAAAGGGGTTGGTTTGTATTTATCAGGGTTTAGTTGGGTGGAGAGCCTTGTAGGGGACTTCATGTCCTATTGTTTCTTCGCCTGCCTTTTGGCAAATTGTAAAATGAATCGATAATAAACAATTTTCTAAACCATTTTAATTTCTGTGTTTTGTTGACACTAGATCACAGATGTGAGGCTGCCTCAGGATTCTGGAGGCGGAAGACCCAAAGGATTTGGTTATGCAGAGTTTGCAGACAGAGAATCATTAGTCCAAGCATTGAAAATGAATAATGAGGTAAATGTACTGTGTAACTTCAAAAACTAGACCATCTAAAAACATGGATATTAGTTGTCTCTTCACCACCATTTACCACACAGCCAACCAAGATGAAAGTTTTGACGTTTAGTTTGCAATAGACAGTCTCTAGACATGAAAGAAGCTGCATTCAGCATATCTGATGTACATACCAGGGGTTTCAATAGAAGGCGGTTACCGCTGGAACTCCGCCGGTTACTTGCATTTCCTCCAGCAGCTACTTTTTGTCAGTGTATGATCGTACAGATCTAAAACAATCATTGAGTATACGGCTACTTTGAGCATCTCGTACAGCTACTTTAAAAATTAATGAAACCCCTGTATACATGTATGAATGACGGGCAGACGGAACTACATGTACATTTAAAGTATAACTAGACGCTCTTCTAGCGTGAAGTCGGGCTTCTAAATGAAATGTAACCTATTTGAACTAAATATAGATATCTTATAGTGCGATTTTCAGTGCGATTGAAACAGTTTTTGGTTGCTCGTCGTTGCATGACTCGAGCTCGATAGAACATGCTTTCCTTGCAATTTCAGTACTGCGAACTTTACAGTATATCAGTAAAAACGTTAATAGCCCGACTTCACGCTACTAGAGCGTCCTGTTTCAATCTAAATTTAAAGACTTATATTTTGGCCCCTTGACCTCCGGTGCTTTCCCTGATTGGTTTGTGCTTTGTAATCTTTCTTGGCCAGACTTTATGTCTCCTTCGGCTTTAGCTCGACGTTTAATAGCCTGCGTAGCTTCGCCCCAATCTCCGCGCCAACAAACAAGGAACGCCTGTAATGTGACCTGTCGATTTGAGGTCAAAGAATACGACGAAGAAGAAGAACGCTCTGCATTTTTAGAGTCGGGTTTCCGCAGGAAGCCCGACTAATTATTGCAAGACATACCAGTTGCAACTTTCGTCTCAAGTGGTAATGCACACATTGTACGTACATACATACATAGTTTATAAATTTAGTATGTGAATTTACAAGTATGAATAGTATATTAATATAGTTCGGTATAAATCAGACATGCAGTATTGACACAGTGGTATAATCAGAGGCCTAATACTCCAGTTTCGAGTTGTTAAGCGATGACCGCTGTCCTTGACAAAATACGCATTTGCTCAGGCTTAGCCTCAATTCAGTGTAAATTATTCACAAATACCAACGAGAACGCGAAAAAGTGTTGACATTCAACAATAGAAACCATTTTTAATTGCACGGGTTATTCTCTGGATTGAGGCTAAGCCTGAGCAAACACGTCTTTTGTAAAGGAGTACAGCGGTGTCTAAACAAACTCGAAACTGGAGTTTTGTTGAGATTGAGTATTAGAGCTTTGATGCACATAGACCCTGATGCAGATTGATTTTCTCAAACTCATTAATAATTCATGACGACAAACAAAAATGAAATCACTACCGTGAAGGAGGTTTGGACAGTTATGTGATCTTAATTAGATGTCCGTGAAACAGTACTATTACTAAATAGTACTAAATAGTGTTATCTCTATTGTTTTCTATTGTTTCATTAGTGCTATTTAGTACTAATTAGTTAGTACTGTTTCACGGACATATGGTTTGTACTCTAGCATACAATTTGCTCAACTTTAACTTTGAATTTCTCCAAGAATTATTAATGGTTTGAGAAGCTACACGTCAAACACGAGAAAGAGTGTTTCATCCGATAATCCAAACACCTTGCAGTTGGTTAAAAACACACAGGCTGTGCCTCGTTATTTCAACACACTTCTCGGTGTTTGGATATCGGATAAAACACACTTTGTCATGTTTGATCTATTACATAACTCAAGTCCTGCAACTTGTTTATTTTAGACTTTAAGGGGACGAAAACTGAGAATAGACATAGCGGGACAAAATCAAGGTAAATTTGTATTTTTATAGTAGTGTTTAATTAATCACTTTGAACTGTTTTGAAAATAATATTGCATTGAGAGTGGAAGCTCTTTCACGCACTAATACTAGCTGGACAGCTGAGTTCTCTTCAGCTATCGTTATACCTACATGTAATAACTCTTAACAGATCAAGGGGGACTAGCTTGAAAATTGGTCAAACTTTCACATCAGTCTTGAAAAACTTTGTTGAATAAGATGCTCTATAAGCATTCACTTGGTGGGCTTCAGCAATGAGCAATGAGCCTTTCATTTCCTCAGTGGCACAGAGCGCACAGAAAGCCCATTACTGACCACTCTATTGTCAACATAGCTGAATTATGATAGATCTTCAAAGCTAAGAGAAGTTGACTTCTCAATTGAATTTTGAGGAAAAAATACAGAGTTTAAAAAAAATATATTTCTAGTGCATTCCACTAGATCTCAATGCCCTTACAAATATTTGAAAATATATAAAATCACCATAATAATGTAACATATGATGTAAAAAATATAGAAATATAAAGTAACATAATACATAAAGACGTAATCGTTCCAAAATGTACAGGAAAAAGTATTGACTATCCCATACACGACTGTTTCATGCTGGTCTCCTATAGAGTACCAAAGTGATGACGTCATTAAAAAAGATTTCGAAAGAACATCAATAAAGAAGCTTACATGACAAATTTGAGAGCAATCGGTTAAATAGCGGCTGAGATATGGCCAGTTGAATATATAATTTCCCTCCACAAATCACTAATTTTGGCTTGGATCGTAACGTTACGCTTTGGTACTCTATTGCACATTGAACGATGTCATCTTAACTGACTATCCATTATTGTCTGGTTTGTAAAGGGGGAGAAGGAGGAGGAAGAGATTCAATGTACAGAAATGATGATACCTCCGAAAATAGCACGGGAAACTGGAGAGACCAGTGCGAAGAACCTCCATCAAGACCAAGTGGTCGCTTTGGTGATAGTAGTAATGGTTACCAAGGAGGTGATAGATATTCCAGGGAGGGCTTTGACAGGAGAGATGGTGACAGGTAATCAATCATACATACATCGTGCACTTGTTTGATGTTTTTTTTTGTTTTTTGTTTTCCATGGATTTTGTTTTTGTTTTTTTAAATACATTTTATTATATCTTCAATACTTATATTACAATACATCGTGCACTTGTCCAATCACCTTGCTTGTACTCTAAAGTAATGCTTGCTGCTAGTGATTGTTTAAATACAGTCACTTGAAAGTGTATATATAGAGGTTATTACACGGGTAGTTGTGTAATACGGCTGGATATTTTTACGAGTCGTGCTGTATTTTGACAAGCTGTAGGCGAGTCAAAATACAAACAGACGAGTAAAAATATCCAGCCGTATTACACAACTACCCGTGTAATAAATTGTTTATTATACGACAACAAAAAGCAAACGTCTTTTTCTCTTTCTTTTTATTTGCGACCTGACAAAACAAGAAACAAACTGAGCACGGAAAATTGACGTGTCCGAATTCTAAAACGTGTAATACGCTGTCATATTTGTACTCGTATTTGTACTGTAAGATTACAAGTTGTGTAATAAATACATGTATGTTGTGGTTTGATTTTTTCCCACTGGTTTAAATGTTTCTGATGGGTCTGTAGACTAGGTAGGGTGGATTATCAAAGTACAACAATCTCCTAAAAAACTTCAACCAGTGAAAAATGTTGAAGTACAACATAATATACTGCATTGTATCGTACCAGGCACTTCTGTAATAGATGGTGCAATATACTTCATACCAGTTCCAGGAAGGATACTCTCTTTTCACTATAACATTATTATTGGGTACTGTAGTTGTTGCCATGTTTTATTGAAGTATCTGGCACTACAGCTAGCTGATGTAGTTAAACAGCCTGTTACTTCATGCATAGCGACGTGCTAAGGTGTTGTTTTTCACCAATCTCTTCATGATCAGCCAACCTTGTAGTGTCCACAAGCATTTAACACTATTTATTGAGCATTTTAAAAGTTATAGAGTAGCTAAACAGTTATGTAATATGCAGTATATACTCTTACTGCTAGGGGTCGTTATAATGATTATGATGATCAGCGCAATCCAGATGGTTCTGGTGATCGAAGGCCAAGGAATCGCTATGACAGTGATGGCTTTGGAGATCGTTACAACTATCGTCCAAGAGATAGAGACATGTATGACCGAGAATATCGGTATGGTTAGCCATGCTATTAAAGTGTCTACATTAGTCGGCTTCATGCTGGGCTATTAGCTCTTGATGAAGCAAAATGCTTGTATTTCAAACTAAGATTTTGTTTTTGTCAATATGAATATTTTGTTTAAAGTTTTTATGAATCACTAAACATTGTGAAAGTTTCAATAATAGTACAACAAGAGCTCATTGTTATCAATAAATATTTATATCTTGATATCCTAAATAATCATTGTCTTATTTTGACTTTTTAGGGGTAATCGTTATGGACGAGATTTCGGCCGTGATGGGCGAGATTCATCTGATGATCGAGGATCAATGGAAAATGGTTTGGTGCGTGGTGATGGTTTGGTGCGTGGTGATGGTTTGGTGCGTGGTGATGGTTTGGTGCGTGGTGATGGTTTGGTGCGTGGTGATGGTTTGGTGCGTGGTGATGGTTTGGTGCGTGGTGATGGGTTTGGTGACCGTTCTGGCGATCGAGGAATGGACCGAGGTGATAGAAGAGGGTATAATGACAGGGGATATGAACGTAGTGACAAAGGTTATGGGTTCAACAGAGGATATCAACGTGATGATAGGGGGTATGGTGACCGTGGCGACAGAAGTTATGGTTTTGATAGGGGTGACCGTGGGGACAGAGGTTATAGTGACCGTGGCGACAGAGGTTATGGTGACCGTGGCGACAGAGGTTATAGTGACCGTGGTGACAGAGGATATGGCGATGGCTGGGGTCAAGGGGAGAGGAGATTCGGAGATCGTGGTGATAGGGACAGACGTGACTATGGGAGAGGAGATGTTGATAGGGAGATGACACGAGATCAAGGGATGCCTTCATCACGAGAACCTGAACAAGGTACAAAGTGTATATGTCTACTTTGATACAGTGAAGTGCCATATTTGAATAATCACTTCTCATTATGTCCTTTTATTTGTGAACACGTCTCTCCACTACACTACACCTGAATTGGAGGGACGTACAAGAACCACTGAGGACATAAACAAATCTCTGGCAGTGACCACCCTCAGTGTCTGCCTCACTGAGGTTAACCCTGTTTTCAGATCCCCACTATCTCCTTTCAAGAGTCTTGAGTCTCTTGAATAAAGTGTTATTACAACATTTAAAAGTATAATATATATTTATTTGTAGCCAAAGAAAGACCCAAACTACAATTAAAACCCAGAACAATACCTCTAGAGGGCAACCCAGCGCCTGTGACAACAAGAAGTTCAATATTTGGTGGTGCAAAACCAGTAGACACTACAGCAAAAGAAAGAGAAATAGAGGAGAAATTGGAAAAAATGAAAGTTGACATGAAAAAGGAGGATGGAGAACAGGGTGCTAGATTTCAAAGAGAACGAGCCCACTCAGGGGAGGGAGAGTTCAAAATTCGAAGAGACAGCAGTCGATCTAGTGATGGTGAAAAGGCAACAGTTCGTGAGCGACGAGATAGCGAGAAATCAGTTGAAAAGGAAGGAATAGGAGGAAGCAAAGATAGTTCTAAGGAAGATACAAAACCAGTACCCATAGCAGTACCAAAAGAGGCACCTCCACCTACTGTTAATGTCTGGAAACAAAGAATGGAATCACAAAAAGCTTCATCAGATGACAAGGCACCTGCTTCAGAAGAAACGCTAGACAAGCCGAGCACTGCCAAAGCAGTAGTCAAAGGCAGCCCAGAAAACACAACAGTACCTTCAGGTGGTCCCACATCAATAACAGGTAGAGGATCTGCTACTACTAGGCCATACAGTAGAGGTGGAGGTGGTGAACGTGGTGGAAGTAGACTGCGAGGTAGAGGAAGGGGCAAAGGAGATGGTAGATCTTCTGAATCTTTTGGTGCAACCGAGACGAGAAACGAAGAAAAGAAAGAGCGTAAAGAAAGAAAACCTCCAGAACCCAAAATGTCTGAAGAACAACCACCAGTAAGTTTATCAAAGTTAGGGGTATCGAATGGTCAAGGCGAGATTTTGCGAGACTCTGAGACAAGGCATATTTTTGCGAGCGAAGATGCTTTTTCACTGATTTCCTTTGTTTTCAAAATTCGAGACTCAGAGCTTTTTGCGGGGGAAAAAAGACTTCGAGACCTGCGAAATTTGACCGAAATTTTGGGAGACTCTGAGTTTTTGCAGGACCATTTGACACCCCTAAAGTTAGTTGCATAATCCAGAGACCACCCTCTTTTTTATTTTTCAACACTCCCATGGTCAGGGAAAAGTTTGGGAAGTTTTTCAAGGTCAGGGAATTGTCAGGGAAATTTCAAGTCTGTACTGAAAGTCTGTGGAAAGACGGGAATATTTTTTTTTCATGGAGGCTTCACATTTAAATTCCAGTGTCTGTACTAATGTTTCTGTCTTGGCCTGTTTCCACTATTTCTTGTATTTTTCAGTAACTGTAGTCATTCAGTTGGGTAAAATATTAATGCAGTGAAACATGTTCAGCGTGGTCAGTGAAAAAAATGAGATTTGTTCAGGGAAAAGTCAGGGAATTCTGTTTCATCAGAGGAGTGGGAACTCTGTTTTCAAGACCAAATTTATCGAAAATTGATATGGACATTTTTCCTTTCCAACCAGGTATTTCACGAACAGAGCAAATTCTCACTTCTAATGGATGCAGACGCTGAAGAGGAAGAGGAGGATGGTGGAAATGTAAACGAATCTTAATATAATCACATGTAAATGAATTAGACATGTACAAGGTTGTGCTCCCTAGATTTACAACGAACATTGTTCTCACACAACCCAGTAGAAAGACTGTCTATAGTCAGTAATGTCTAATATGCATTCTTAAGGAGACTTCAAACAGTTCTTCAGCATGATTGTACATCTTACTAGAGATGATTACCTTTCATAGTAAAGTTTTAGGAAAATAACATTTTGTTTTGCTCTTTTTTCATTTTTCTTCATGAAATTAAAGCCTCACAAAATACGACGTTGCCAAAATCGTGAAATTAAGTGTGCACGAAATTAAGTACGAATAAGATATGAACGTATGACCCATTTTGTAAAATGCGCTAAGATCACAATTTAGTGCATTCAATAAGAACCACATATTATTATTATTGAAGCCTGCTGAATAACTGATTGGTACTTCCTTATAAAGCAGGTCCTCTCATTTTATCCTGTGAATTGCAAAGGTTTTTGGGTACGCCAGGGGCAAACAAATGAAAGTGTTTTCTTTTAAAATGCTTATAGTTTAGTTAGCTCTCGATGCCTACCATTTCCCACTAAGTTGTTCGTCGGCAATTATGTAGAACTTATACACGAGCAAAGGCCTACATTTTATGACTTTGTTCTGTCTCCCCAGAAAGCTTTGCAATTGATGGGATAAAATGAGGGGGGCTCACGGTGGGAAAAAAAGATCCAAAATTGGCCAAACAAGTTTTCAACATACAGTTTTAATCCAATCAAACTGAAACTTGGCAACATGATAGTACATGACATGACAGCTGGTTCTATGTTTTTTGCTTTTTTGATTTTGACGGTAAAATGACGTCAAGAAAATGCCAACAAATTTTGAATGAAATTCAGATATACACTAATTTGATCATTACATTAGAAAGAACATGTTAAATTAGAGATATAACTGAAACAATATCTCAGATGCCGTTATTCAATCCAAAGATATGATTTTTTTTAAATTTGAAAATCTGCCATTTTGTTTCTAAAAATAGCACAAAATGGCGGGAATTTCAAATTTCACAAAATCATATCTTTGGATTGAATAACTGCATCTGAGATATTGTTTCAGTTATGTATCTCTAATTTAAGATGTTCTTTTGAATGTAACGATCAAATTAGTGTATATCTGAATTTCAAAATTTGTTGGCATTTTCTTGATGTTATTTTCCCACCAAAATCATGCAAATCAAAAATTCAAAAACCATAGAACCAGCTGTCATGTCATGTACTATCATGTTGCCAAGTTTCAATTTGATTGGATTAAAACTGTACGTCAAAAATTTGTTTGGCCGATTTTGGGTCTTTTTTCCCCACCGTGGCTGGTGACCAGCAACTCATTCCTTACCAAAAAGGAATTACCCATGATTTGTTGTGATTATTCATGATCCTTTGTAGTTGTCAAAACCCTTTCTAGACAATCTCAGAATGTGTTTAATACACGTGAGTGTACCATGGCAGTATTTATACATTGTACATGGTACATGGATGAAATGAAGGGATTTGTGCACAAACAATAGTATGATCTCATGCTAAATTCTCCTATATGTCCTATACATTCCACTGGAGAGTTACCATTTTGATCTTATGTCACACCATTCTCGTATGCAGAATGATGTAATTGTGACAGGCCAATAGTACCTCGTCTTTGATTTTAATCCACTGGTTATTGCCAGACCATGCATGTTTTGTAAGAATTCGTTTTCTCGTTGATGTCTCATTTGTTCCTAATAAGTTATATGTCACCACTGACTCTGTAGTCCAGTGAACATTGCTGTGATTCAATAGAGAATAAATAGCAAGTATATTTAAATGTTACCATGAAGTCATCATTTATGAGAATCTCCATAATCTGGGATAAGCGTTTCTCTACTGCAGTCATGGACGTTTCCTGTTGTTCTGGATATCTGGTTAGTACACTAACTGTACCTTGGTACAGATGAAGTCTGTGGACACCTAAAATATGTCTGCAATGTTTGTTGTGGCCAATCACATATGATAGCAGTGAAGGATGTCGAACTGTCAGGTCGACTTTCCAAAAAAACATTTAGGTATTCAAAATCGCTCAAATCTATTATTCGCAATGTAATAATAGGCAAGAGTTGCCTCCAAGCATAAATTTCCAAAGGTTTTCATGTAAAATTTCGATTTTTGAAAATTCATATCTTCGCAATAATATTTGTGAAGCGATCTTTTCTAAACTTCACATTTTCACTAATTTCAACAAGCTCTTTCCAGCTATGATAATCATTTTTTGTCCTATGAGTTTTGAAATTACGTGATAAACCCTCATTCATGGGCCACCTTATAACACGTCCAGTTTGGTTTGCTAGAGAGTATTGCTGAGTTGCATGTGACGTCATGGTGGCCATGTTGGATCCCACAACAAAGTATTCCTCATTTAAGCTCCTCTTGTTTGTACCACCAACATGGCCGCTGCGTCTTTGTACTTAAATCTCCAGGGATCGATTGCAACCCAGCAAGACACCATATCAACTATGACAAATATCCCATGCACACAAATGGGGAGTTATATTTATTTGCAAGTGTTTAAGAATTTACAGCAACATAATTTCCAACAGATCATTAAATTTTTGCAGTTGCCAAGTCTACATGTAGGTTGATGTAACTGCATGCACATCAAGTGCATTTTATTATGCGCAGCTAATTGCCAACCTGGACTAAATTGGACCACCTTTCCTGGTCAATGAACACCACCAGTACATGGATTATTGAATCTGGTGCTTGATCCAAGATTACTTTACAGTTCTTTACAGTGAAGTTTTCTTATGGTTTAGGTTAGTGTTATTAATAAATAAATGGCCTATTAATACCACTTAAAATCCGACTAGCTTAGTCTTCCTGCAATATAATGGTAAGTTTGCTAACACACATCAAATTAATGTACCAAAAGTAGCTTATAGTACTTGATATCTTGCAAACCCAGGTGGTACTTTTATGCGAAGCCCTTTTGGGGATTTGGCCTGTGGACTTTTTGGGGTTGAGTTTTAGCCATATTGGTTTATCATTTTGGCTTCATACACACGTCACTCTTATAGTTACACTTGACAAAATCCACCCTGGGCTTGCAAACTGACAAGTCCTGTGGTCTTATTGAATTCAAATGTTGCTGGCACATAACACTTAGCCTGCTTTCAGGCTCTCTTTAATTATTTTTTTTTTGGGGGGGGGGGGGAGGGGGATTGGGGAGAGGGGAAGAGAGGGGGAGAGGGGATTGGGGAGAGGAAGGGATTAATCCCTACATGACACTATGAAAAGAAGATAGTACAACTAAGGCAGAAGAACACAATAACTCTTCCTGTCATGTTGCTATTTTAAACTACAGTTGAACCCCAGTATCTCGAACTCGGTTATCTCGAACCCCCCGTTATCTCGAACACAAACCCATTTCCCTTGGGTCGTTTTTTTCAGTCAATTGCTATCGGTTATCTCGAATCCCTGCTATCTCGAACAATTTATCGATTCCCATGGGAGTTTGAGATAACGGGGTTCTACTGTAATAAAATTCTGTGTAAAAGTATGATAAGCTTTATAATAGAGAACCATATGTCCGTGAAACAGTACTAACTATAATTAGTACTAAATAGCACTGATGAAACAATGGGAAACAATAGAGAATAACACTATTTAGTACTATTTAGTAATAGTACTGTTTCACGGACATATGGTTTGTACTCTATAGCAACAATATAACACACTCTGATTGACTAAGACTTCTATGAACTAGAAGAACATTAATTTTGATATAATGTGCACACTCATTGGCTAAGATATCTATCTATGAACTATATTTACCCATGGGTTGCACGCTATTTCTAAATGCCATATTATAAATCAATTAGTCCATGTGCCCATAGCGGATTAATAGACACACCTTCGTTGACTAATCGATAAAAACATCTCTCAAGCTGATATTATTATATCATTACCCCCTATAAGCTAATCTATTATGATCATAATATTATTATTGTATTGTATCTATTCGATTACAGTAGGTAAAATAAAGGGGTGCAGCTTCACAACGGGGATTTCCTCCCAGTTGTAATCATTTTGTAGTCATAACAGAGGGTATGGATGGGGGTATGCGATTGTCAGTAAACTACTAAATTTTAGGCCAATTGTCAGTTAACTACTAATTTGTCTAATTTTAATTAATTATTAACTTTCGTTTTATAAATGATAGATATTATAGGAAGGGAAGTACTAATTATCAAACAATAAGTAATAAAACCATTAAATATCACTCACTGACCTTTATAAGCAGGGGCGGATCCAGGTTTTTGTCAAACAGGGGGTTGTGTTGTGTGAGCGGCGAAACCGCGAAGTACTAGGGGTGTGGGGGCATGCCCCCCTGAAAATTTTGAAATCTACAAGCTCTAAAATGCAATTTTTAGAGATCTGGAGTTGTTTTATTAACACAACAAAACTCAATTTTCAGTAAAATGTTGAGTTTATTGGACATGAAATGAAATGAAATGACTGTCAGTGAAATGACTGTCAGTGCTTCAAGATGGCGGATCATGAATCAATGTCATGTCAATGAGCTTCGCCGAGAAGTCTACTATCAGATTCAATCAAGTGACATGCAGTATAACACCATTCTGCTTTGTTTTATTACTCGTGCCCAGGCCGAAGGCCTCTGTGACGCTCTAACGTGGACCCATCATCACTAATTCTATAGAAGCTCAAAATAAATACAAAGTCTAAATAAGCCTTTAGATCACTGTTTAGAAAATGATCATCAGTTCTAAGAACGATGGCAATTACAACAATTTTAAACTAAAATAATAAAATGTCAGTTAACTGTTAATTTTTCAATTGTCAGTAAACTACTAATTTCTGAGTCATTTGTCAGTTAACTACTAAATTTTAGGCCAAATGTCAGTTAACTGTTAACCCCATCCATACCCTCATAACATTGTGAACAATATTATTTTGAAGTTACTTATTAATTGTTATAAATCTGCCGACAAATGGGGTATGCAGTACAGCAACTAGTCTGGAACATAAAATATACAAATGTATACGTCTAATTTTGGCTTCTTACCTAGTCTGGGACAGGCTATCTTTTCATAGCAATTTGTTTGGAACAGGACCACCCCAACCCCCAGGGGGGGTACTCAGGGGTATCAGTGACGGGGAGGTGCGAATGAGGCCAAACATTTTAACCCAAAAAAAGTCCATTACGCAAAAACAAGACCCCAAAAAAAGGCCAACGGCCAAAATAGTAACCCCCAAAAAGTCCAATTTTTCTCCACATAAAATCGAGAACGGTAGGATATCATTTTTATCAACCCCCAAAAAAGTCCTTGACAAAATCTTTATATCAAAAAAAGTCCACCAGAAAAATGAAAACCCCAAAAAAGTCCCAAGCCGCGAATTTCAAACCCAAAAAAAGCCTTCGCACCTCCCCCCTGAGTACCCCTCCCCCTTCAGTTTAATCCCCCTCCTTTTGGTTTGATCAGCTACAAAGGAAGAATGTCTGGGGGCTGGGAAGCCCTTTCTCCACCGTTGCTTGACCAAATGATGGATCCCCAACGCAAGGGGCTGCTCTCGTCTATACAGTCTGTACTTTGTGTTTATATAATATAAATTATTACTATTCAATTACTGGAATACAGATACATATACAGACCGTACTACGAATGTTTTTAGGATTGACATTGCCACCCTTTTCAGAAAAGGTACTGGGCTTTTTCTTATGTACAACCCTTAGTTGTTTATCAAGGCTGACTGTTTAGTTATTGCCTCTACCAAATAAGGCCAACAGCAACAAGAAAATTTTTATAATATCCAAGTAGAGGGTCAGGGATGCAAAGATGTACTCCTCTGGGCTGAGCTCGTATTTCTTTCCTCCCATGATAAGCTGAACATCATAGGCAAGGAACTGAAACAAAGCAAATATGGGCTTTTAATTCTAGTCTGCAAGTAAAAGGAGGATAACAAGTACGCAAGTAGGATAACATTGTAATGTTGCATGCTACATTACTGCATGTATACTGTAGCTACATGTAGGCATGCACTCATTAGCATGTGTGCCTAGCACATGTACCTTACAGTATGCAAGTCGTGTAGCACAGCACATTATGTCTATAGCTATCTTAAAGTAATGCAATACAAAGCACTGTAAAGCACAGCACTGTATAGCAAAGCACTGTACAGCACAGCAAAGGACTACTTTTCAGCACTGTGCAGCACAGCAAAACACAGCACAACACTGTAAAGCACAGCACTGTAAAGCACAGCACAGCACTGAACAACACAGCAAAGCACTACAGCACAGCACTGTACAGCACAGCACTAGTTACTGTACAGCACTGCACAGCACAGCAAAGCACTACTGTACAGCACAGCACTGCACAGCACTGTACAGCAAAGCACTGTATAGCAAAGCACTGTACAGCACAGCAAAGCACTGTAATGCAAAGCACAGCAAAGCACTGTACAGCACAGCACTGTATAGCAAAGCACTGTACAGCACAGCAAAGCACTGCAATGCAAAGCACAGCAAAGCACTGTACAGCACAGCAAAGCACTACTTTTCAGCACTGTACAGTGCAGCACAGCACAGCAAAGCACTGTACAGCACAGCGCTGTATAGCAAAGCACTGTACAGCACAGCACAGCACTGTATAGCAAAGCACTGTACAGCACAGCAAAGCACTACTTTTCAGCACTGTGCAGCACCGCAAAACACAGCACAGCACTGTAAAGCACAGCACTGTAAAGCACAGCACTGAACAACACAGCAAAGCACTACAGCACAGCACTGTACAGCACAGCACTAGTTACTGTACAGCACTGCACAGCACAGCAAAGCACTACTGTACAGCACAGCACTGCACAGCACTGTACAGCAAAGCACTGTACTGCACAGCAAAGCAAAGCACTGTACAGTACAGCAAAGCACTGTAGCACTGTACTGCACAGCAAAGCACTGTACAGCACAGCAAAGCAAAGCACTGTACAGCACAGCAAAGCAAAGCAAAGCACTGTACAGCACAGCACTGTACAGCAAAGCACTAGTTACTGTACAGCACTGCACAGCACTGTACAGCAAAGCACTGCACAGCAAAGCAATGCTGTGCAGCACAGCAAAGCACATGTATGTCAACTTACAGCAACAAACAGCAGGGCCAAGACTCCACCCAGTACAATCTTGCCAACCTAAGGGGGGAAACAAACATCCGATATTCATATAATTTTACATGTGAGCCTATATATATACAGTGTATGAGATAACTATACAATCATGGTACTTAACAATGGTCGATACTTACAGTTGTATTCAGAAGGAGCCAAACAGGAGTGAAGATAGACATGAAGAAGAGAACCAATGCACAACAAAACAGCATACCTCCCCACTTGGTAAAGTCATACTATGTTAGACATGTACATAAACTATTAATACCAGGAAAAGATGCTTTGTGCATAGACATGGATGGATGGATGGATGGAACAAAGAATGGATGTGTTAATGAAACTCATCACTTAGCAGTAGATGAGCTTGGCATTAGGTGCTTGATCGATGGGAGCAATAGCAATGTGATAACGAAGACCACAATAATTGCAAGTATCGTCGGTATCATTTGCTCTGGTGTGTGAACCTTGCCAGGTAGTTGTTTTGCCAGGCTTGCATCATCACAAGAATAGCGTGCAAATCAATACAGGGCCGTAGCCGACAGTACGGTTGGTCCAGTTTCAACCAGACCACTTTTTGAATCAAACAGTTTCAATTTATTTATTTTTTAATTATTCGGATATTTTTTTTATGAAAAACAAAGCTTGAAAACTAGACCACTCAAAAACTGGTGGCTGCGGCCTGCACTTAAGGTGGTAAATTGACTACCAGGAATTTGAACTGGCGGCGAGAGAATTTGTATCACGTGATCACAAAATATTTGTCTTGTGATCGAACGTCGAGTCGACGTTTCTTCTTGAAATGATCGAGGGAGAGGTACATGTACTGTAAACAGGTACAGAAATGCCTTACAACAAGACCCTATCTTGTTTCATGGTATTTTTTTACCTACAGGTTTATATATCTCCCTCAATCATTTCAAGAAGAAACATTGACTCAACGTTCAAGCTAACATGATCACAAGATTAGTGTGTGATTGCATTTAACAACTCTTAGCGTGGGCCACCAAGCGACCCTTGTGACAATTCTGGCCATGAGCAGTGAGCTAGAGAGGCAATAGTACAATAAAGCAATAATCTAGTGCTACTTAGCTCGATTTTAACTTTTTAAATTAACATTTAACCACATTGAAATAAAAAAAATGTAGATGGATGGATTAATATGGAATCTATACTAGGATCATGACCTCACCTTTGTTTGGCAGGCAAACAACATCACAGAGAAACACACCAACTGAAATGAAATTTAGCCATTAGTCTTGATATTTGGACACTACACTGTATATGGGTTACTACTATATGTATCACAGTTATTAGTAAGAAAGCTAGCTATTTGCTTACCGCAGTGACTCCCATCAAGATAATTACTATATGGGTTACTACAGATATGTATCACAGTTATTAGTAAGAAAGCTAGCTATTTGCTTACCGCAGTGATTCCCATCAAGATAATTACTATATGGGTTACTATATGTATCACAGTTATTAGTAAGAAAGCTAGCTATTTGCTTACCGCAGTGACTCCCATCAAGATAATTACTATATGGGTTACTATATGTATCACAGTTATTATTAATAGTATTAGTAAGAAAGCTTGTAGCTATTTGCTTACCGCAGTGACTCCCATCAAGATAATTACTATATGGGTTACTACATGTATCACAGTTATTAGTAAGAAAGCTAGCTATTTGCTTACTGCAGTGACTCCCATCAAGATAATTACTATATGGGTTACTACATGTATCACAGTTATTAGTAAGAAAGCTAGCTATTTGCTTACCGCAGTGACTCCCATCAAGATAATTACTATATGGGTTACTATATGTATCACAGTTATTAGTAAGAAAGCTAGCTATTTGCTTACTGCAGTGATTCCCATCAAGATAATTACTATATGGGTTAATATATGTATCACAGTTATTAGTAAGAAAGCTAGCTATTTGCTTACTGCAGTGATTCCCATCAAGATAATTACTATATGGGTTAATATATGTATCACAGTTATTAGTAAGAAAGCTAGCTATTTGCTTACCGCAGTGACTCCCATCAAGATAATTACTATATGGGTTACTACATGTATCACAGTTATTAGTAAGAAAGCTAGCTATTTGCTTACCGCAGTGACTCCCATCAAGATAATTACTATATGGGTTACTATATGTATCACAGTTATTAGTAATAAAAGCTAGCTATTTGCTTACCGCAGTGACTCCCATCAAGATAATTACTATATGGGTTACTACATGTATCACAGTTATCAGTAAGAAAGCTAGCTATTTGCTTACCGCAGTGACTCCCATCAAGATAATTACTATATGGGTTACTATATGTATCACAGTTATTAGTAAGAAAGCTAGCTATTTGCTTACTGCAGTGATTCCCATCAAGATAATTACTATATGGGTTACTATATTGTATCACAGTTATTATTAGTAAGAAAGCTAGCTATTTGCTTACCGCAGTGACTCCCATCAAGATAATTACTATATGGGTTACTATATGTATCACAGTTATTATTAATAGTATTAGTAAGAAAGCTAGCTATTTGCTTACCGCAGTGACTCCCATCAAGATAATTACTATATGGGTTACTATATGTATCACAGTTATTAGTAAGAAAGCTAGCTATTTGCTTACTGCAGTGATTCCCATCAAGATAATTACTATATGGGTTACTATATGTATCACAGTTATTAGTAAGAAAGCTAGCTATTTGCTTACTGCAGTGACTCCCATCAAGATAATTACTATATGGGTTACTATATGTATCACAGTTATTATTAATAGTATTAGTAAGAAAGCTAGCTATTTGCTTACCGCAGTGACTCCCATCAAGATAATTACTATATGGGTTACTATATGTATCGTTATTATTAATAGTATTAGTAAGAAAGCTAGCTATTTGCTTACCGCAGTGACTCCCATCAAGATAATTACTATATGGGTTACTATATGTATCACAGTTATTATTAATAGTATTAGTAAGAAAGCTAGCTATTTGCTTACCGCAGTGACTCCCATCAAGATAATTACTATATGGGTTACTACATGTATCACAGTTATTAGTAAGAAAGCTAGCTATTTGCTTACCGCAGTGACTCCCATCAAGATAATTACTATATGGGTTACTATATGTATCACAGTTATTAGTAAGAAAGCTAGCTATTTGCTTACCGCAGTGATTCCCATCAAGATAATTACTATATGGGTTTATACTATATGTACCACAGTTATTAGTAAGAAAGCTAGCTATTTGCTTACCGCAGTGATTCCCATCAAGATAATTACTATATGGGTTACTATATGTACCACAGTTATTAGTAAGAAAGCTAGCTATTTGCTTACCGCAGTGACTCCCATCAAGATAATTACTATATGGGTTACTATATGTACCACAGTTATTAGTAAGAAAGCTAGCTATTTGCTTACCGCAGTGACTCCCATCAAGATAATTACTATATGGGTTACTACATGTATCACAGTTATTAGTAAGAAAGCTAGCTATTTGCTTACCGCAGTGACTCCCATCAAGATAAGCACCATGTTGGTTTCATGAAAACTGTAAGTCAGAATGGAATTTGATGAATTAAATAGTAATCAATTACTATATATCATAATCATACATTTTATGTTGCAGGGGTGGACACACTGCAATAGTACATGTTGCCAGCAATGTTGTGTACAACATATGTTGCAGGGGTGGACACACTGCAATAGTACGTTGCAAGCAATGTTGTCCACACCTTCATACTAACATGTCTGCAAATGCCGGCGAAATAGTCATTGGTATTTGGGTTTCTTATGTTCACAATCTCAAAAAGTATTTCTCAAAAGGCTAGCAAATTACTACAACTACATGTACTGTACATCCAATAATTGATTTATTGTGTCATCATCAAAGTCAATAGAATCTTGAAATCTTACCTGGAAATGGTACCCACAAGGTAGGAAAGAGTCACAGTCTAAAAGATCATAATTATCATGAATAAAAGATAAACAAATATCAAATTCAATATGTTGTTGTACGTACATAGGTGCCATGTTATAATAATAATAATAATAATATCTTTATTTATATAGCGCTATTTCATAGTATGTCAATAGCGCTTTACAGAGTGATAATATAATAATATATATGATAATTATAATAATATGATATAGAAAATAATATAATTATAGTTATAATAAAGATACGTTTCTTCTACGTAAAGGATTCAATATATCCGAACTTTCGGGCCCATGGCCCATCATCAGGGAATGAAGGCAATTCTAACGAACTTTCAGTTGGCGTAGAAAACACTGACAAATGACAAACGTGTTGCTATGCACGCGCGCAGTAAAGTGATAGAATTCTTTTACCGTTGAACACTTTGAGAGTGCGCGCTAATTCTAATAATTCACACTAACGCCGTAAAAGAGGAACATAATTATTAGGAATGGTTCTGCCACAGTCTCTATTAAAAATTGCGTTCTTATTTTTGGCAATTAACCAAGCCTCCGTCCATCTTCGTTTCGTCCAGTTGTTCTCACTGGCAAGTATCCTCGTGTCTACCCAAGAGATGTCATGGTTGTTGGTGTTTGCATGCTCTGATATTGCTGAACTGTCTGTTTTCGCCAACCTAACATTAGCCATGTGCTCCTTCTGCCTTGTCTTTAATGCTCTTCCTGTTTCCCTTATATACACAGCCTCACAGTTACCACAGGGGATTTCATACACCACACCTGTCTTCTTTTCTAAAGGAACCTCGTCTTTCGGTTTTGAGAGCAACTGCCTTAACGTTGTTAGAGGTTTAATGGCCGTTTTGATGTTGTAACCTTCTAAGACTCTCTTTATTCTCTCCGTCGTTCCTTTGACGTATGGTATTGTTGCAAAGCCACAATGCTCCTGTTCTTGTTTATTTGGGTCTTTGGGCCTTAGAAGATGCATGTGTGTCCTGAGAAAACGCTTGGGGTAACCATTGTCAAAACAGAGGCTTTTAAACACCGCGTGCTCTCTTTCTTTGCATTTGTCTTGATCAGTAGTTGGGATGGAATTAGCTCTATTACTCAGCGTTCGAATCACAGAAGATTTGTGTTGTGCTGGATGATGACTCCCAAAGTGCAGATATCTATCCGTATGGTTCTTTTTGTGGTAGACTGTAATATTTATTAATACTTCCATCATCATTTACTGTATTCAAGGTGTCCAGAAAGGGTAAGCCCTCATGAGAGTATTACGTTAGAATTGCCTTCATTCCCTGATGATGGGCCATGGGGCCCGAAAGCTCGGATATATTAATTCCTTTACGTAGAAGAAACGTATCTTTATTATAAAATATCAAATTATTCATTCTTGTATGTGACGTGGTTCTCATAATGCAAGCCACAAAAGAGTGTTGAATGTTAAAAGTGAGACCTTGAGAGACCATGAGATGTGCATTTTAAATTCAAGCCTGTAGATTCTGAAAAAAAACCTCCAGATTTTGAGATTGGGGTAAAGTTTACATTTCACTATAAGCAATTCTTGGACCCATTCATCACCCATAAAGAAGGATTTTTATAACTTAAATTGTATTGTCATTTCCAAAGCTGAATAGAGTGCAAACAATATAACCGTGAAATAGTACTAAATATTACTAATTAGCATAAACCATCCAGTGGTCTATCGCAAATCCTACAATCTGATTGGTTCGCTACTAGTGGTCTATCAGCTCATAGACTCTGGGTAGAGGTAAACAAACAAAATGGCGGCTTCGGGGTCACATTTTGCTAATGATTCAGAGGAGTTTCTAGACAAATTATTGTCTGTTGCTTGTTTCTGTCATTTTCTACTGACCTACTGGATGGTTTATGCTAAAACAATTAGACTACTCGTTCTCGTTTTCTATGAACTAGATAGTCAACTCAGCGGTACGAGCCTCATTGACTATTGCCTCATAGAAACCTCGAACTCATAGTCTAATAAATTGTTAAATAGTTCTAAATAGTGTTACGTTATCTCTATTGTTTTCTATTGTTTCAGTGCTAGAGTAGTACAAACACTAAAAGCGTGCAACATAAATAGTGCTAAATTATGCTAATTCTATTGTTTTCTTTTGTTTAATTAATAGTGCTATTTAGTACTTAAATAGTGCAAATTAAGTATTGCATGCTTTTAATGTTTGTAATCTATTTATAGTACCAATATTATTTTAGTACTGTTTCACAGATATATTGTTTGCACTCTACAAAACCACAGTTACAAAATTAACTTACAAATAATCCCAGGCCGATTACATTTCCAGGATAGCTCCTCCTATGGTGACAAGGAAAAGTTTTTTTTCATCAAAATATAAGATGAATATTGCAACTGAAATTATACACGTAGAGACATCTTTTCTTGGAGATATTGCAGAATTGTTTTAGAGCTGGAAAATTGTTTCTCTCTTCCTTTCTCCCATCCACTCTCTCCAAAAGACACAATACGTCATGTACAAGTGTACATACCTGACACTGTCACAGCAAACCAAGACAAAATAAAGTACGAAGAACAAAACTCTGCAACATAAGAATTACAGTACTGTAGATAAAACAATTCAATGAGCTACATGATCATGTCATCAAAAAAAACCATGATTGCATTGTTTATTATAATTGCAATTTAATCTACTTGCATCTTCTACATAAAAGAAATTAGATTTAGGAAAGGAACAGGGCTGTAATACTCTAAGTTGTCTCTTCTTCATGTTGTGTCAGCATTCTTTGCTAACATTTGCATTTATATTAAATTCAGACCATTACCATAATTTACTGTAAAGGAGATTGAAGTTTAATATATTGTAAAGCAATTTACTGCATCAGTAAATGTGATGCTATTACATAATAATGTAATAATGTAACAGAAGATTTGAATATAGCATTAAGTTACCCTTGCACAGTTTTCACTGTAATATGACAATGCCATATTAATACTACATGTACAGTAGGATCTGTGGATCAAAACTGTTCGGCACTGTATGCATACATGTGTACCTGGCTATACTCTACATTATGGTGAGTACTATAGCCCACCATCCCCAGGCATGCATAGTAGCATATATGGGTCACTGGATGACTTGTTGAACAAGACTAACAGGTCTCTAGCTTAGTACTTACAGTGCTGAGATGTAGACTGGCAGTCCTCTCTTATCATAACGTACGAAATGATTGACTGGCTTACTAAACAAACAAAATGAAACAGAAACTTCAAATATATATAAATATATATTGGTATTAGAGTGATTCCAATAAAGCTGGGCACTACTAATTAGCTGTCAGTGTTTATTAGATGCAAAGGAACAAAAGACAACAAAAGAGTGAGTGTCTAATAGTGTGTATTGGTGTAGTTAGTAATGCCCAGGTTTATTGGATAGTCCATCATTAGTAGTACACAATACAATATTACAGTACAGCATGGTATATCAACTTTAAGAATACAGAGAGATAGGATAAATTGGTTGACATTTTGGTTTACATTTTGTGGTAATTAAATGTAAATTAAAATAAATAGGTAGGCTAAATAAGGTAAGAATTTATTATTAAAATTATCTCTATACAATGTAGATATACACACTTTACCAGAACAAAAACAGGCAGATAGTCCCTACTGTGAATGAAAGTTGTAATGTAAGAATGAAGAACACCTGAGAAAGAACAACAACAAATCTTAATAATGAGCAACAATAATAAATACCAGATTGATTTCAAGCCATCAAAGCCCCAATTAACAACTCAGCTAATTAAGACCCTGCCTTTTGAACAAAACTGATCATGATGACAGTAAACGTGCAGGCAACTCCTCCTTCCCCTTCTCCTCTTCTGCTCTGTCCCTCCCCCTTTGTCGTCCATTTTCTCTCCTTCCCAGTCTCTCTCTTCTACACAGGAACCCCAAAGCTAAAAGGAGTTGCATGCAGGGGAGGCTAGTATCACCAGACATACTGGATCTTTAGTTGGATTCGTGTGGAAATCGAATACAATCAAAATAATTATGAATGCAATTGAGTTCACAATTTTTTAGCATTCGATTTCATTCGATTGTCGAATGCAATCAAATCCAATCATGTGATTGCATTTGATTCAATTCGATTTCTGAATCATTTGATTGATTAATTATGTTGGGTAGTCCTCATTAGTCCTCATTAGTCAATATTTCAAGTGCTGAGTTGAAATGTCATGGTCATAGAGCTCACGTTGACTACAATGTTATTGAATAGTGATGAGACAAGTGGATGTATATAGTTTCTTTATTTTTCCTTTCTTTTAGTTGTATATTCACAACATTGTGTTATAGCCTAATTAATTAATTAATATATTTTCCAACGTCATTATTTTCTATTTCAATATATATATTATATCGTATTATCGT
The DNA here is from genome assembly GCA_033675265.1 of Actinostola sp. cb2023. Classification (NCBI taxonomy): domain Eukaryota; kingdom Metazoa; phylum Cnidaria; class Anthozoa; order Actiniaria; family Actinostolidae; genus Actinostola; species Actinostola sp. cb2023. The sequence continues at coordinate 342,745 of JAUJYZ010000765.1, forward strand.
ACATATAAACTCACACGGCCTGCCTCGATTAGCTTTGCTACCTGCAGGTCGTGTGAAATATTGTAAATACTTATTTATTATGAAATAAAGATTGATTGAAGATTGATTGATTGATACCAGTACATGAAAGCATATATACAGCTATTTCAAAAAAGGTTGGTGAAGGTTTTGTTGCATCTTGCATGTTGCATACCAAGCCCGAAATGCACTATGGGCGATGTGAATGGAGTCAGCGAAAGGTCACAACAATATGGACTCTGGGAACTTTCCCAAACTTTGTCTTCGCAATATGGAGCCGGCATATTTTCTTCTGTATGTGCATGCTGACATTATTTACATAGGATCCACAATACATTTCGGGCTTGGTATGCAAGATGCAAGATGCAACAAAACCTTCACCAACCTTTTTTGAAATAGCTGTATATAGTCATTTTCGTATCAGTGGGAAACCTATCAAAGACATCTAAGACATATATTCAACCAATCACAGCATGCTCAACCAATCACTGATTAGAATCAGAATGCTTTAGACACGGCACGGTCACCGCATGGCACTGTCACCACACGAACCGCACCATAACTATTTCCCACTCATATGAAAACGACTCTATTTACTATCCAACCACATTGAACATACTGAACATGTACATTGTATTTCTTGTACATCAGCAAGTTAATTATTATAGAATGATTTTCAGATGTAATTACATAGTTACCTTTCTGATGAAACCTGTTGGTAAAATAAAGATATCAAGAAATCAGTCAATGGAACAAGCTAAATCATCATTTACGGGCTGTATATTAAAGCACGAAAAAAGTTTCAGGATGAACAGTATTGAGATAAAGGCAACGTTTCGTAGCTGTCATGACTTCATTATCAAGCTAAGTAATTATTTGAAAGTGTTCATCTAAATTTATACTATAACATAAAATATATATACCCAAAAAGGAAAGAACGAATGAAAGAATGAATGAACACATGCATGTATGCATTGATGTACAAAACTTGCTTAATTAAGGTGCGGTATTACGAGCAACAAAATTGTCGCGCAACATTGTTCAGATCGTTGCATTGCAAGTTGCAGAGCAATTTTTCTCGTATTACCATCATTCGTGCAACTTGTCGCGCAACAAATTAAATTTTCGGTGTTGCAGGTTGCAAAATTTTGTTGCATGAAGTAGAAAGAGCTTCTACTTTGCACAACAAAGTTTTGCAACCTACAAAACGAAAATGTGTTGCGACAAGTTGCGTGTATGGTAATACGAGAAACATTGCTCTGCAACTTGCAAAGCAACAATGTTGCGCGACAAGTTGCACGATTTTGTTGCCCGTATTACTGCACCTTTAGTTTCCTTATTAATTGTATTCAATGCTCAATGCAATATTCAATGCTCAATGCAATATTCAATGCTCAATGCAATATTCAATGCTCAATGCAATATTCAATGCTCAATGCAATATTCAAATAAAACTCTGAACTTGAATTGCTGTATTTCCTCAATTTTATTACAAATATTGTTGTTGTTGTTTAATCGAAATAAGCCAGATATCTGCATAATTTAACTTCATGATTTTAAAATGTATTGTATATAGCTTTGATTACATGTATAAAGGAATTATTGTTAGCAATAAAAGTTTTATGCTATCCCTCGTTTGTTGTTATAAGCTTTGGCGGGTTGAAGGGCCGGTTGGGATCTGGGACCTAGGGGGTACCCAATTTTGACGGCACTCACCATGATCAAAGATCTGGGACCTAGGGGGTACCCAATGTCATTTAATTTATCACCCTATAGGAGCGCTAGCTAGCAAAAATTTATCCAAAAACTCTTGTGTGGTGTCAATCTTTTCCCATCAAACAGAGCTAGCTCTGACAGCAATAAATCATAGTGGTATTCATGATCCTTTTAATTTTAATGCAGAGGGATAGCATAAATGATTAATTAATAGTGAGTGAAATTAATAAATTAAAAAAATAGTTTATGAAACGAATACTAGTCGAATTAATAAATGGGAAATTTAGTAAAACTGGAATGTCTAAAAGAGCAATATAATACTCTAACTTAACCTTAGCTTGCATGTGGGCTATAGTGCGTATGCATGCATGGTTGCATTGTTTGAATGTGAAATTGAAATTGCAAATAAGATTATAAAAAATTAACAAACTACAGTAGTACGTTCATTTTGAATTGCAATAGGTTGTTTTTGACATTCACATAGCAATTTTGAGGGGGGGAAATGGGGGGGGGGGGGGGGGGGGGGGGGGGGGGGCAGGAAAATGTTATTTAAATCTCATTGTTTTTTAACTAAATTCAAATGTTGAACAATATTCTTTGTCTTCGATTTTAATAGACTTTGAGTTTGACACCCCATGCCAAAGAATAACATAAACAGCGTACGTACCAAACGTGACATCAATGATATAAACTTTCTACACACTGCAATCAGAACATTTACAAAACATACCCATACGAATGCTTTTGTCATTGAACGCAAAGACTTCGCCGTCATAAACCTCGGTCGCGTAGTTCTCCATCGGACCGCCGCTGTAGTCTACAGGTTTTGTCGACTCATCGTACGATGGCGGTGCTTGAGATGGCTGCGATTGTGGGTATGCTGGACCAGGAGGGTAGTATCCAACTTGAGGAGGAGGATAAGGTGCTGCAGTAGTTGGTGGGTAGTTCTGTTGTGGAGGATACGGCGTGCCATAACCAGGAGGCCAAGCAGCTGCAGGTTGCTGATCTTGCTCGCCATGTTGAGGAGGATTGTATGTCGGATTTGATGACATTTTGCCCGATTCACGATTGTGAAATCGACGACGATCGGTTTGAAACTCGATTGATTTCGATTTGATTGGAATTTGAGCTTTTTCGGGAAGGACACCGAATGTCAAACTGTAAAATATAGCGACAAAATCACACAACAAACATGCAACTCACATGTGGCGCTCGTTTCACTTTCTTTTCACCTCCGTCAAATGAAATACATGTAATGACGTCATTGGAGTCACCTGACCAATTTTTTTTATTCTAAAAATTCCAAAATTTGTTCAAAATTTCAGCATGGATAATCCATGATTTCAGTTATCTCACTATGGTTATCTTACCTTATTTTATCTCATTTTTTCAAATCAATTTCATATTTTCATTTTTAAATGATTTATTTTATCTTTTTTTCCCCAGATTTTACAAAATTCGTTCAGAATCAGCTGTGTATGAAAGTTGTGTAAAAACTTATCCCATTTCGAGTGAAAAACTATTATATACTTCGAATCATTAAAAATGTATTACCTCAGAATCATTTACGAGACTTGTAAACAAATAACCCAATCTCTCCCATTCTCTCGACTCTTTTCCACTTTTGAGAAAAAGCGCGCCAAAAACTTACACCACAGGAAGCCCAGAAACTACAACAGTCACGATGGCGATGGTCGTAGTGTTCGCTCGCACGTTTTGAAGCTGCAAAAACATGGGTGACGACAAACAGAACGAAGCAAACTTGTCTGGAGCGAGTGGAGGAGTTCGTTGTGAAGTCTGTAATGTCCGTGTATCGTCTGGTGAGGGTTTTGGTGGTTTCACATGAATTATACACTTCAAGTTCGATGTTTGTGGTGAACGCGTTACTCGTTTGCAAGCTGTTTTGGTATTCTCTGGAAACTTTGCTTTATAACATGAAAATGTTCCATGAAAGCGTTCATTGTATTTCTAAAGGCTGTGGAGAATAATTTTGAATCATTCCTGGATATATTTCTTGGTTGAGTGACTCAAAATTTAGAGTTTTAAACTAGACAATCTGCCTGGCTCTGCAGGAGTTCTGTTCGAGTAGTCTTTCCCCCCAGGGGGGGGGGGGGGGGGGAGGGGGGGGTGGGGGGGAAGTGGGTTCCCGGTCAAGGGGGGAGGGAGGGGGATTCCCCACCTGGGAGGGGAGGGGGGAAGGGGGGAGGGGGTCTGGTAAGTTGCCACTTTAGCAAGACCTCCAACCGCCAGGAAATTGTGACAGTAATAATATGTTTTCCTATTTGTTTCTTGTGCGGGTAGCTGGACTACTCCAAATTCACATTAATGGCAAGAAGCACCAGCAGCTCTTGAAAGTGAGAGAGGAGCAAGCAAGAGCATGCAGAGTAAGCCTGTACGTCACAGGGTTTAAGTGTTCTGAGACAAGTGAAGATGAAATGGCCGCATTCTTCGGTGTCTATGGTCCCGTAAAGAAAATATATTTTGATAAAAATAAGGTCAGAAAATCAGTCGGTGTTAATACCGATGATGTTCAAAAAGGTTCTAATTTTCTTTCTTTCTTGTCATCTCTTCCATCTTTGCAGGGATTGTTTGCCATTGTAGAGTTTGAAAATGAAGAGAGTGTAACGGCCATGTTAGAGAAAAAAGAACCCTTTGTTTTTAAAGAGAAGAGCTTGAAAATAAAGAAGAGAACTTTTGCAAGCCAAAAACCTCAATCATTACCAGAGAAACCCGGCGAATCTGCAGACAATAATTCTAAGAAGAGAAAGAAAAGACACAGTAGTGAAACACTTGTTACGTCTTTGTTGTCTAGTGAAGCCATAAAGAAGATGAATCTACTTCCCACTGTAAGTTTTTGAATAGAGGGTCAAAAGGTACTAAATATACTGACGTTTTGGATCTTTGTCCTTTGTCGAAGTAAAGAACATCGAAAGACATCCAAAATGGCAGTAAATTTTGCACCTTTCAGTATACAGTATTCAATTTTAGCTTGTATAAAGTAGTAGGAGCTGTGGGTGATTAAAAGTCATTTTCATTAGTACGTACCGTACATGTACATGTAGATAATCAGGCTGTATGTTTTCTTCCTATGCTTTTTGAGCATATACATTGTATTGGGGAAAAAATCAATCATTGATGCTACAGTATAAAGCTTTAGTTTTCATTGAAGTCCAAGATATAATACACCTTTTAAAATAAAGGTACAGTGTATGGAGTCATTTTCGTATGAGTTGAAAACCTATGGCATGGAGTCACGGTTACGGAATTGAAGGCATCTATTTCCAGCCAATCACAGTGCACAAAATTATTGCTCAACCAATGAGAATGCTTGGACATGGCATGATCACCGCATGGCACTGTCACCACACGGTACGAACCATACTGTAACTACTTCCCCTCATATGAATACAACTCTAAGCTACAGCTTGTACCTGTACATGTATTATAAAGTACATGTATGTTGATGTAGACTATTAAACTATTATTGTGTACATGTACATGTATGTATACATTACACAATGTGATATTCAGATAACTATGTTAGAACATCATTTCCATTGGATAATGATCTTCTTTCTGAATGGCCATGGATTACTACAGTGCAACTTAGCCACCCAAACAAATTTTGAATCAAATTTTCTAATCACATTTGTGACGCTGAATAACAGAATGATGTGGATTTTAATGTTCATCTTGATCTTTACACTGTAAAATAATGCTTTTAAAGCGTTGACAATTTGTGCAGGCATTGTTTAAATACATTTTATGAAAATTTGCTTGGGTGGCCTTGGTTAGTGTAGTCGCACTGTAAACACACCTGTCAGTGTATTCCAAGGACAATTCCCATTTTTCATTTTCTGAAATTTCAATCAAAAGGTGTCACTTCAAATGGATCTACTCATTGATGAAATGAAACTCACCAAAGAAGACCTTCACTTACGATCACTAATCTGTGCGATTTTGAAAGAGGTCTTCCAAGAATTTGTTCCATCCTGTGAAGTGGCTCTCTTTGGTTCTTCAGCCAATGGTTTAGGCTGCAAAGGTTCCGATCTAGATATTACCCTTCTTATGAACACTGACATTGAAACATGGAATATTGACTTAGAAGGCTCCACCTTTAGTAAAGATACAGAAGGAGAGGGTGCGTCAGAAAAGGAACACAAAAGCTCCAAGGACATGCACTCATTTGTTGTCAAGGTGATGAGGAATTTAGTTCCTGGATGCTCCAATGTGATTCCAATATATTCTGCTAAATGTCCTGTTATAAAGTTTACCCATCAATCCACTGGCATATTATGTGACTTGACAATAAATAACAGGTGAGGATTGGGTTGTAATGTAACGTGCCTCTGAGTAACAATCAGGTTGTCAACTTAGTGAAACTTATACAGTGAAGACACAGTTGTTTTCATTTTATTTGTTTTATACATATTATGTATACAGCTATTTCAAAAAAGGTTAGTGACTTTCAGGTTTTGTTGCATCTTGCATCTTGCATACCAAGCCCGAAATGTATTGTGGATCATATATAAATAATGTCAGCATGCACATACAGAAGATAATATGCCGGCTTCATATTGCGAAGATAAAGTTTGGGAAAATTCCCAGAGTCCATATTGTTGTGACCTTTCACTGACTCCATTCACATCGCCATAGTTTATTTCGGGCTTGGTATGCAAGGTGCAACATGCAAGATGCAACAAAACCTTCACCAACCTTTTTTGAAATAGCTGTATATATGTATATGTTTATCTGTTCTCTTTCAGACTTGGTCTTCAAAATACCAACCTTCTCAAATGCTACATGGATCTAGATCCCAGGATCTCACAGCTAGTGTACACTGTTAGGACCTGGGCTAAAGTGATGGGAGTGTCAGGGGGAGGCAGTGGTCAATTGACGAGCTATGCCCTGACATTGATGGTCCTTTACTTCCTCCAGACAACTGAACCCCCTGCAATCCCTTCCTTACAAAATGTCTCTGGGTGGCCAATCAAGAGAAGCTACATGTGGATAAGCAATTAGTTGATGGATGGGAGTGTGGTTTTTATAAAGATGTATCCAATCTCATGTCAAGTTCAAACACAAAGCCAGTTGGTATGAAGTTTTGATTTCTCATGCAGACATATAAATCAATAGAAGTCTTTTAAGGTGCAGTAATACGGGCAGCAAAATTGTGCAACTGTCGCGCAACATTGTTGCGTTGCAAGTTGCGGTGCAATGTTTCTCATATTACCATCATATCATTCGCGCAACTTGTCACGCAACACATTTTCGTGTTGCAGGTTGTAAAACTTTGTTGTGCAAAGTAGAAGCTCTTTCTACTTCATGCAACAAAGTTTTGCAACCTGCAACACCGAAAATTTGTTTTTTTGTGCGACAAGTTGCACGAACGGTGGTAATACGAGAAACATTGCTCTGGAACTTGCAACGCAACAAAAGCCATCAATCTGAACAATGTTGTGCAACAAGTTGCTCGATTTTGTTGCTCGTATTACCGCACCTTTACAACCTTGCAGGATTCTAATAGTGTGTTCCTATTTATTCCTTCCTACAGAGAAACTTCTTCAAGAATTCTTTGACTTTTATGGCAGCAAATTTGACTACGGAAATTGTGCAGTGAGCATCAGAAAAGGAGACCATTGTACAATTACTTCACTAGAGGAAGAGTTGCAAGAGATGAATGCAAAAATCAAATTTGTCGACGAGAATGCAAATGCAGGTGAAACGAAAGAAGATTGTGAGGAAGCTGCTAGATCTGTGCAGAAAAAAGAGCTCAGTTCAGTTTGGAAGACCACTCCTCTGTGTGTGCAGGACCCGTTTGAACTCACACACAACCTAACCCAAAATGTGGGCATTTCAGCACTTAGAGACATCATTCAATGCATGATGGATGGTCAAAAACTCTGCAGTACATTTTCATCTCTTGGGCAACTAAAGGGATCAAAAGGCGACAATGGTATTGTTAGTCTTTTCAAGCATCATCCAAGATCATCAAAAAGGCACAAGAAAGAACTAGGCTACACTTTTGCTGTCTGTTTGTGTGACAAACCAGAGAGTTCATCTAGTGGGATCATCTTCTCAAGTTTTTCTTCTTTGGAGAGCTTTTTTCAAGGTCTTTGCCACTACCTGGAAACTGAACTCAAGATGAAATGCGATGTGAAAAACAGCTCTGGAGAAAATCCAGACAACTGTTTCAGTGTTACATGCACAGCCCTGGCCAACACTTGGACCCATTGTAGGAGAGAGCGCCGAAGAAGGCATGAGGATCATCCAAGCACCAATACAAGTACAGATACTACTGCTGGGGAAAATGCCCTTATATCACCTGACAAGAGTAGCTCTGTCGAGTGTTCCATAGACGAGTCTGCCGATGACCAAAGTGCTGTCAACCAACATGACGATAGTCCATCCCTGGTTTTTAGTTTGACCGTCCACAAGAAAAAGGACTCCATACTCAGTGGTGTCGAGTGTGTTGTTAAACTAGAGCATCTTGGAGGGCAAGGACTTCAAACATTTGAGAACTTTTATGCATTTTTCAAAAAGCAAGTTGCAGTAGTTTTTACATAAAAGAATGTTTTTACATAAGGACGCTTGCATATCCTGAGAAATGGAGATAAAAAAGTCACACTGTTATAAATGGTTTTGTTGTTTACTTTAGTTCTGTTGATTTCTGACTGCCAGTTTGGTTTGTTTTTGACTTTATGACTATAGAATCAACATATCTATAGGCCATACGCACTAACATGTCACGTGACCCCATCCCCATTAAATCAAACAGCAGTGTCAAAATGAACAAGCAGCTCGATATTAGTAAGAAGGCAAAATTTCAGGTCATAATATTTGACACAGGAGAAATGACATGAAATATAAAATTGAGTGTTTTCCAAGACTTTGTATGGAAAATGCATTGAATGCCTTCCAGCACATTTTTCCATACGAATCTTAATAAAATTTACAATTTCAAGGTTGGTTCAGTATTTTGTGATTTGAACCTTGCGTTTATGAGTTATAGAGGTTTGAAATCTCAATATGCAAATTTGATGACGTTTTAATACTAAGACATCATTTATTATACAAAAATGCCCTTGTGCTGATTATTGACATTTGAAAACTTACAGAATATTTTCACAGTCTTTATAAATGATTTTATAACTTTTTCCCCATTTCAAAAAATAAGCTCTTCTTGAAAAAGTCTAAATAAGTTATGCAAATTCCTTAGTAGACGTCATCAAATTTGCATATTAAGATTTCAAACCTCTATAAAGCTCTCATAAACGCAAGGTTCAAATCACGAAATACTGAACCCACCAACTATTCAGCTTATGTTGAATAGATTTTTAAAACAATCTCACAGGGGTGATAGGCACTTTAAACATTAATTTATGAGCTGAAATTTCAACGTTTTACTAGTATTGATTTTGAGACGGGCTGTGGTCCTCCGCTCTTGGGGAGAAAGCGAGAGCGAAGGACCACAACATCTGAAAATCAGGCTAAGTATTGAGCTGCTCTTTTCATTTCTGAAGTTCATTTTGGTACTGCTGCTTGATTGAGAGGGTTGGATCAGGTGAGCCAATATTAGTGCATATGGCCTATCACGATGAAGAGTAGGGTACAGATTGTAATAAGTCATTATACTGTATTTCTTTTTACACACTTTACTATTGTACATATAAAGTGAAAGGTCATCCACCTTGCTTGCAGCCAGTTATGGATGTAAACTTGCTAGATATTATTGCTAGATATTTTTTTAAACAAACAATTTAGGTGGAATTGGTTGCTGCAATTATTATTCATTTGATGGACAATAGGCTACAATAGTATGCAGAAGAACAAAATATATTGAAATCTCATTTAAGCAGTACTTTTGTTACTGGGGATAATAGTAGATTCCACATAAATGTGAAAATCCTCCATGTTCACCATTACGGTACGGATGGACACAAAACTATACTGCATCTGTACTGCGTTTTAACAGTCATGAAATCCACTGTATATAGTGTTCCATTATGGGAAAACCAAGTTGCACTCAGTTGATGTAACATATTCATAGAATCTATTGTATGCTATTGTTGTTCTATCTATTGTTTTATATGTTATTCATTGTATTTTTATGAATATATTATTCAACTGCGTGCTACGAAGCAACACCTGGCAAAGTGGCAACTCTGTGGATCTTAGAGTCGTTTTCGTATGTATTGAGTGGGAAGTAGTTACGGTACGGTTCGTACCGTGCGGTGACCGTATCGTGCCATCATCATGCCGTATCCAGCATTCTGATTCATAGAGCGATGATTTCGCGCGCTGTGATTGGTTGAATACAATGTCTTCGATTCTGTACCGTGACCGTAACTCCGTACCGTAGGTTTCCCACTCATACGAAAACGACTCTATTACCAACCACTATAATGCATCACTATGTCAAAAAGTCGCAACTAGTGAGTTTTACTTATTATGGATGGTGTCTATTGTCAGTAGGATTACAAATACATGTAGTTGATGACCAATAAAAGTTCATTTTAATAAGTTCATTTTAATTCATTGTGAGATAGTACCCTATTCAATACCCTTGCGAATACCAATGCAAGGCCCTGGTTGCATGAAAGGTGAATATCACTATCCACCAGATAAGTCTTATCCTACAGATATATTGATGCAGTTATCCAATAAATTTTATCCGTTGGATAGGACTTATCTGGTGCATAGCGCTATTCACCTTTCGTGCAACCGGGACCTGGTCTTCAGCAGCTGTTCGACTAAGTAGAGTTCCCAGTTTGTATGTCTGTCCTATGGGCCTGCAGTAATTGGCTAATGCTGTAATGGTGACCCTGCCATGGCAAAGCTAATAAATATAACATACTTCTTGCTCAGTGCTTTGTGCATGTAACATATTTTAGATAGATGAAAGACTGTGCACAAGGCTGCATGTACATTGCTAACAGACCAAGGTTTTTTTTTACTTCTCCTAAAATTATTAACAAAGTGCATCAAATTGAAATATATATTTGGCCAAACTTTTCCTAGCCTGCTTTACAGCAAATATTGGGATTTGGATAGGCTGTAACACAGGCTAACTTTTCCTTATGTGGGTACTAATTTCTGCTCTTTCCGATCCTTGTCTGCCCTTGGTACTTTGATAACTGACCAGAGTTTGAATGGGTGAAACTCAATTTGGGACTTTGAAAACTGGCCGCTTAATACAGGGTGGCTGCTTAATAGAGGTGAGACTGTACCAACACACAAACATTAGCTCTATTGTTATAATATAATAATAAGCACTCTTGAGAGAATATTCTAACTTTAAATTTTGCAAAAAAAAAACATTTTATGTGCAAATGTGAATTTATTTATTTTTATATCATTTTGCATTTCCCCAGTAGACCTCTCATTTGTGTACTAATAATCCATGTGGATAAGTTATATCCAACATTTCGTTGAACTGTTTGTTTACCCAGTTTGTACAGATACATGTATGAACAATGTCAATACAATATACTACACATTTGGGAAATACCTGCAATAACGTTGGCTCAATTTGTGAAATGTTTGATGTACACATAGAAACTGGATGAACAATCATTGCATATTTTGGGCCACCAATTATTACAATAATGAGGTCTTACTCTGTGTACCAACAAAGCCTACACATGTATAATTATGTATGTCATAGCATACAATAGATGGCTTTGAAATCTGTATTTTGTGTCTTTGTTTGAAAGGAATCTATTGAGCACACAGACTAAGAACCAAAATTGACCGATCTTAATAAATATACTTTATTCTACTTAGCCTCGCAGTCAGGTGTAGCTTGTTTTGTTATTCTAATTTCTCCTATTTTTTTATATCTTGGAAGTGAGGCTAACCTGAATTTCAAGTTATTTTAAGACGGGTCAATTTTTTTAGAATACATTGTAATAACATGGATTAAAATCTACATGTAAGGTCCACGTGGTAAAATACCTACACCTACCCCCCCTTGGTGTTTACACATTGGGGTGATAAATGTCCATTTATCAGTTTGGGGATCATAGCACTCGACAGTGTTGAGGTTGGTCAAGCCATCGTAGCCGCCAATCGCGAATAGTTTCCCACCAAGTGTTACTACAGCAACTCTACTACGTCGGCTGTTCATTGGGGTTGAAAATTTCCACTGGCCAACACTGGGGTCATAACATTCCACTGTATTTAGAAAGGCACTTCCGTCGTAACCTCCACAGACATAGAGACACCCATTGAGAGAGCCTACACCCACTCTGCAGCGTCGTATATTCATAGATGGGCCTATGGACCAACTGTCTGTTTGTGGGTCATAGATTTCTATGGTATTAAAAATTGATAAGCCATTATGTCCACCTATGACAAACAGCTTGCCATTGAGTTCTGAAACCCCAGAGGCACTGCGCAGTGTCTCCATTGGTGCCAGGAAGTTCCATGCATTAGCCTTGGGAGAGAAGCACTCCATGGTGCTCAGCGAGATATGCCCATCATAACCACCTACAACATAGATCTTCTCGCTCATTACCACAGCCCCAAGTGCACTGCGGCGAGTGTTCATGGGTGTGGTCAGGATCCATTTCCCTATATGTGGGTCATAGAATTCAACAGTATTTAACCTCTTATGTCCATCAAATCCCCCCAATGCATAAAGCTTGTGGCTCAGCACTGCCACCCCAACACGCGTCCTTAAAGAATTCATTTTCTCAGCAGGCGACCACTGTCCTGTAATGGGATCAAACGTTTCTACCGTTGAAAGAGCCTCACCAGACGAATTAAGCCCGCCAATGGCAAAGATTATCCCAGCCGCTTCACTACAGCGTCTAGGTCTTGTACGTGGAGACTGGAGCTCTGAACGCCTTTCAGGAAGAAGGAGGAAGTCCTTTGCTTCGTCAACTAAATCTCGACAAGTGAGATTGCTTTTGACTAGTTCTTTAGAAGCAATACATTCGCAGAGATACTGTGGTCGAACTAGAGGTAATCGTACATGTTTTAATAGTTCAGGCAAAAAATCCTTCCTCTCATCGATGTCCTTCTCAGTCCAACACATCACAGCCTCGAACACTTCCTCTTCAGTTTTCACGTTCAAATCATCACTTGAGATCAGAGCTACCAACTCGTCTGGATCTAATCCTACAAACTCTTCACTCTTTGATACATCGGAGAAGTTTTTCATGGCAAATACGCCCGCTGCTTCGACGAGATCACCGCAGCAAAAGGTATCGGCGAAGCTTCGTATACCCAAACAATTGCTTGGATGGAGTACACGAAGAAATTCAACGCAAGCTTGCTTAACGCTGGTTAGTTGGAGCAGACTGGAGGCACACATTAAATTCTGTACATTATCAACTGTTATCTCGGTTCTTCCGGAATAGCAAAAGTTGATCAGCTCGTCCAAAGCCGAGTATTCGACACCGTACAACGTAACCTCATCTAGACGACTCTCCAACATGGATCCCGTGAACATAGCATTAAAATACGGACTCGCGGCTGCCAAGACAACACGGTGAGACTTGACCCGTCGGTCGCCCACGATCAGAGTGATATCGCAGAGCTTTTCCTCGTTTCGTAGTTCATTTAGAGTCAAGAAAACATTGGATGGAAACTCGGGGACACAAAACACAACTCCCTCCTCGGAGGCCATGGTGAACAAGTGATCAATACATTCAAGTCATGTGACCTACTCAGAACTGAAAGAACGGAAATGACGAAAAAACTGAATCGAATAAACAACTGAAAAAGAATGATGTGAATTATACAATAGAGATAAATATAGAATAAATTTTATTCTGGTTTCTAGCATAAAAACTTTTATTGGGAGAACAATTATTTATTAACATATATTGTATCTGAGCTACAACAACAACAACAATAATTTTATTACCTAACTATAACTGAGCTATATAGTGTTCTGACCACTGTAAATAAAGTTTATTATTATTATTATTCAGTTTCTTCTTTGATAATCGAGTAATTTATATGAACCAGAGAGATTTTAATAATGTTCTTTGTTCTCCCTAGCCTGTGAATACAGCTGCTTTGTGGCATTCACACCACGGTGTCAGCTGTATTCGCAGACTATGTACTCCCTGACCCACATTTGAACAACATCATGCAGTTGTAAAGGCCAACACTGTTATGTGTGTTTCATTTCAAGTTGGTTGAAAAAGAAAAAGAAAAAAAAAGTTGGTTGAGAAAGGTCTGATCTGACAAACTTCTGAGACCTTTCTCAAGATATCCAACCTCTGGCTGCATCTTGGGTTGTTATATCACTTATACACCTCGGTAACAGTATATAACCTACACATTTCACATGCATGTCGAGTAAGTTATGGTTTCATCTACATCTACATTTATTAAGTCAGTAAAATCCGAGGACATCACACCAACTGTATAAAATAACATGTAAAAATACTATAAAAACAAAATAAATCGATATATATTAAAATGATAAAATCTATAATGTTGCAAAAATCTATATTAAAAATCTAGTTAGGTAGCATAATGAGTTAAAATCTTAGCTTTAAAAGTGACTCTAAGGAATTACTTCCCTAAGTGCAAGGACTAAACTGCAGTAACAACAAGGAATCTGTCACACCTTTAATTGTTTTGTTTAGTACACTTGTAAATAATAGTTAAGGGATGTAAAACAGGTACATGTGTGGGGATCTTGACAATAATTATTGTCATGTGGGGATATTTCACCTACTTTTTGACCAGTCCTGGGGGAGTGGATTTTGACATTTTCAAAAATAAACTGTTAAGACCCTTCGCTCCCTCCCCCCTCAGGCTTAACATTGATAGATGCACCCCTCCCCCTCAGGCTTAACATTGTTAGATGCACTCCCTCCCCTCAGGCTTAACATTGTTAGATGCACCCCTCCCCCTCAGGCTTAACATTGTTAGATGCACCCCCTCCCCCTCAGGCTTATCAAAGTATCCCACTTTCCATATACCGGTATATTTACAAGTAAACATTAAGATATTAATTTCAACATTTAAAAAAAATATTAATCACTGTTTCCTTCAGTTAGTTTTAACTTTTTCTTTTTCCTTGTTTTCTTTTGTTTCTCATTATTTAAGTCCTTAGTTTTCTGTTGTTTTTCCTTTACTAGTGTTTCAAGCTCAAGGTCCTTGACGATAGAGCTCATAACATCAGAGTTTATCAAGGACTTTTTCTTTTCTTGTCCTTCTTCAAAACTTTCATGTTTTCTTTTTTGTTTCTTTTCTTTCTTTGTATTTGATGTTCCTTTCTCCAACAAATCCTCCTCCATTGCTGGTGACTGATTTGGGCCGCCATCTTGTTGACTACACTCATTCTTTCTAATTCTTTTCTTTTTCTTCTTAACACTAGAAACATTGACATTTTGTTGTTCTCTGCGAGCTCCTTTGTTCTTGTCCTGGTTACTATCATCATTGTCTTTGCTTTTCCCATCTTTGTTGTCTGATTTTGGATTCTTTCCTCTCTTAAGTCTGAATTTCTTTTTCTTCTCGTTCAACTTTCCAATGCGTTTCTCTCCTGAACCACCTCCTCCACAAGTGACTTCTACGTTGACTTTTCTTCCACCTATGACACTGTGGTGCAGATTGAGGGCTTTCTAAAGAAAGGGGTGACAAAAGAGTAGAAATAAAAAATAAGTTACAATTTAATTTATACAACAGCTTATTATAAATAATGTTAGAACAAAGTCACAAGTATAGTGCCAACATTACATGTATATCCATGAATCAAGACAAAAAAGTATTGAGTAATTTATTATTGTCGTTATATCATACAATGCACCTTAGAATGTGGTCACAGCACAATAGAAACAAAATAAAGGTGATAGTCAGAGTATAAAGCATACCATATACTTGTTATGCTTGAAGTCATAACTTATCAAGTTGTGCTATTTTAATTTATTTAGTTGATAACAAAAAAATATTTACGCTCTAAACAGTTGGTAATTTTCCAAATATATAATGTAAGCACTCTAATGATAATGAGAAACACAATCTTCTCATTCCCTCTACTTTCTCTCCTTCTTTCTGTCCTTCTTTCTCTCTCTCTCTCTCTCTCTTCTTCTTTCTTTCTCTCTCTCTCTCTCTCTCTCTCTCTCTCTCTCTCTCTCTCTCTCTCTCTCTCTCTCTCTCTCTCTCTCTCTCTCTCTCTCTCTCTCTCTCTCTCTCTCTCTCTCTCTCTCTCTCTCTCTCTCTCTCTCTCTCTTTCTTTCTTCTTTCTTTCTTTCTTTCTTTCTTTCCTTTTTCTTTCTTTCTTTCTTTCTTTTTCTTTTTTCTTTCTTTCTTTCTTTCTTTCTTTCTTTCTTTCTTTCTTTCTTTCTTTCTTTCTTTCTTTCTTTCTTTTTCTTTCTTTCTTTCTTTCTTTCTTTCTTTCTTTCTTTCTTTCTTTCTTTCTTTCTTTCTTTCTTTCTTTCTTTCTTTCTTTCTTTCTTTCTTTCTTCGACTGGGTATTTGCTACCCACTTTCGCTATCGCAATTTTCTTTCATAATATACTTCTGGCTGCCAAGTTAAAATAGCTTAGAGTGAAGTTCTGAACTTAGGAACGAATTTGATATCAAAAAATGTCAATTCAATCGTCGTTGTGATTGACTTATTTGGCTTCAAAAACAGGCTTGGTAGCAAATACCCATTTTGAGGTACATCGACCGATTTTTTGGTTAAAATCAAAAAGCTTTCCTGCATTGGAAGGTCATTAAAGTAATAAGCTTTGCGGCGCAACCCCTCTGGGTTCTGTAATATTCTAAGTTTGCTCAAAAACTGATTTTGACCAAAAGATCAATGTTTTGGACTAAGAGTCAACAAGACTTGAAAAGATGAGTTAGTTTGAGTTTTTCAAAATTGTGACACTGGGAACTTTTGCTCATAACTCTTTTCATCCTTCATCTTATGAGTTTATTTACGGAGGACAGTAGGTTTATAATTAAAAGAACTAGATGGCGGTGATCTGTTGTCATTTTAGTGCATTTTAAGGAATTTATAGCGTGATAAACATTTGGTAGCAAATACCCATTTTCGTAGCAAATACCCGTTTTCGTAGCAAATACCCATTTAGGATATATAAACTTGAAAATATCAAAATTGAAGATAAATAGAGAGATTCTTTACATAGGTGCCCAATCATACTTCATTTTGGTACACTATTATGAAATATTTTGGGGGGATATTTGGATTTTTGACATGAAAATTATCATTTGATTTTTCTTTCAGTCATACTGATAAACTATTTTGCTAAACACTTTGGCCAATGAAACTGCAAAATTACTTTACAGTATATAAAGTAACGCATTTTACATCTATAGATACCTTTAAACATCAAAATGTATATTCTATTGACGTGCATGTCGATAGGTAAATACTTTAACCCTTCAACAACAATCACAAACGCGTCATGTGCGTCATATGATCGAGAGAATAAAACGTACTATTTTCAAATAGTAAAAATGATTCCATGATTTAGAAAGTGACATTACCAAAACAGATATAAGATATACTTTCTATGAATCGAATATATTTCGGTTTTCAACCTTGCATGTCGCTATGAAAGAACGCTGAATATAGCATTATGCCCAACAACGTTTGAAAAGTCATCAGTTGGCTTTTTTTCTACATTGTGTTTCTCCAGCAGTTATAAACAATATCTTTACAATCATTGCATTTGCTAAGGCGTATTCCATCTTAAATATCACATAACAAAGTCTGTATTACACTTCTATGCATATCAAACTTATGTCCTGCATCATTGAACATTTGCTCCTGTTGGGAACCAGTATCACGCGGACAACGTTTTTTGTTAATGCTTTGTTTACTAATGCACGTGAGTCCCGATTGATCCAGCAATTTGTTCACTATGACCGCTAAATAAAGCAGATTCGTACGTGACTGGTTTATCATTTCTGAATTCATATTTTTCCTTTGACAATGTGTAAATCAGGTAGTTAAAATATAAGAGAGGATGGAAAAGCTGCATATGTTTCCTCAACGGGAAAATATATCACAAAGTCGAACTAACTTATTGATCTCGTGCGTGTAAATATTGGAAATTGCCTTCAAAAAACGTCCTTTCCGAGCCATAATTTATTTGCGAATTCGCCGGCCTATGTAGCTTCTACATACAGACCGGGATACAGAGCACCAATATGATGTTCACAATTACCAAACAAAGAGTTTTAGATTTCATTTTGCCACCGCTTAAGTAAGTTTAATATACATGTATTTTATATCAAAATGCGCGTACAATTACAGACCATTAGAATCCGGTGGTAGGTTTTTGATTGACACAATTCCCAAAGAATTCAGAGGGATTTTGTGTGCAGCGTATGTCACGCTCTCCTATATCTCTTCAGAGATTTCAGTTCGATTGACTTTGAAGAAACGGAAAATGCCACCTTCAAACCTCTTTATTTGTGCTTGAATTGCCAGCTTATTCATTCCTTACATATTCGTCTTTTATATTCCGTTGGTAGGTTTTTGATTTGTATTTTAACAATTCAGTAATTAGCAAAAATGTATCAAAATCATGCTGTTTTTCGACTAAACAAGACTCGCCTCATCTGCATATGTGAAACAATGACCTTTTGTATAACATAAGTTTGATATGTTTTGTGATGTTTGATATTTTGCGGCCATCAGTTTGGTACTCTGTAATTGCGCAAAACTCCACTGGAGCTCACGAAAAACATATATCTATTCATTCATCTATCCATGCATGCATTCATTCATCATCCATCCATTCATCCATTCATTCATTCATTCATTCATTCATCTATCCATGCATTCATCTCTCCATGCATTCATCTATCCATGAATTCATCTATCCATTCATTCATCTATCCATGCATTCATATATCCATTCATTCATTCATCGTCCATTCGTTCATCTATCCATTCATTTATCTGTTTATGCATTCATCATCCATTCGTTCATCCATCCATGCATTCACCTATCCATGCATTCATCTATCCATGCATTCACCTATCCATTCATGCATCTATCCATGCATTCACCTATCCATTCATCCATCCATTCGTTCACCTATCCATTCATGCATCTATCCATTCATGCATCTATCCATTCATTCATTCATCATCCATTCGTTCATCTATCCATTCATCCATTCATGCATCTATCCATTCATGCATCTATCCATTCATGCATCTATCCATTCATTCATTCATCATCCATTCGTTCATCTATCCATTCATCCATTCATGCATCTATCCATTCATCCATTCATGCATCTATCCATTCATGCATCTATCCATTCATTCATTCATCATCCATTCGTTCATCTATCCATTCATTCATCTATCCATGCATTCATATATCCATTCATTCATTCATCGTCCATTCGTTCATCTATCCATTCATTTATCTGTTTATGCATTCATCATCCATTCGTTCATCCATCCATGCATTCACCTATCCATTCATGCATCTATCCATTCATGCATCTATCCATTCATCCATTCATGCATCTATCTATTCATGCATCTATCCATTCATTCATTCATCATCCATTCGTTCATCCATGCATTCACCTATCCATTCATCCATCCATGCATTCACCTATCCATTCATCCATCCATGCATTCACCTATCCATTCATTCATCTATCCATGCATTCACCTATCCATTCATCCATCCATTCGTTCACCTATCCATTCATGCATCTATCCATTCATGCATCTATCCATTCATCCATTCATCATCCATTCGTTCATCTATCCATTAATCATTTATCTGTTCATGCATTCATCTATCCATGCATTCATTCATCATCCATTCGTTCATCCATCCATTCATTCATTCATCTATCCATGCATTCATCTATCCATTCATTCGTTCATCCATCCATTCATTCATTCATCTATCCATGCATTCATTCATCATCCATTCGTTCATCCATCCATTCATTCATTCATCTATCCATGCATTCATTCATCATCCATTCGTTCATCCATCCATTCATTCATTCATCTATCCATGCATTCACCTATCCATGCATTCATCTATCCATTCATTCATTCATCATCCATTCGTTCATCCATCCATTCATCTATCCATCCATTCATATATCCATTCATTCATTCATCGTCCATTCATGCATCTATCCATTAATCATTTATCTGTTCATGCATTCATCTATCCATACATTCCGGCATAATAATAATAATAATAATAATAATAATAATAATAATAATAATAATAATAATAATAATTTTTTTTAAACGCATTAACCGAAGTCTCAATGCTTTTTACAATGTTAAAAATAAATAAAAATATGTATATATATATATAAAAACAAATAATAACAATAATAATAACGAAAAATATAAAATATCTAAGCATTCATCTATCCATGCATTCATCTATCCATGCATTCATCTATCCATGAATTCATCTATCCATGCATTTATCTATCCATGCATTCATCTATCCATGCATCATCTATCCATGCATTCATCTATCCATACATTCATAATAATAATAATAATAATAATAATAATAATAATAATAATAATAATAATAATAATTTCTTAAAAACGCATTAACCGAAGTCTCAATGCTTTTTACAATGTTAAAAATAAATAAAAATATGTATATATATATAAAAACAAATAATAACAATAATAATAACGAAAAATATAAAATATCTAAGCATTCATCTATCCATGCATTCATCTATCCATGCATTTATCTATCCATGCATTCATCTATCCATGCATTCATCTATCCATGCATTCATCTATCCATGCATTTATCTATCCATGCATTTATCTATCCATGCATTCATCTATCCATTCATTAATATATCCATTCATTAATCATTCATCTATCCATTCATTCATCTATCCATTCATTAATATATCCATTCATTCATCTATCCATTCATTAATATATCCATTCATTCATTATCCCTTCGTTCATCTATCTATCTATCTATCCATTCATCATCCCTTCGTTCATCTATCCCTTCATTTATCATCCATTCATTCATCTATCCACTCATTTATATATCCATTCATTCATCATCCCTTCGTTCATCTATCCCTTCATTTATCATCTATCCATTCATCTATCCACTCATTTATATATCCATTCATTCATCCCTTCGTTCATCTATCCCTTCATTTATCATCTATCCATTCATTCATATATCCACTCATTTATATATCCATTCATTCATCATCCCATCGTTCATCTATCCCTTCATTTATCATCCATTCATTCATATATCCACTCATTTATATATCCATTCATTCATCATCCCTTCGTTCATCTATTCCTTCATTTATCATCCATTCATTCATCTATCCACTCATTTATATATCCATTCATTCATCATCACTTCGTTCATCTATCCCTTCATTTATCATCCATTCGTTCATCTATCCACTCATTTATATATCCATTCATTCATCATCTCTTCGTTCATCTATCCATTAATTTATCTATCCATTCACTCATCATCCATTCATTCATCTATTCATCCATTCATCTATCCACTCATTATATATCCATTCATTCATTTATACATCCATTCATATATCTGTCCATTGATTGTTTCAGACATTCATTCATTCAAACTGTAGCATTTTACTTATTTTTTAATTTTATATGTACAGTAAGGTACAATAATGATACACACACATACTGATTTAAATACAGCCTGCATAACACACTTATTCTTCATTAGCAAATAAACTGATTTATTATACTACTATTACGTAATTTTACCTTATAAGGTCAAGAGAACTCGAAAAATATTGAGCCGTATTACCATAGTTCGAAAGCCGTATTACCATAGTTCTAAAACCGGTTTCACTGCAAAGTTTTTGAACATTTTGTGATGTCAAATCCATTGTCAATAAGAGTACAGACAATGGAAAACCGCTTGCGATTTCTTTTTTAAAACAACAAAGTCAAAAAATCATCCAAAAGCAAGGATAAAGTTTGAAAGAAAAACCGTTTCAAGCGCGCGCTGGCTCCGTGCGCGAGCGATTCGTCATTCTCTGTGTCTGTTATTGTAAAAGAGCGCGCGGACCTTGAAAGGTTTTGAAATAATTATTAGATAAATTTACTCAAAAACGGACAATTATGTTTTCGTTCAAAGTAGTATAATAAATAACTTATTTGGGGTTTTTCCCGTAATACGGGCTGATATTTTACTCGTTACTCGCATTTTTCCTCGTCCCTTCGGGACTCGGAAAAATACATTCGCAACTCGTAAAATATCAGCCCGTATTACGGGAAAAACCCCAAATAAGATCTAAATATACGAATAACATATTGAAATAAATTCTGATGACATTTTAAGGCAGTGGATGATATAACCTACTCAGTCCCTTTCCCATTCAATATATCAGTCTCTCAAAATTTCGATTACAATTTTCTCTGATACTATATGTATTTTCATAAGGAAAATATAATGTGAATTGAAATTGGCTTCAACTGAAAAAGTGTATGTAAACTAATAATATAAAGGCCCCATGGTTTGCCTGCAATACCTGGCTTGTGTTTAATTGTATATTTCACAACTGATAAATACATACCAGTTCAAAATAGCACTGAGAAGCAGGTATTTGTTGAAGAGTAGCAAATACCCAATAAACGGTAGCAAATACTCGCTATGGGTATTTGCTCCCGTAGCAAATACTCACTGTGGGTATTTGCTACCGTAGCAAATACCCACTGAACGTAGCAAATACTCACTGTGGGTATTTGCTACCGTAGCAAATACCCACCGAATGTAGCAAATACTCACTATGGGTATTTGCTACCGTAGCAAATACCCACAGTGAGTATTTGCTACCGTAGCAAATACCCGCCTATGGTAGCAAATACCCACTTGATTCTAACTTACTTACTTACTTACTTACTTACTTACTTACTTTCTTTTTTCTTTCTTTTTCTTTCTTTCTTTCTTTCTTTCTTTCTTTCTTTCTTTCTTTCTTTCTTTCTTTCTTTCTTTCTTTCTTTTTCTTTTTCTTTCTTTCTTTCTTTCTTTCTTTCTTTCTTTCTTTCTTTCTTTCTTTCTTTCTTTCTTTCTTTCTTTCTTTCTTTCTTTCTTTCTTTCTTTCTTTCTTTCTTTCTTTCTTTCTTTCTTTCTTTCTTTCTTTCTTTCTTTCTTTCTTTCTTTCTTTCTTTCTTTCTTTCTTTCTTTCTTTCTTTCTTTCTTTTCTTTCTTTTCTTTCTTTCTTTCTTTCTTTCTTTCTTTCTTTCTTTCTTTCTTTCTTTCTTTCTTTCTTTTCTCTTTCTTTCTTTTCTTTCTTTCTTTCTTTCTTTCTTTCTTTCTTTCTTTTTTTCTTTCTTTCTTTCTTTCTTTCTTTCTTTCTTTCTTTCTTTCTTTCTTTCTTTCTTTCTTTTTCTTTCTTTCTTTCTTTCTTTCTTTCTTTCTTTCTTTCTTTCTTTCTTTCTTCTTCTTTCTTTCTTTCTTTCTTTCTTTCTTTCTTTCTTTCTTTCTTTCTTTCTTTCTTTCTTTCTTTTCTTTCTTTCTTTCTTTCTTTCTTTCTTTCTTTCTTTCTTTCTTTCTTTCTTTCTTTCTTTCTTTCTTTCTTTCTTTCTTTCTTTCTTTCTTTCTTTCTTTCTTTCTTTCTTTCTTTCTTTCTTTCTTTCTTTCTTTCTTTCTTTCTTTCT
This sequence comes from Actinostola sp. cb2023, assembly GCA_033675265.1. Classification (NCBI taxonomy): domain Eukaryota; kingdom Metazoa; phylum Cnidaria; class Anthozoa; order Actiniaria; family Actinostolidae; genus Actinostola; species Actinostola sp. cb2023. The sequence goes on from JAUJYZ010000765.1 coordinate 366,108, forward strand.
TTCTTTTCTTTCTTTCTTTCTTTCTTTCTTTCTTTCTTTCTTTCTTTCTTTCTTTCTTTCTTTCTTTCTTTCTCTCTTTGCAATACACAAGCTCATTTTTGAGAAAGCCAAATCATTACCTCGTAGCAAGCAAAGGTGTCAAGTTCCAGGAATCCACAACCCTTGGATGCTCCACCATCTTTCTTCGTCATTAATCGGAAATCAGTTACTCCACCTAAAATAACCAGCATGCGGTTAAGCACACTGCCAGCCATTATCCTACTCTATGTATTAGAGTTAGATGTCAACATTTAATAGACAGTTTCAAATTGATATGTTTTCAAGGTGTGCTGTGATGCGCATGCTTGTTAGGCTTGAAAATGGTGATCCCATTAGGGGCCGTCGACATATTCACCTTTCCCCGCTTAACGTCCACTGGATGTTTAGGGGGAGGGGGTAAGGCAGGAACAAATTTGGACGTTAGTGTGGGGCATTTTTGTAAAAAAAAAACATTTTTTTTACTTCATGTTGAAATCAAAAAGAAAGCAAAGATAAAATGAACAAACTGGTGGTCCGTTCTAACAAACTTCGGTTATATAAATAGATTCTGATAAAAACTATCAAAAATCTTGGACGACCACCTCTGTTTGTGTTGGCTTGGGTACGAGAATGCTTGGATTACCTGTGGTATCCCAGCGTTCATTGGGAATTAGACAAAATGGCGGTGGACTGACCGAATATATTGTGCACAAGTAATAGCCAGAATTATTCGTTGAGGCAAGATATAGAGATACAGAAGAATTGTTATTAAGGAGAATGAAGTGAACTACATGGAATGGGGGCAGTTTTGTGGATTTTCCAGCGGTATAAAGAACCTTGGACTGTTGTTTGTTACCGTTTGTTTTGAGTCATGTTGCCGAATGCAAAACCATTAGCCATTACCTAAACGAGCAGGGGACTGGGACCAAGTCCATAAAACTAATTCAATAAGAAACTAGCAAAAGTGGGCATCATTTTCTGAGAGAGCAGATCAAACTTAGCTAGTCTGGAAAGTTTGGTGAACTTCGGCTTAATATTGACGATGCCAGAGGGCAGCAAATATGTCTCTTTTCCCATACAAACTCTGTAAATATTTGACGTTGTCCAGCCAAACCATACATTCACTGTAAAATTTTGTCTGGACAACACAATTTCAAAAGTTTATAATTCCGACAGAATTCGCTCAAATCACTTCAAACTTTGCACAGATACTAATTTCAACATGCTGTTTCATGTCATAAACTTAATTTTGTAATTGCATTAATTCTAATAAACTCGTTCCCAGTCCCCTGCTCGTTTAGGTAATGGCTAATTCCCACGCATTTTCAATACGAAAAACAGGAAATTCCAAGTGGACGTTAAGGAGGGGGGGAGGGGGGGGGGGGGGGGGGGGGGGGGGGGGGTCTGACCTAAACGTCCAGTGGACGTTAAGCGGGGAAAGGTGAATATGTCGACGGCCCCTTATATTGAACCGGAAGGATGTAAAACAACCCACACATTAACTGTTCAACTAAGAGTAGGTCATGGAATTCCCGGTGTGTGTGGCCTGACCTACTGAGTCCTAATTGGCTAATGCAGTTACGGTGCATGACCCTGCCATATGGCATGTGATATCAAGCTTGGTTGAGTCAAAACAATAATAATAATAATAACTTTTATTACTGTGTCATGTGTTCTAGCTTACAAGAAACAAAAAGCTTTCGCATTTGTTTAGAGGAGTGGAATTACCTGTACACCTGAAATGATGCATGACATCTTCTCTGTCAATATCAAATGGCAGGTTACCTAGTTTGAGATAAAAAGGTAAACATTTACTGACAAATTAATTTTGGTCTATTAAAAAAAATATGAAAGAAATATGAAAAGACAATCATTGATACATGTACATGATATAGTTATGATATGTGCAGTGAAGTGCAATCACACAGTAAACTCTTTCTACAGTACATACAGCTACATGTATTTCAAAAAACGTGGGAGTCAAAGGCAATAGGCGAAAGGCAAGTTTTGTCTGGTTTGCTCAAAATAGCTTAAAAATTCACAAACTCCTCACATGGATTGAACATTATGGACCTATAGGTCTAATAATATAGGTTTTATAATGACCTATCGCCCATCGCCTTTTGCCAATCGCCTTTGGTTCCAACAACATTTTTTGAAATAGCTGTATACACTGTACTGGTGGACAGCAGACCTTTGTCTGGTCCCTACTGCACTATGCTGTAAATTCGCTCTCTAGCTCTCACACAGACACCTCAATAAGCTGGAGGTGATGGTGTTGACTTTGCAATAATTAAAACTGTTTGGCATTAGAATCAAAATTATTCACAATAACTGTTTATAAGCAGACTATTGTTGAGTTGTGGGAATTAAAGAGTATTAATTACTAACCTACAAAGACAATAAATCTGGTTTTCTTATCATTGCTTTCCTCAGATTCTGTGGATTTCGTGTCCAATGAAGGTTTTGGTTGTTCTTTTTCACTGCCATGATCTTGTTCACGGTAAGGTCTTTTAACTTTAAAAAAAATTAACATGTACATGTAATTATGCATTATTATTATTAATCTGCAATATTTAAAGGCCCAGACACACGATGCAACTTTTCTTGCAATGTTGTGCAAAACAAGAGTTTTTTGGGGTGTCACACGATGCAATGTTGTGTGCAACGGTTGCAGAAGTAGAACTTGATCCTACTTCTGCAACTGTTGTGCTCAACATTGCAAGAGAAGGTGCTGCATTTGTTTCGTAGGAGGGAAACTATGGGAAATGCTATTATTATTTTCTTTTTTTTTCTTTCTTTTTTTTTCTTTTCTTTTTGAGTTTTTGTTAGGGCCACAAGTTTATCAGTTTCTCCAATACTGTCATGTGTCACCCTCTGTAAATAAAGTCTACTTACTGACTAACTAACTTACTCTACATTTTACCAATATGTAATTATCTAATAAAGTTTATCATTATTATTATTATCATTATTATTATTATTGATGAGTTTCGACTTAGAAACTATATTTATAAGAAAGACAAACGCAAGGAAATTACGACGTTTCGACATCGTCCGATGTCATTATCAAGTGAGTTTAATTTGAATAGCAAATAAAATATAAAGGCAGTACATGGTTGATTGAATTGTTACAGTTGAGTGAGTAAAGTAAATAATGATAAATTAAGTAAATAGTTTGGCCCGAACAGAGTCTGACTGAACGTTCAATGTGGGCGATTTTTGCTTTATATAAAGCATCTCGTACAGGAGACAGTCAAGTTTAGTTTTACATTTCTTCAAAATGGAGAAACAATATTAGGTGGTATATGGCTGTGGTCAGTCCATGAAGTTCTCTTTGATGCTTCCCAATAGATGAGTAGCGGTGTTCATCAATACGTTGGTGTAAGTGACACGCTGTAAAACCAACATAGTTCGCATCACACAGACCACATTTGTAATGATACACAACAAGTTGTTGGTTTATGAGCGGTGGCTTTGGCTCTATCATCTTGAGTACATCTCCAAGCTTTCTGAGATGTACTCAATTATTAAAAACTTATATGCTGTTGTAGTTTGTTGTTGGTAACTACAATGTTGTCATCACATTTGCAAAGTTTGCATATCGATCTACATGTAACTATATAAGCATAAAGAGTACCAGATTTTTGGTACGCACGCAATGCATTATGAGATTATTACAAAGGAAAAGTGAGCACCAATTCTAGACACAGGGAGCCCAAGCTATGTTTTTGCTCACTTGGTGCTCACTTTTTCTTTGTGATAATCTCACAATGCATTGCGCGCGTACCGGAAGTCTGGAACTCTTGATGCTTGTATACAGGATATACAGTGTAGCTATTGTTCTTAGTCCCGGTGTACGCAATCGATGACAATCGATGATCGGAAAACCAATCGAACAATCGATCATAATCGATATAATTAATCGATTGATATCGATTGGTTTTGGCCAATCGATCACCAATCGATAGTCACACAAGAAAAATGACAATCGATGAAAATCGATCATCGATCATCGATCGATTGTTATCACGTTCAGTACAAGAAAAAGAAGGCCTCTATTGTACTATTCGTGAGGAGAAAAACTAGTGATATTAAACTGCTACGTTTCGAAGATCATTATCATCATAATGAGTAACAGAGATTAGTTACGTACGAAATTTACATAATTTGAACATAAGAATAGTGTTCAATGTTCAATGTTCCATCCGTGCTAAAGTATTTGTTTAAATAACACTGAACTCTTTTATAACTATTGAACATTGAACACTATCTGTTACTCATTATTCATCTCACTTCGTAATGATGACAGGATGTCATCGAAACGTAGTAGTTTAATATCACTAGTGTTTCTCCTTAAAATATAAGACTTATATGTAATAAAAACTCCCTACTCTAGTTTCTTCAGCCTTACTTCTAACTATAGAACTTATAATATCAATTGATAACAAAACAAAACAAAACAATCGATGAAAATCGATGAAAATCGATGAAAATCGATCTATTTTAGGGCAATCGATAACAATCGATCAATCATAAGGCAATCGATGACAATCGATCAAAGGTCACAGATTTTTGTTTCATCGATTGGTCATCGATTTCCAATATCAATCGATTAATTGATATCGATTGATATCGATTGTCATCGATTGTGATCGATTAACGATTTCATCGATTGCGTACACCGGGTCTTAGTACATCATGCTTGTATGCTTACACTGTTTAGGCTTGTTTGTTTCCTCGTCGACTTGTTGTGCATGTTGTTTCCACCACCTATAACATTAACATAAACTTATCATCTATAAAACGCAGGTTATAATTGAGCAATTGAATATGGTTTCAATAAGTTTACATGTAAGTCTTACATGTGTACACAGGCAAACGAAGAAAGATTTAAATCAGTTTGCAGGCTTTTTCAGTACTTACAAATGCCGTTTGTCCTTGCGGGGAGTAGAAGACATTCTGTAACAAATTAAATGCTAGTATCACAGAGAAGCTTTTCTTAATCATAAAACTAAATCTCGCAAAAGTATAAAAGAAGCACGTTCTATAAACTTTCAGCCGCCATATTGAATTGATGATGCATGATGGGATAGGTATGTCATGAAAGTTGGTTTGAGCTTCCTGTGTAATACAGTGCACAGGTATCCCGTGTGGGATGCAGGGAATTTTGATTCCAGAAAAGGAGTTTCCATGGAAAACTTTTACAGTTCTAAAACATCGAAAGCTCAACCCAAAAGGCCTAGCCTCCTATGCAGACTTTGTGTGGCGCTTCCGGTTCCCGTCATTCCTCCACTGCGTCTGCTCAGACTCGAACAACATTCCTTTCTACGAATTTGACCAATCAGAGAAAGCCCCACAAAAGCTTGTGGGTACGACCTTGACCTTGGCCGTCTTTTCCGCGAACAAGGCAATGAATCGGCGATGCATGGTGGAGAGTGAGCGTATGGATGACTGTTATAGAAAAGTAAGCCAAGTTTTTCGTATAAATAAGTTCAATATTCATCAGAAAAAGCCCATAGATGCCATAACTTTAGAAAAGAAAGACGTTTCTATAAATCTTCCCACTGATTCGGGAACATCGCTAGTATTTCAGGCTATACCTTTAAAATGTTTGATCTCGTAAATAACAATAAAGTGAATCATTGGATCATTTAATACTACCATTTGCAATCAACTGTGATAGCGTACTGAAACTATTTTGACGGTTGTGTCTACTTTGTAGTTTCAAGCGTTTATTAGCCTGCGTAGCAAGCGTTTCTTTTGGGGGAAATTAAAGGGCGAAAAAGTTGTTTTTCATACGAAAAGCTTTGGCCGCGCGAAACCTAAGACGAGTGCAAAAACCCGGAATTAGCCATTACCTAAACGAGCAGGGGACTGGGAACGAGTTTATTATAATTAATGTAATTACGAAATTAAGTTCATGAGATGAAACAGCATGTTGCAATTAGTATCTGTGCAAAGTTTGATGTTATTTGAGCGAATTCTGTCGGAATGGGCGTGTAACACCTGTCACGTGACTTTTTAAATTTTCACCGCAGACAAACGAAAATATCATAACTGGAAAGAGCATGCTAAAGTTAGTAAAAGTGGAAAGTTTGAAGGGAAATACGTAAATAGGGCAATAGGTACAGGCATTCAAACTTTGCCTTTTTTGTATGGAAATGTATGTTAATTGGATCGAGGGCAACGCTTGCCCTCCAAGCGAAAAACCCATACAAATCCTTGTCAAAGCGGGAAACTTTGAAAGCCGTTAACTTTTTTCTTATTTGCTTGATTCTTTTCAAATTTTCAAATTTTACTAATTTTAGTATGCTCTTTCAAGTTATGGTATTTTCGTTTGTCTTCGGTGAAAATTTAAAAAGTCACGTGGCAGGTGTTACAAGCCCATTGTAAACGTTTGAAATTGCTTTGTCCAGCCAAAATTATACAGTGAATGTATGGTTTGGCTGCCGGACAACGTCAAAAATTTACAGAGTTTGTATGGGAAAATAGACATCTTTGATGCCCTCTAGCATCGTCAATATTAAGCCGAAGTTCACCAAACTTTCCAGACTAGCTAAGTTTGATCTGCTCTCTCGGAAAATGATGCTCAATTTTGCTAGTTTCTTATTGAATTAGTTTTACGGACTTGGTCCCAGTCCCCTGCTCGTTTTGGTAATGGCTAATAAGCCCATTCTCGTACCCAGAGCCCGCTCGTCATTTGGTTTGTCGCTGGCTCTGGGAAACCCTGTTGCTCGGTCGTCAAATTTTGACGACCAAGTCGTCAGAGCGCATGCTCATACTAAAGACCGCTGAGAGCGGGTACTGTGGAAGAGTCTACTATGGTGGCCCATTGATGCCTTAAGAAATTTTGAGAAATTATCTGTTTTTCTTCAAAAATATTCGATAAAATTCATTTTTTTAATTTTTTATTTGAAATAGAAATATTTTTTTCTATGTTACAGTGCAACTACACCAACCAAGGCCACCCAAACACATTTTGAATCAAATTTTCTAATCACATTTGTGACGCTGAATAACAGAATGATGTCGAATTCTACATTTTAAACTGTTTCTTGTTCACTCTTGATCATATACATACACATATAAAGTAAAATATATGCTTTTAAAGCGAAAATTTGACAATTTGTGCAGATTCTATTGTTTAAATACTCAATTGTGATTGGATAATTTGTATGAAAATTTGCTTGGGTGGCCTTGGTTAGTGTAGTCGCACTGTAATTAAATATAAATAAAAAATAAAAAGAATACATATATTTTTCGAATTTTATTTAAAAAAAAAAAAAACCCGTGGCCTATGAGTGCTATAAGCCCATGAGTGCCATAGCAATGGCCTATCAGTGCCATAGACCATAATGCAGTTCGGGACAACTGCTAAGAGCGTTCAACATGGCGTCACGCATCAGGAACGTGGATTGGGAAGAAGATTTTGAACTAAAAAGCGATCTTGAAATGTATGTAAAGCAAAACTTACGAAAATCAGAGATACTAGACTTGATCAAGATCAAGTACCAAGATCAAGTACCATATGTATGCATAGTGTTGATCCACTTTGATATTTCAACTTATCTTATCCGTAACTGAAAGGAAATTGCGACAGTAACATACATATTACATATACATAATTAGAGATAGTCAAAGTAAAAGCGTCCTATAATCTTTGGGTCATTGGTTGTGGTCCATATCTTCAAAACGTTTATTCTAGCACTGTATGTATCCTGGGCTCCATAGATGCACAATGGGTACATAGATTTTTGATTATAGTGGGTGGTTTATCTCGCGGATTAGACTTAGTAGGGAGACGGTGACTGATAGAAATATCCCCTGGCTCAATTTTGATTTCCAAGAGGGCTCCTACCCCAGACCTGGGAGCTCAAAAACCATACCCTATCCCGTGGCACATACCCGTATAGCGTATATAGGGGAGTACCCCCCCCCCCCCCCCCCCCCCCCCCCCTTCGGGACATTTATCTTCGTGTAGCCGTTTAAAATCCCTTCGACGTTCATCACCGGTTCTTCTCTGGCTCTGTTGCGGTAAAGGCTGGACGATAAATACATGTTCTAATATAATCTTGCATGTGAACCTTCCTGTCTTCCGCTTTGTTATTGTTTCTCTTGAATTATAAAAATATTCCTTTGAATACTCAAAGCGAGTACGATCGATTGTGTCTGTAGCCGTTACTTTACTTTTATAATTAATGTATTGTTAGATCTCCCTTTACGAATTCAGATCAATTTATGTCTACACAGTCACTCTCATTTCCATAGCTTTATAATTCAATAACGGAATACCATTGTATGAAAATACAACCGTCGCTGTCATTCCTTTCGTTCGCTTTGCAAGTTTGAATCTTTGTTGATCAAAACGGACAAGTATCGCTTGGTGTCAGATTTTAGAATCAGATTTTTGCAGTCCGAGTCACGTTCAACAAGGTTCACGTTACACCCATCTTTCCCCCGTAGGCGATACTTGTCCGTTTAGAAAGATTTTCACTGCAAAGTCCATGCAACTTGAAGTATCTCGACTGTACTACATAAAAACCGACACAGGTTCTTTAATTTGAGCAGATTCTCAACTTAAATCGCACGTGGTAACGTGAACCTTGTTGAACGTGACTCGGACTGCAAAATCTGATTCTAAAATCTGACACCAAAGCGATACTTGTCCGTTTTGAAAGATTTTCACTGCAAAGTCCATGCAACTTGAAGTATCTCGACTGTAGTACATAAAAACCGACACAGGTTCTTTAATTTGAGCAGATTCTCAACTTAAATCGCACGTGGTAACGTGAACCTTGTTGAACGTGACTGACTGCAAAAAATTTGATTCTAAAATCTGACCACAGCGATTCCGGACCTAACCTGCTAGACCAGAAGCCATTGCAAGCGTTCTGCAGGCTCCAGTACACTTTGAACAGCGGATAACGTTATGCGCAGGCGCACTTGCTGTATTCAATATGGCGGCCGAAGGTTCGCCACTCGGTAACGATCTTGAATTTTGCCCTTCTTCTCAACAACTTCGTGAGTTTTACCGTGCTCAAGTGCGAAATTTTGAGTTAAAATTTATCAAGAAGTTAAAAGATAGTAATGTTTCGAGGGTTACTCTAGAAAATCCTAGAGAAAAGGTCGTTGCAATGGAGGTTGCTCGCCTTGTTTTTGTGAAGTCTATTGCTTCAAGATTCCACAAGGAGGAAATAAAGCAGGCAACACCGCCAACCTTCGAGATAGAGACCATCAGTCGACTCAGCCAAGTGTTTGGAACCGATAAGCTGGTAAAGAGATTTCCTTCTGGTGATTTTACGGTCATCATTCCCTTTTACGTCGTTGTAGAGGATCGTTTGTTTAGTTTGGACGATTTGCAAGGGGTTAATCCCCTCAGTAAGGGTCAGTTAGTCTTTGCATTGGAGAAAGGAGGGCCCAATATGAAATGTTTAGTGCCCTATGGTGGTTCCAACCCTGATGAAAACGATATTTTGCCAAATGAATTTGCTTTAAATACCATTGAAGTTAATGGAGGGAAATTAGAATTCCCAGAATTCAAAGGAGAAGGAACATTAAATGTTACCCGTGGATATAACTTTGTCTACTCATTGTGTGATTGTGTGGCTCAAGGGGAGAGACTAGTCATTCGTGAAAATGTGTTTAATGTCATTGCTGTTGTAAGAGACACATTTAATCCCTCAAGAGATCTCATCAGGTTGGACAGAGAACTAAATTTCACTGCTCAACGCTGCTGCTATAAAGTAAGGAGACCTGTGAAAATAATATCTAGGTCAGTGATGTTGTTTTCAGGCATGATTAAATATGCTCGTAAGGTCTCTCTAAAATTCCATAAGGAAGATTCAACCCTACAGCAAGGAGAGATGCAGCTCAAATTTTGGAATGCAGCATTTAACAAATGTGGCATTATGACTCATGATGTTGCCATTCCTGAAGTGGACCTAGAGTTAATATAAATGGTACAATGACTCTTTTAATAGCAAATTAGATATTGAAAATACTTTGAAGGCTAAGTCATAGAGTACAAACACTTAAGTCGTGCAAAATAAATTGTACTATTTAGTAGAGTGATTGCAATAAACCTGTGAAACAGTTAGTAGACTAATAGACACTAGTATTGTGACTATTTGACTGTTTAACACACTAACATCTAAATTGTATTTCACAGGTTTATTGCAATCACTCCTAAAATATCAATAGTGATGATATTTACATTGTTTAATTATTGCTATTTAGTACTAATTAGTACAACATTTTAACGGTTTGTTTTAGTGTTTGTACTCTGAAGACTTGAGAGGAATTTAGATATCACATTTTTCAAGAATTAATAATACTATGATTTCCATTTCTTCCCGGCTTTGTTCTCTGTTCAACCTAAAAGAGGTTGTGGTTTAATTTTTAATGAGTGGCTTTGTTATTTTAATTGTGGGGACTATACTAGGGATTGTACGGTATACAAAACTTGATTATAAGGATCTGTGCTTACAAATATACATGCTGAAGGTAATTAATTATGTTATACAGTGTACATGTAGGATTCAACTCTCATTATCAGATTCATCAAATTGAACTGTGGGTTGGGATGGATGCATAGGACAAGCCTTATTCTTCTTTGTGTGTCCCTGTTGATTACAGGCAGAACATGTTACATTCCGGGATACTGTAAACACATTCTCCGGGTAGTAGAAATGCTGAGTGCGAAGCATCCTCGTGATGGTAACAAACCTCTTGTCATCTTGATTGGTACTGCTCCACTCCATTGTCTTGACTAGCTTGTTGAGGTGTTCTGATGCAACACATGAAAAATAACCATAGCCCCAACCCAACATTTCAAAGCAAAATTGCAGTTGTACATGAATGTGATCCCTTAGAATATGTAGATATGGGAGTTTGGCTGTACATTGTGCAGGCCCATACTGCTTCATCTTTTGAAAAAAGTTTTCTGATCTGGCCTGAAATGAGTTGACTCTGGCAGCTGTGGTATTGTGATCACGCACATCCCTAAAATATGTACATATATCAGTTATTTTATCTTAGGTATTTTATAATCCCCTTTGTATAAACATACATGTTTATGTATGTTATCCAATGAGTCTCTGAATCAAATGCTAATGATTATAACTACATACTATATGATTGACATTGAGTGTTGTTGTCAAATATATTCATGAAATTATAACCATATGTTTTTCAAAAGCTTTGTATTTTATTAAAATAAATCTCTTTGGTCTAAACACAGACTATACAATATTATATATACTAACCTGGCAAGATCAATTAAAAAAAAAATGAAAATATTCCTTACAGCTGTAGTTGATTTAACTTATTGGGTTGTGAATAAGTTATTCCCATTAGAAATAACCTCACATTGAAAGATAGGACCAAAGGTAGGATTAGCAGAACTTATTATCTTGCATGAAACCTCAAATGATTTCTCTTGAGCATTTACAAGTAATCGAGCATCAGTAACCTGGTCGAAGTGGTACAACTTTGTCATTAGAGCCATATGACCATAGATTACTGCAAGGGGGGTCTTCTCCAAGTGATTTAATTCCCAGCCAATTTACTACTTTTCCAGATCTTTGTGCAATGTTCACAATTACTTGATCACTGGTGGAGGTGTCTTTATTATTATTATTATTATTATCATTATTATTATTAGTAGTAGTAGTAGTAGTAGTAGCACTAGTAGTAGTAGTAGTAGTAGTAGTAGTAGTAGTAGTAGTAGTAGTAGTAGTAATAGTAGTAGTATTACTGTTATTATTAATAATATTATTATTATTAATATTATTATTATTATTTTCTGAAACCAGATCGACTTTGAGCTTGGTAATAACCTCTTTTCTTAAAAAAACCAAAAAATGTAGGACCTGACCAGTGCTTTTTTGTCTGTAATCCCAGCTCTTCTAGGAAATTATTTGCTGCTTGTGTTGGAGTTGTAGCAATAACTTCCACTGATTTCTCCTCGCAGGTACACTTGAATAAAGGCACAATCTGTGGCTTGATTACCTCACAAAATACTTGGCAAACGTCCCCACTTGCTAAGGCTATTGATCTCTCCGCTTTATAGCCAGGCCGTATTAAGTAATTATGCCCCTCTGAACTGCGAATCCATGGACTGTTCTCCCCCACGCTTCCAGCAGCAACTTCCCCAAGTGAAACCAAGCGAGTCCACTTTATATTCTGTTTTCGTCCGCTCATTAGCAATTTAAATGATTTTTTTTTAACAAGAAGTCTCAGAGAATATGCCAGTATACGTGGAAGCTGAGTCCGTAAATAATGGTTAAAATAGAAGCTTTCTAGATCACTTTAAACGCACAGATCCTTTTCGTCCCCGAAAACCCCTCTAGTAGATCCTTTTCACTAAATTCTAAAAACAAAACACTTCTACTTGTCGTAAAATCTCGATTTTAATACCTACAGGAAGCTCGAAGATTCCATTTTAAATACACGCCATTTTTAATAACATTGCACAATATGTACGCATGCACAGAGCGAGAGAAACTGCTGAATACGTCATTTTTTAGTGTAAATCGAGATCTCACCGGGGAGAAGGGGGATCGATTTCGGTCAAGGCCTTAGGTCACGAAATCGCCGTGGACACCACGCGATACTTGTCCGTTTAGAAAGGTTTTTACTTTGAAGTTGATAAATAAGTGAGGGAATACATAGTGAAAGTGTGTAATGTTCTTTGGATAGGTCTTATAGGGTTGGTGATCAGCGTGACAATGTTTTATTTAGAGCAACGTGATACTACAACATGATACGAGAGAAATATTTGTGGTATGAACACAGAGATCAAACACCAAAAAATCTGACACCGCTATTTATTTACTTTTAAGTGAAAGTCTAACACTAAGAATGTATTCAGGAGCGGCTAAAGCCCAGTCTCTAAGGTGTTGTTACATGTGATTGCATTTCGAAACGTTTATCAAGAGATAGAACGAATTAAAGGCTGATTGCCGTCGTGCCCCCCGGAAAAAACCTGACACCAGAACCAATAATCTGAGTCAAAAACCTGACACCAAAAATCTGAAACCAGCTTCACTTTGGTTGTGGTCTCACCAAATGCTGGAGGATCACATTACGATCTAAGTAATAGCGTAAGCGTCTTTTGTTGGCGAAGAAAGCGAGATAATTGTAGTATGTAGCTGTAGAGTTAAGGGCAAGGTATAAAGAGAGCGAAGAGCGGACTATTCAAAGATATTTGTAGCTCTTTGGTCAAAATACAAAATGTACTTTATCTTGTTTCTGTTTGAAATATGTAATATTTGAAAGCCACGTGCTTATCAGATTGAGTAACATTTACACATATTTAGCATTGAAAAGTATCAATATCACAGTGTCAATATCACAGTGAAATTATGTAAAATGTTGTACACAAAATGAATAATTTTACAAAAAATATCTTAATAATTTCCTTTTTCCAGGAAGTTAATAATAAATTGGATAATTATTAGCAAAATATTTGATTATTAGTGAATTATTATTAAAGGAAATTTATTAAGCTTGAAGAAAATGTCTGGTTCATTGGACGTTATGCTAAAAGGTTTTGAGGTATAAGCGTTTCTTTAATGGGTACACAAAATATTCTTGCTTGCTCTGAAAATGCTTGGTAAGTAATGAGTTAAGAAACGTACAGCTTGTTAAATTCTTTGTTTTCCTAACTAGTCAACCAGTAAGAGAAGTGGAGCGAGGAGGGGTCACTTAACCCGAGACAGTCAGCCTGAGCTAGAATGCTCTTCAAAATGGCGGAGCGAAGGAAGTCATAGCTGCGGCAGTGTCCTCGATAAAGACTTCAACACCTACAAGTGAGTGATATATATTTAGCAGCATCTCGAACACTCAAGTCCTTATCCTATACATTCATTATAGCGCGCAGTTCGAGACAAACTCACTATCGATCACTAAGTCACTTGAATATCTAGGGGTCATTCTACAAGGTATGCATGAGATATAGCATTACCTTGTGACTACTACACTGATCAGTTGTTTCACTACTATAAACTGTTAATTGTCATGTGTGGACTCACGTTTTACAATGTGATTTTATCAATAAGTACTTTTGGACCCTGAGGGATTCCAATATATTAGTCTACGTTTAGTGTAAATTGATGTCTGGTTGTACGTTGCAGCCGTCGGGGAGCTGCAAAGGAGACTAGTAGTGCGTTCAGACTACAGCGAAAGTTAGCTAGCTAAGCTCATATACGTGTTTGTTCATCTATCATCGTGTTTGAAGATTTAGCTAGTTAACCTTTTATGCATGTTCACATTGTTAATATTCAAGCTAGTTACTACTCAACAATAGTAATCCAATATCTGTTATTTGAAATTTTGGCGGTTATAAACAACTAACTTTTCTGATTTCTTGATTGATCCAAGTAAACGAGGAGTGAATAATAGATATAAGTAACGAATCTAAAACAATAAAGAGAGAAGAAACAAAGTTTGGGCTGTCTTCAAACACGAATAAAACCCAACTGAAATGTGAACCTGCGGCTCAGGACGCGCGATTGACATTTAGGAAAAATAAATCTGTCAAAACCAACACCATTAGCGAGTTTCCAGAGTTTAAACCATGTCCCGACATGGTTTGAAATTTGCCTGTTTCCGGTCAATATTACCAATGTGAACGGAGATAATGAGCTATGTCTTAGCTAGCTAGAAAAACGCGTTCACACTGGGGTTATCGACTTAGCTAGTTAAACCGGTCTTTAGTTAGCTAGAAAGTCCTAATGTTAACGCATCGAATTCATGAAAAACGGCCTGAAACTAAATCGATGGATGATCCAAACAATACAGAAGGTCTGTAAGTATCATATTATTAAGAATTGTAGAATATATCAGATTCAAATAATACTTTGCTTATCACCGGAAGATTCGAAATTGGTCTATAGTTGTCCATCATTTTGAACACGTTCACTCTTGCATGTGTACCAATTGTATTTAAAATGGCAATAATTCATGACATATGCCTTATATTTACCATATTTTCTCTGCTTCAGATTCATTTTCACCCCTGTGTGTAGCTCCATATATGGTAGCTAGTGACGTGACCCTCAATGTTCGTTCGATCAAAGGAATTTAGCGTTGGTGATAAGACGGATTGAGTGGGCACGATGCTTACAGAAATATTTTGAGATAAATTAATGAGATATATATTTATCAATATTAATAGGATAATTACTACATGCTTAAAACATTTTCTTGCTAAAATGCCGGCATTATTCTTGATGATCTGACCGTTTGCTAAAATGCTCAAAATTATGCGAGCATACAAAGCCTATGGATAATCCAGATTGAGTGGGCACGAAATCTCGAAAATATTCCATTTTAGGTTAATTCATCTGTCAGATAAACAGATATAAGGTCAACCAAGATATATAGTCAACTATTGTACGTAGCTAGTTATTGATCACATTGATCCATATGAAAGGTTGAAAGGTATTACTACTGATTAGTATATACCACACAAGTGAATAGTACTTTTCGCGCGCTCTGATTGGCCACTCAATCTCGGAATATCCTTATCTATTCACCTTCGAGCAAAACAAGATGGCGTCACGTTTCGCGAGCGTGTCTTCTTTCTTCTTGAAAATAGATAATTTTTATATATTTGGCTGGTGATTCACTTGTGTGGTATATTATTATTATTATTATTATTATTATTATTATTATTATTATTATTATTATTATTACTATTATTATTATTATTATTACTATTATTATTATTATTATTATTATTATTATTATTATATATTTTTAATTATCAGTTTTATTTTTTTTACTGATGATTATTTTAATTTTTTCCCTAATTCTTTCATGTTTTTGTACGTTAGTATAGGTAATCATCATGTGAGAACGAGTACAATTAACGCCAGGGGCGTAGCTAGGATTTTTCAATGGGGGGTGGGGGGGGGGGGGGGGGGGGGGGGGGGGGGGGGGGGGGGGGGGGGGGGTTCAATGGGGGGTGGGGGGGGGGGAGGAAGGGATTCCTACGCCAGTGTCTTATCAGGCCCGTAGCTGGCATCATTTTGAAGAGGGGGTTCGTTAGAGTTACCGAAATAAGCCTGTATGGTGCATGTATACCGGAGGGGGATACTGGAGCATGTCCCCCGGACACCCCCCGGACATTTTGAAATCTAGGTCCTCAAACGTACTTTTAAAACATATTTTTTCTTACTTATTTTTTCGGCATAATTTTGAAACTAAACTAAGTTACCCTTTTCATGTAATTTACTGGTTGAAAATATATATATAATCAGGAGCCCATTAGTAATGAGCTTTTGGGCTAACCATTTGAAGCTTATATAGAGATTACTGATGTATAGTGTAAAATTATTAAAAATCGAAATTACAATAAATCGTTTTTTTTTTGTCTATATTTGTTCTTTGTGAGTTTATTTATCTTTGGGAAATTAGATTTGGTGCCTCTACGATTAAAATTTTAAGCGAATTATAGCCGTTTGAATTATACCCTATTTTGTATAGGCAATATTGTATTTTCGATTTTTCATAATTTTACCCTACATAATCTTTATATAAAGCAATGGTTAACTTGGGCTACCTGTGATTGTACTGTACAATTTCAAAAATAATAAACAACTTCCAATCGCACAGTACAATCAGTTCACGAAAGTTTCGTGAAATTGTATTGTGCTCAATTTCAATCTTTCAATACATTTCATTTTGGGAGAAAAATGGATCGCTGTCAGCCAATCAGAATTGAGAAATTATTTCATGTATATGCGGAGCTGGAATCTTGAAGGGGATTAATAATTAATCCCTGATGAAGTTTTTCTTTCGTTATTCCAATGCTAAGTACTGTATTCCAGCCTGACTGTATTCTAATTAGGGCGCGTTCACACTGGGGTTCTAGATCGATCTGAGATCGATCTGAGATCGATCTAGAAAAAAAAATTGCGTTCACACTTGGATCGATCTGAGATCGATCTGAGATCGATCTCAGATCGATCTGAGTCCACTTTGGATTTGCGTTCACACTGGATACTTGAAAAGTTGTTATTTTTGGGAGAATAGGTAAGACGTTGGACTACGACGCAGAAGTCTCGGGTTCGAATCCCAGTCAAATGTAGTATCAATAATTCTTTTTTTTTTTTTTTTTTTTTCTTTCTTCTGTTTCTCTGAGTTAGATTTGCTCTATGGTGAAAAATTTTCAATGTTAGTAGAATGATTTCGTATTAAACTCGTTTTTATATGGTCATGATTCTGCTTATATGTAAATTAGTTGTGAACATTCATGAGCAGTACGCTCGAGTGATGCACGTGATTATTCGTGATGTTGTACCACAACATTGCGGGATCATTGGAATCATGCCTTTGCTGCTTGTAAACGTGGCGTATATTGCTTTTGAAAATGACCAGGCTTAGATGGCGCTGTCTAGTGTAGTCTACATAGCTTTGGTTTGTGTAGGCCGTTTATGACTTCAACAGAAAAATCGTGTGACTTGTCTTGCGAAAAGGTGCTTGAAATTAAGCGCTCGCCCAAAATGTCGCAAGTCCTGCACGTGGCCTGTTGGGTGAACGCTCAAAATAAGGCCATACCGCCCCCTCCCCCAGCTTATAAGCCTTCCCGGTTATAGACCCATATATACTTTCAAACAACAACAATTGCCGTTTATAAGCCCACCCATAAACCATTACGAACTTGTATAATCCCAGGGTTTATAAGCTGCAGTTTACGCGGTGATATATTGAGAAACTGATGAGTCCCCGCAGGAAATACAAATAATAATTATTTGGATTATTTCAAGTTTGCTCAAAAAGCGCCATTATATCTCGTTTCAGTTGTTGCGCTTTGAACATCCAACCTAACGGCCGTCTACACGGTTCCGGACGAATTTGTAACCGTTCAAAAAGTTGTACGTTTAGGCGTTCCGTTCACACGGAACTGTGCTATACGCGGCTCAGTTTTCCATCACCGTACGAGCCGTGATACAATAAATGACCGTCTATTTTCGCATTTCTTTATAAATGTAAATTGTGACTGACAAGCCCTACGAGAAATATTAAATAAAACATATGTATGTAAATGTTACTATAAAGTATAGCTGACATTTCTAATTATATAAACATAGCCCACTTCTAGCTCGCTTGCGTTCACACTTGGATCGATCTGAGATCGATCTAGAAAAAAAAATTTGCGTTCACACTTGGATCGATCTGAGATCGATCTCAGATCGATCTAGCTCGAAAAAAAAATTGCGTTCACACTTGGATCGATCTGAGATCGATCTCAGATCGATCTCAGATCGATCTGAGGGAGCGTTCACACTGGAGTTGTAGATCGATCTGAGATCGATCTAGAAAAAAAAAATTGCGTTCACACTTAGCTCGCATTTGACCTAGATCGATCTCAGATCGATCTCAGATCGATCTAGAATCCCAGTGTGAACGCGCCCTTTAGTAAGAGAAAATGTATTTCAACATATCGCTCAGTATCCACCAAAAGCACCAAAATCTACTGACACAGAGCCATTTTTGGGCAGTTTTAATTCCATTTTGGATGGAATTCCATGTCTGCCTGAAACTGCCTTGTTTAGCATCATTACACAAAGTCAATTTCCTGCTTTTTTCATATTTGGGGTATTTCAGGAGAATACATCAGCAATAATGTTTAGCTTTGGCGCGCAAAATAGCCCTCTACTTAGTTCATTCTGTTATACGTTAGTAGACCAGCATAGGTAATTATGTGAGAACGAGTGCAATAAATTATTAATTTAAGCACTAGCAATAATAATAATAATAATAAAAAGAATAATAATAATAATAATAATAAAAAGAATAATAATAATAATAATAATAAAAAGAATAATAATAATAATAATAATAATAATAATAATAATATTAATAATAATAATAATAATAGTAATAATAATAATAGTAATAATAATAATAATAATAATAATAATAATAATAATAATAATAATAGTAATAATAATAATAATAATAATAGTAATAATAATAATAATAATAATAATAATAATAATAATAATAGTAATAATAGTAATAATAATAATAATAATAATAATAATAATAATAATAATAATAATAGTAATAATAATAATAATAATAGTAATAATAATAATAATAATAATAATAATAATAATAATAATAGTAATAATAATAAATAATAATAATAATAATAATAATAGTAATAATAATAATAATAATAATAATAGCGAGTCGGCATTCAGCTGCATTTCAAGAGCTCAGAAGTTTATTTATTTTACATTAAGAGTCGAAAATTATGCAGTATTTCACTGGAAAAGACTATCATTCTGAAGTTGTTGTAATTAAACGTTCGAATTAATTTATATTCAACATGAGTTTTATGGAAAAACACACAGAATCCTCAACTTTCTTGTCATTTTCTTCACCATTCTTGTTCTTTTTTAATCAAAAATCCATAGTTTTGGTGTATCGCAATGTTTTCAACACCAAAGTCGAAGGAAACGTTTGATTTTAAGATTGTTTTAGCTATTCAGTTTGAACCTAAGCTCACAGCCGTGCACCGTAAACAGTTTGCAATTTGATTGGTAGCTACAATTCGTTGCATTTCTTGTTGAGACATTTCTGAATATTTCTTAGTATTTATGTTATATGAAAATCGATCTCTCCCCCTCCCCCCTGTGTCAATGTTGATTCATAGTCACGTGTTTTGGATTTTGCGTGAAAGTCTAATCAACATTGTACTGAGGGGAGGGGAGATATCTGATGTGAACATAATTTTTCATTGTTTTTAATGGGAGAATAGTCATATAAGCACCTTTGAAGCATAACTGTCTCAACAGTTTTGAATCGAATTGTAGGCGTGCACCGCACCATACAAAATGGTGCACGCCTGGCATCCAATGAAATCGCGCGTTCTTAGGATGTTACCAATGTTTATATTATATAATCAGAATTAGTGATATAAGCGGCGTTAACCATCCTCGGCTTGTTGGACTTGCAGGTTGTTATTCAAGTATAAGGTATGTGATCTATACTTCCAGTACTCAGTATCGATCATGGCACAAAACACATTAGTTGTAAACCTAATAACGCGCTGGTCAAATTAAACCACTGATCGATTCCCATGAGGATTTCGTCGCGTTTTATAACGAAGTTAAGGTGGTTCCCGCATAATGAATGACCGGTTTTGCCGTATTTTTTAACTCGCTCGCTCCGCGTCAATATTGCTTGGATTTTATTGTGCTTAACACAAAGACTAATTCAACCATTCTGCTTTTGGACGGTTTATTCAAAATTATTATTGTAAGCCGCGTTTTGTGAATGCCAGCTGATATTCAAACGACACTATTTTCACTAAAACTGCTGCCAAACGGTTTTCCCTCGTACGATTTTTTTTTAAACTTCGTGAACGACCTTTAAGGTCCATAGTGATGTTCTGACGAGGTAAGAAGGAAATTGATCGAGCCGAAATCACCAGTTCATATTTTTGTTGTCAATATTTGGACCTATCGGTTGTTACGTGACTTCGGCTCGAACAATTTTCTTCTTACCTCGTCAGAACATCACTATGGACCTTAAAGGTCGTTCACGAAGTTTAAAAAAAATCGTACGAGGGAAAACCGTTTGGCAGCAGTTTTAGTGAAAATAGTGTCGTTTGAATATCAGCTGGCATTCACAAACGCGGCTTACAATGATAATTTTGAATAAACCTTCCAAAAGCAGAATAGTTGAATTAGTATTTGTGTTAAGCATAATAAAATCCAAGCAATATTGACGCGGAGCGAGCGAGTTAAAAAATACGGCAAACAAGTCATTCATTATGCTGGAACCACCTTAATGCATATAATGAGTTTCACTGCGGTCTCACTGTTTGTTTTTTTTTCTATAAATATTTGCTTGGGTTTTCGTTACTAGTTTTTATACGTTTCTATTTCAAGAGTCAACATTCTTCACAGCGATTTATATACGATAAATTCAAACTTAACAACATTCTCAGTAAGCCGAAAGAACGACCATAGATTGTTCCTCGTTAAAAACATTTAAAAGAGCAGTGTGGACGTTTTTTACACTCATCCCAAGGAATCCAGTGTTTCTGTATCTTACAATTGTAAGAGAGAATAAAAGAAGAACATCGAGAATCCTAGCCTCCTAATTAAGCAGACGCGTGTCCAGCGAAGTAAAACGCAAGCCTGGACACGCGTCTGCTTTAGGAGGCTACGAGAATCCCTGCTAGCAGAGTTTTCCTCTTTCGTCGATGTCTTTGCATTTTTCTTTTGCTGTATATAGACTTTTGCTACTATAGACCGAAATAATGTAATAATGGCGGAATCAGTAAATATCATTTATTGTGTAGTTAGTAATATAGTACATCGATTGTTTCAAAGAGTATAATAACAAAAAACAAACCTACTAAATTTTAGAGTGATTCTACAAAAACGTAAAAAGCTATTGGGAAATTGAGTTTTGGACTGACTAGCCTCGTTTCCATGCAATTGCTAGAATTCAAATGGTTATAACTTTACAGTGGTTTCATTTAAGTTGATGGGCTTTTGGTGTATTACTAGACTATGTGTGGTTTTTCAAAAATTGATATTACATTTCCTAAACTCTTAATTTCTCTCAGTTTATGCAAATTACTCGGCCACTAGCAAAGAAATATGCAATGAACATCGACGAAAGAGGAAACTCTGCTAGCAGGGTGACTGACAGTCATTTGCAGACAGCGGTTTGACAGCAAACTTGTCAGTAATGACAACAGCTTAGGGACACTATAATTAGCTTCAAGGTTTTTACCTTGACATGAGTGGAACTGGCCCTAGAATTTGCACAGGATATATAATGCATGAATCCGGCTAAGTGCATCTCACGCACTGAAAGGTCCATCAAGGAAGAATGTACAGACACCTGGTACAAACGTCTTACGATAAATTGGCTTATCAGTATTATTGATGTCAGAAGCTTTTATGATTCAAGGCCGGATTGTTTTAATAACCAGCATTATCCATTATCTATGAATACTTTAAGCAAGAAGAAGTCTGAGAGACAATAATAATATGAGAGGTCTAGCTACTATCTTTGCAATGGCAGTTTACGCACCTATATTTGAAAAAACTGAACTACGTTGTCGCGTTCAAAGCAACAGTTCACCATCACCAAGAGATGCAAGGACAAGTTGGATTGTTTATCTATGAATTGCTATTTACTCGGGCTCTTCCGAAGGAAGCCCGAGTTAGAAAATACACTTTCTTTTTATTATTTTTTTTTCATGGTGAAGGAATGCGAAGAATGAAGAAAGAATGCGATGTATTTGATCCTATCGAGTTTCAAGATTTCTCATCATAGATCTTCAAGCTATTAAGTTCAGGATTGTAGTTGATCATTCCACGATGAAGCTAATGAAACGACATCTTTCAGAGTGGGCCCACACGAATAGCCGTATGCTTTTGTCTGTGAAATGAGCCTGTTTAAAGCCCGTGTTTTATCGGCTGTTCTATAACGCCTTTCCACGAACTCGTGAACTCACGACCAGCGATGTAACTACATCTATTACGGAAAGCTATATGTACAGAAGTCATGCAAACAGTCGAGCCAGTCGAGACTGAAAAGCAAATGAAATGAACTCAAAAACTATCATGACCTCGCTATGCCATGTGTGTTGCTATTAAAATTGTAATAGTACGTACGTGTACAGTTATATATTATGTCCTTGAGTATTTATAATTAAACTCACGACCAACGATGTATAACTACATCTATTGACAGAAAGCTATATGTACAGAACTCATGCAAACAGTCGAGGTTTATAATTAAACTCACGACCAACGATGTATAACGGTCATGTATAACTCCATCCGATTGACAGAAAGCTATATGTACAGAAGTCATGCAAACAGTCGAGCCAGTCGAGTTATTTTCAGTAACTCATGATGTTTATTTTATTCCACGTTTGAAAAATTCAGAAGGAAAAGGAATCGTAAAAATCGTACTTCAAAACTACATCAAAGCATTGAAGGCGAGCAAGGTCAATGCGGTTGGTAAATCGAGATCGTACATAGCCCTTCATCAGACATAAAGTCTCCTTCGTCACGCAACTGTCAGTCATTGTCAGGTCTCTCCTCACGCAACTGACATTGTCCTTTTCATAAGCCCGAGTGTACGCTCATTGAGCGTCTTGTTATTTATTAAGTTGCACAAACCAACACTTAATGTCCAATCAGACTCCATTAAGGCGAAACTTTCTTCATATCGGGACTGACTTCCATTTGTTTTATACTGTAAAAATACCTCATTCACTGTTGATAATGATGACATGCGGTCGTCGAAGCGTCCAGATTATATCACTAATGTTTCTTACAAAATACAGTCTGTACCCCTCCTCCTCCTTCGCCTCTTCCTCCCCCTCCTCCTCCCCCTACCCCTAGCTCCTCCTCCTCCTCCTCCTACTACTACTACTACTACTACTACTACTACTACTACTACTACTACTACTACTACTACTACTACTACTACTACTATATACTAGTACTACTACTACTACTACTACTACTACTACTACTACTACTACTACTATACTACTACTACTACTACTACTACTATACTATACTAGCTACTACTACTACTACTACTACTACTACTACTACTACTACTACTACTACTACTACTACTATACTACTACTAGCTACTACTACTACTACTACTACTACTACTACTACTACTACTACTATACTATACTACTACTACTACTACTATACTATACTACTACTACTACTACTATTACTACTACTACTACTACTACTATACTATACTAGCTACTACTACTACTACTACTACTACTACTACTACTACTACTACTACTACTACTACTACTACTACTACTACTACTATACTATACTAGCTACTACTACTACTACTACTACTACTACTACTACTACTACTACTACTACTACTACTACTACTACTACTACTACTACTACTACTACTACTACTACTACTACTACTACTACTATACTACTACTACTACTACTACTACTACTACTATACTACTACTACTACTACTACTACTACTACTATACTATACTATACTACTACTACTACTACTACTACTATACTATACTACTACTACTACTACTACTACTATACTACTACTACTACTACTACTACTACTACTATTACTACTACTACTACTACTACTACTATACTAGCTACTACTACTACTACTACTACTACTACTACTACTATACTACTATACTATACTACTACTACTTACTACTATACTATACTACTACTACTACTACTACTACTACTACTACTACTACTACTACTACTACTACTATACTATACTACTACTACTACTACTACTACTACTACTATACTACTATACTATACTACTACTACTACTACTACTACTACTACTACTACTACTACTACTACTACTACTATACTACTACTACTACTACTACTACTACTACTACTACTACTACTACTACTACTACTACTACTACTACTACTACTACTACTACTACTACTACTACCACCACTACCACTACCACTACCACTACCACTACCACTACCACTACCACTACCACTACCACTACCACTACCACTACCACTACCACTACCACTACTACCACTACCACTACCGGCTACCGGCTACCGGCTACCGGCTACCGGTACACAACAATAATGATAATTTGATTGATTGATTGATACCGCATTTC
Organism: Actinostola sp. cb2023; assembly: GCA_033675265.1. Classification (NCBI taxonomy): domain Eukaryota; kingdom Metazoa; phylum Cnidaria; class Anthozoa; order Actiniaria; family Actinostolidae; genus Actinostola; species Actinostola sp. cb2023. The sequence goes on from JAUJYZ010000765.1 coordinate 390,821, forward strand.
TAACCACTCAATTCTTTTAAGAATATAAGACTAAATAAAAGACAATAAAGTTAATATTGTGGTCTTTTTTTTAAACCACAGAAGACCATGATATTACGTGCACTGAGCACTTTGCTTGTTTTTTCTTCTAATCTTCTTTAGAGATTATTCATTCTTTTATTATTTATGATATATATTTATGGGTCAAACTTTTCTGAAAAGAGAATTAAAGTCGACATTCTTTGAACTGTAGATGGAAACTAGTGAGTAGTATGGGCTGCGTCGGTGGATTATGATGTCGGATCTGAGCTAAGGCTCAATAATAATCAAACTTTGCTTTGGATCGTCGCAAAAACAAGACTTTCACGTACTATTGTAAAACTAAGAGATCGAGTCTAAACTCAGTAGGATCAGTATTTTCACTTCGTTTTTGTTTTTGTTTTCAGTTAATCAGCATTTGCTCTCAGCGAATTGTCTTTCGTTTAAAATGTCTTTCAAATGAAAATTTATTTCGTAGAAAGATTATTTTGACTGCACGAGTTTTAATTAATATTTTAGATTCGGTCAATAAATTTAATCACCTCATCAAACTTAGTGGTGGTTTCTGTCTTTGATTCTCAGTCTCTGCTAGAACTATAAACGAGCAGCTGGCAATGATTCTACTAGAATTTATACTAACTCAACTCTGGAAAATAAAAGTGAATGTTAGTTCAACAATGGCAGCAATGAAGAAACTTGAATCGGATGAAAAACATTGTTTTCAAAATTTCCATAAAAGAAAATAATCATTTTGCCAATATAATAAAAACTTTTTTATTTTTTTTTGGAATCTGCTCTATTGTTAATCATTTGTCATTGATATGATTCAAATATTCTGTTTTTATCAAAATCGACCCAATTCTTGTTGTTACTGCTATACTACGTTTGGCCCTGGACGCGACAACTCTGACTGACAGAACAAAAGCAATTAAAACGGTCAGTCTTCCCTTTCGTTTTAGATTACAACCCCTGAGACTCCCAGACTCCATCCAGCATTATTTTCAATTCTACCGTTCTTAATACTGTTTTTCCCTTAGTTTGTGCTTTTCAAATTAGCCACTTTGAGGAGGACGCCCGAGTATAATAAAACGTGTTTATGTTTTTTTATTATTATTATAATATTAATCTTCAATAAAGGTGAGAATTTTTATCAGCTGGTGCACCTTTTCAATGACTGCTTGATAGCACAGAGGGCTGTTGCCCGTCTCCAATTTAAGTGCAATAAAGGTGAGGGTCCTAGAAAAAAATAAATTTAATTTAATCTGCAGGTTTCGGTTTCTAAGAAACCACTTCGTTTATCTCGATGGTTTTTGTCGCTAAAAGTCAAACTTCAAGCCAACTTAAATGTCATTCGAAATGGGAATAGATTTGACTGATATTTGAATCTATTAGACATTTCCGATTTAGCGGCATATGAGCGGAATAGGCATATAGTATGGCGGTCATTGTTATCTATTGTAAATCACTCGAAAGACGATTGCTTAACTTTAATTTGATAATATCGAAAAATCGAAAAATCGATTATTCAAATCGGTTGGACACATTGTACTTTGCACCCGCTGCGGAATTCTTCGTGACATCACATACCACAAAAATTAAAACTAAAATTTAGTTAGGAATCCTATCAACTTGATTCTTTGCAGTGTTTTAGAGAATTGTGATATGAATTTTTGTAGAAATTTTCAGATAGGCTCGATGTTTTGTGGCTGAGTTTTCGAAGTTTTAATTGTGTCACGCAACTCTTACCAAACGCTAGCCACGTCTCTGAAAAAGTCGTGGAAAACAACAAATTTGTACCAAATTAAATGTTTTTTAGTTTTCTACATGTTTAGAAGTTCTATTTATAGTGAAATTAAGTGATGTTTATCAACTCTAAGCTTGAATTGATTTTTCTAATCTCTTGGCCGCCATGTTGGAAACTTCGTTCGCCCATAGTGCGTCCAAAATTTGCGCAAGCTCTACAAAGCTCGCATCAAAAAAAATATCGAAAAATAAGGAAAAACACCGTAATACCGGATTCTAAAATTGATAATAGCGCAATTCAAAACAATAAAAATACCGTAATAGCAGTAATACAGCAGTAATGGTGTTTGGAAACAACCGGAACACCGAAATACACTAAAGAAATTTGAATTTCACCGAATACCGTAGCCCCAAATCGCCAAAATACCGCATACCGCGGGGCGCAGACCAGGACGAAATATAGAATACCATAATATCGCACAAAAAAATTGACGGATTACCGCAATACCGCGAGTCCCCATGTCCAGTCCCCCTCATAAAAGTGCCTCGGGAGAGATTTTAATTTGGTCTGGCTACGGGCCTGGGTTTGGTGTAATTTGTTTAGCAGCACCTCACCTGAAATGACTACTGACTTATGCCGTGTTTACGACCGCTCAACAAACAAATAGTTTTTCTGATTTGTACCTTGGTAGAGCGCTCAAGTGTAAACACGGCATTAGAATCAGTATGGGGTAAGTAAGCTAAAGACGGGCACAGGGATCCCATTGTAGTATTTTCGCGCTAATAGTTCCCCAGGGACTGGGTTGCTTATTGTTAGATCTGTTATCATCGCTGCCACTTCTATGTTTACCGTTACTGAAGAGGGCCGTTGGCCGTAAAGCCTTTAACGAAATACATCACGTATAGCTGTTTTATGGCGTCTTTGTTTGTCTATTCATTTAATGGACGCAATGGACGCCTACCGTTCTCAAGTGACCGTCAACGTTTCGGATACAATTTCATGTTCAACTTGACTTGTGAATAGCCCTATACCCCCTACTGCGTACTGAAGAGCTTTTATAATTTAAAAACTTACGTGTTTGCTTAGAAAGCTTTCAGTGAATGTATGTACTTCAAGTTTATGCTGGGCGTTTAAGCGCATATCGGTCACATATACTTAAGGAAGTCCACTTTACTTGTTAAACAGCTGCAACGCATTTTTTAACTCATTTTATGTATGTATAACCGAGAGATTATCGAGGGGAAATTATTTCAACCAGCAAATCGTATACCGGAAGTGTTACCACAGGTAGCCCAAAGCTGTGGACTTGTGGCGAGATTTACTGTATGGAGCTTCACATCGAACTTTGAAACCCGTCTAAATAAAATTCTACAAACCCTCAAAGTAGTCCTACTTGTTTCAGTATTGTGTTGTCCTTTTGGGATTATGTGAGGTTTGGAGCCATTCCGATCGATTTTATTTTCAGAGAGTTACTAATAGTCCCTTGAGTTTCCCTAAAATTAGCTATTTTGAGGGAAGGTAGGAGACAACCTCGTCCCCAGGGGCCCTCTCTTCTCGCTTCAAAATGGCGGGACGCTCGAGAAAAGGACCCTGGTGTAGGCTGAACTAAAACGCATTTTGATTGGATAACACAACAAGCACCATCTAATTGGTCCATATCGAAGCGTTGCTTAAATATAGCATAAATTAAAATTCGCAATCGCATCGAGGGAAATTTATTGTTTCAACGGATATAGTTCTTTTTCTGGTCCTAAATGTATCGAATTAGGAAGATTCGAAGCCGCTAGGCAAGTGATGTGTGAGTGTTATCGAAGCCATTGAAATGTCTTTAGGAACATGAAAAAGTCCACCGATCGAGATCGTTTAACTAAAAACATACGTAAAGCAAGGTATCAATTTATACGAGCAAGACTACTCGGACGGCGACACGCAAAACTGATATATTATTGTCGTTGTTGTTTACATAATTTGCTAGTGCTCTTGAGATTTGCAGTATGGTGACAACGTCAATCCACGTCAACATGTTTTTGTACCTTTAGCCGTTAGAGATGAAAGGTTGTTTGTCATTACAAATAGGCGAAATAAAGGTCTGTGTCTCATTAATTTATACACTTCCGAAACCCTATTTTTCAAATGGCCAGAATTGACTCCAGGTGATTTTATTTTATTATTTGAGGCAAAACAATCGCAACATCAACGAAAATATTTTCTTCAGCTAACTCTTCACAAGGCCCTTTTCGTCTTACTTTCGACTAGCCTCCGCAGGCCAACTCTAAAATACGAAAACTCTATCAGATGGGTTCCTGATGGGCGCTGCATGCGGCGAGGCTAGAAAAATGGCAGCCTGGGTACGAACCTCCAAGATTACTTGGAGACACGTGTACCAGCCTACACCAGGCTCTTCTCTCGAGCGTCCTCCATTTGAAAATAGCGCGAGAAGAGATGGGCCCTGGACGGGAACGAGCCGGTGGGTAGGAGGACTGTCATGGCCGATCACTACGATAGATGTCAAACAATCGACTCAAACTCGCCTCAAAATTAGAGAAAATGACAAGATTCTTTCGAAATACATTAGCTAACATAATATCCCTCCACCACACGCGGTATCCCTTCCTCTGGTCAACGATTCCCTCGCCAAAAAGCCAGGAACTTCAAAATTCGAACAGACAAAACCGGTCCTTGAAACAATCAGCCCAGGCAACGTAATCGCAACGAAATCGCCCCACAACGACAATCCTCCCGTCTACCCTCCCCACTAAGTTACACAATTCGACCACTCCAAGTTTTGAATTTTATTCGAATACACAATAGAGTGTCGAAATGCGTAACTTAGGGGGGAGGGTTACCGGAGGATGTCGTTGCGATTCCGTTGCCGCTTCCGTTGCGGGGCTGTTGGTTTCAAGGACGTTACGACGAGGTGACGGCGAAAGCAATTTGGCAAACTGGTAGAACCGCTTGCCAAGTCTTTAGGCGATGTAGAATCACCTGTCCTATATTTATCCCGCACAAGTTCATTATGATAAACTATGAAGACGGTTATGGTATAAATACATGGCACACGCACATGCAATCATTTGAATTTACATGGAGGCGTTCTAGCCGCCATTATTCACATTTTGGCAGTTGTTATGCGAACCCAGTAACTCAGTGGCGCAGCGGTAAGGCAACTGTCGCGCAGTCCTTCGGCGAGAACCGAACCACAACCACATATACGGCAACTCTATACTCCATCCATTTAGGTAAGAACATTTGTACTAAGAAACTATGTGAAATCTGGAAACCACTTAGTTGAATGTTCAGTCTGAGGGTGCCC
>JAUJYZ010001494.1:0-82500 GCA_033675265.1 Actinostola sp. cb2023
TTTCCACAGTATCCAATGCGTTTCTTCCATGCGTGCATAAGGTAAGTCTTTTGTATTTAGACATTTTAAAAAAAACACACACACACACAAGCCTTGAATGTACAATTGTTTTTAATAAGGTCAGGAAATTCCAATTGTAAAAGAAAATAGAAAATAATCACAATTGAGTATTTAACACAATAGAATCTGCACAAATTGTCAAATTTACGCTTTAAAAAGCATATATTTTTACTTTATATGTGTATGTATATGATCAAGAGTGAACAAGAAACAGTTTAAATTGTAGAATTCGACATCATTCTGTTATTCAGCGTCACAAATGTGATTAGAAAATTTGATTCAAAATTTGTTTTGGGTGGCCTTGGTTGGTGTAGTCGCACTAGCCTGCGGCGGGGGTGCGTCAGCCCAAATCCATGTGGGCCAGCCTGCGGCGGGAGTGTATCAGCCCAAAATCATGTGGGCCAGCCTCCGACAGGGATTTGTCAGCCCAAATCCATGTGGGCCAGCCTGCGACGGGGGTGCGTCAGCCCAAGTCCATGTGGGCCAGCCTGCGGCGGGAGTATATCAGCCCAAAATCATGTGGGCCAGCCTCCGATAGGAATTTGTCAGCGCAAATCCATGTGGGCCAGCCTGCGGCAGGGGTGCGTCAGCCCAAATCCATGTGGGCCAGCCTGCGACGGGGGTGCGTCAGCCCAAATCCATGTGGGCCAGCCTGCGGCGGGGGTGCGTCAGCCCAAATCCATGTGGGCCAGCCTGCGGCGGGAGTGTGTCAGCCCAAAATCATGTGGGCCAGCCTCCGACAGGGATTTGTCAGCCCAAATCCATGTGGGCCAGCCTGCGACCGGCGGGGGTGCGTCAGCCCAAATCCATGTGGGCCAGCCTGCGGCGGGGGTGCGTCAGCCCAAATCCATGTGGGCCAGCCTGCGGCGGGGGTGCGTCAGCCCAAAATCATGTGGGCCAGCCTGCGACGGGGGTGCGTCAGCCCAAATCCATGTGGGCCAGCCTGCGACGGGGGTGCGTCAGCCCAAATCCATGTGGGCCAGCCTGCGGCGGGAGTGTATCAGCCCAAAATCATGTGGGCCAGCCTCCGACAGGGATTTGTCAGCCCAAATCCATGTGGGCCACCAGTCAAGCTTAATGATGCTGTTCTGGGGGCTTCTGTGGTGAATAATGGTTATAAAACACTCTAAAATGCAAAATTGGCCTCTTCAATCAGGTAAAACTACTGGCCCCGAAGAAATCCCAAGAAGAGAGGCAAAACCACGTGAAAAACGCGAGCCCACGGGCATTCAGAACTGTCAAGATTTCCATGGAAACCCCTTATATGGAATCGAAATTTCCTATGGCGTGATTAGGTCCAGAAAATCGCTAAAAAACTCAAAATAGGTCAGGAGCGAATGGGTTAATACAATTATTTAACCAGGGAGATTCCTTCAGCTTGAACCATTTCACATGTTGATGAATTATCCATCCTACAAACCGACATTAGATTCATTTCATATGTTTGATACTAGACTTTTCAATCAGATGTCACTCACTGGTCCATTCATTGGTGTAGGCAGTCACATACATGTAAACCGCCGCTCAGTTTGCACCAACACTATTTTTGAAATAAGTATTCTATGCGCGCTCTGATTTGCCAAAGGATGTGTATGCCATGTGCTCTATGAGAGCACACACACCATGCGCGCATAGTCACGCCTCTTGCTTTTCCTACCACTTATCTCGTCTTCTTCCAATAGTCCCTTTTCGCGTTCACAGATCCCGTTGTAAAACCGCTGTACTTATTGACAACAGGGTTAGCCTCGAGTCAGTGTAAATTATTCACAAATATCAACAAGAACAAGAACACGAACAAATGTTGACATAAAACAATATAAACATTTTTGAATTGCACGGACTGGTTTCTGAATCGAGGCTAACCCTGTACAAATGCGTCTTTTGTCAAGGACAGCAAGGTCATCTCAAGGTCATCTCTAAACAACGCGAAACTGCAGTATTCCTGCGACCTGCCTCGAAATGACCACATTCCATCTAAATATATCGGGTCATGACTACAATCGAGGCTGTCAAATGTAACAAAAACCCTGAGTATTACAGAGGATCACATCGAATTATTAATAAATGAACAATAATTGTCTGTTCTTATATTAATGAGCATTGTTATTGTACTTCATTTCAGGGTTCAATAGAAGACAACATCATGTTTTGGTCAACCAATAATATACAAGGAGCGCTGTAGTATTGCAACACAGACAGATGATTATGGCTGTAGTAATGGCTGTTCTTCTATGTACATGTACATCGATGCAGGTTTAACTGACAACAACATGGATGGTGCAAGTCAACCACATCCAACAGTATTAGGTGATAGTGGTCATAATTCAGTAATGCAGTCGATGTGAATTCGTTGAAAAAATGCTTCTGCTGTCCACGTGGATGGACGTTTATCAATGTTGAGTATTTTAGAGGAATTAGATTTACCCTCTGAAAAGGAATCAGTTAAAAACAGCACTCAAGCAACAGATTCACCCATCGATGATGTTAATTCACATTCTCAAGAGAGTGTGGAAAATCACCTTCATGGAAATGGCAAACGCACTGGAGAGAAGCCATTTGAATGTTCTTACTGTCATAAGCATCTTTCACGTAAACGCCATCTTACTACTCATCTGAGAATTCATACTGGAGAGAAGCCATTTCAATGTTCTTACTGTGATAAAAAGTTTGGAGACAAAAGCTATCTTACTTCTCATCTCAGAATTCATACTGGAGAGAAGCCATACCAATGTATTTCGTGCGACAAGACATTTCGGCATAAAATATCCCTTTACAGGGCATCTGCAAAGTCATACTGGAAAGAAGCCATTTGATTGTTCTTATTGTAATAAGCATTTTTCACATAAAAGCCATCTCACTACTCATCTCAGAATTCACACTGGAGAGAAGCCATTCCAATGTTCTTATTGTGATAAAAAGTTTGGTCGCAAAAACCATCTCACAACTCACCTCAGAATTCACACTGGAGAGAAGCCATTTGGATGTTCTTACTGTGATAAAAAGTTTGGCCGGAAAACCTGTCTCACCAATCATCTCAGAATTCATACTGGAGATTATAAGCCATTTGATTGTTCTTATTGTAATAAGCATTTTTCACGTAATGGCGATCTTACTACTCACCTCAGAATTCATACTGGAGAGAAGCCATTCCAATGTTCTTACTGTGATAAAAAGTTTTGGGCGCAAAAACAATCTCACAAACTCACCTCAGAATTCATACTGAAGAGAGGCCATACACATGTATTTCCTGTGGCAAGACATATCGGCATAGAAGATCCCTTACAACGCATCAACAATGTTCTTACTGTGATAAAAAGTTTGGATACACATGCGATCTCAGAAGACATTGCAGCACACAACATCCATCACAAGGCATAGTTGCTGCGAGCCATTAGGCGAGTACTGCGAGTAGCCAGTGACACTAATATTGGGCTCCCTGTGTTTTATGTTGGGTTGCTATTTAGTCAGATCACGGACGAAATGATAATATTAAATCATGAGTGTTTGAATATGTGTCGTTTGGTTTAAACTACAGATTTAATAGATTAAAACAATGAGTTCGACAAGACAGCTAGTTGATACGGACACTTCTGAATCAACTTTTATTAAATGTTTCTTTTTTTCTCCCAAGCTTTACTTTTATTTGCTGTTCAAAAAACTCATACATAATTCATGAGACATTATGCCAATCGGCTTTGTCCATTTAGTCACATGCATGGACCTTTATAACAGATAAAGTCATCCTTATTAGTATTCTTACCACCACCATCCTCTGACCTAGCAGTGTTGTTAACGCAGATTGCCCTTAGTATGTGGTTTGGCATGATTAAATGTACCGTCCTTCCCCCCACCCCCGTTTGCAATGGCAAACTCACGTTTCAGCTGTGTCGTACTTGTGTCAATAACCAACAAGAACCCTGCGACCACTCCGATAACGAGCACGCTATTAGTATTACGGGAATGGAATCAGAAGAAGAGGATCAGGCGGGGTCGTCGCCCATGATGAGGGGTGGTCGTGTCAAACGTCAAGGACGTTACTGGGACGCATTGCGTCGTGGCACGTCAACCCAACAACGTCAATTACTCAAGTACGCCACTCCAGATCAAGTGGATGCCATGAGCGAAATCACGTACAATTTTCTCCAAGGACGTTTACCACTGCCTCGAGCTCAACTTAAAACATTGGCCAGTCAGAAAAACTTGTGGCGGAAAATTGGAGACCCCCGACGTAGTCAGTCCGAACGTCGTAAATGGATTCAAAAAGGGGGCGGTCAAAATATGAACTTCTTGCTCCGTGGTTTTAAAACAAGGGGTAAGTCGTGGAGTGAAACAGGGGGCCCGTCGTGTTCAACAAACTACCGTCAGAGGGCCCGAACTTCCCAATCAAGATCACCACCCACCATCACCACCACCCGAATCCACTCGACAAGACCGAATTCAAGAACTGGAACGGGATATTCAAAGGATGGAATCGACGCTCAAAACTATTTAAGGTTTCTCTCTCACCCCTCTCAAAAAAACCTTCTCATGAAGTACACACAGAAAGCGTATTTGACCATGACCCAACCCCCCACCACCGTTACACAAGTGGGGGGAAGCACCGGTGTGGACATGAACCGGTTGATGAAAACGATGGCCATGCGTGAGGAAAATCAAAACCCCCTACACCAACCAGTTGATACAGATGAAAGACGACCTCGACCAATTGATGAAAGACAACACTCTCTCTGTGTCTGTGAAATTGGAAAGAGTTAAAGATAAGTTACACATGTACCGACGTCTGTTGAAAAAAAGTCGAATCCTTCGAGGGACACCCTCTGCTGGTACGTTTGATGGGGACCCCCATTACACCAGGAACCATTACACCCGCCACAGAGAGACGATCGAGACGCCAGCACGACGTGAGGTGGTAGCGGCTCTAGAACCTCGTCAATTGTTTGACCCCAAACCCACCCCGTTGTTTCCCGTTTTAATAAGGAGTTATTTGAAATGGACACTTGAACTTTCGAATCAGACTTGTGGAAAGAAGCTCGAACTCCTGAAAAATGTTCTGAACTACAATAACTGTACGGCATCTCGGGTCAGTTACAAAGACAGTATGGCGGATGCTTAGCTAATTATACCTATTTTTCAACGGACTTGGGAACAATGTTAGGCATATTCCACATGAGAGAAACACTAACCATGGGCGAGACGAAGTATGAAAGAATGATTTGGGACTTGTGGAGATTGAGGAACCGTAATGATATAAGAGGTACGACAAAAATTGAATGAAAATGCACTGTTTTCTCTGTAATTTTGAAGTGACCCGCAGTTGAATACGAGTGAGCATTGCGAGTGGGAAGTAGTTACGGTTACGGTGCAAAGACTCTGCAAAGCTACGAGTAACGTCTCAAAACGACCAGTCAAAACGAGGTTAAAAAAAAACACATTACTTACCACTACAAGGACCACATAAAATGCGCAACAGCTGAAGGCCCCAGCTGATGCAATTTTTCGTTGAACAAAAGAGTTCAAAAAAAGAAGTAAAGAATGAAGGAATTCTTGCAAATAAAAGCCGCCACCAATTGTGCCACGTTACACGATAGACTACTAAATTGACCCTCCAAATCAATCGGAAGTACAGATAGCTGAAGTAGTACGGGGCAGTCATTTAGGACTAGGATACGACTGTTCCCTCCCTCTTTGACTACTACGCTGATTGTGTACTACCCGATAGCGCGGATGAGGCCGAAATCTTTGTCCTATACGTAACATTTAAGTCTGAGAGTATGGGTCGATTTTTAGTGTTTTTGCATAAATTATGTATGGTAGTGCGCGGGTTCGAGCCACCGTTCGGTGGAGCCGAATTTTTTTTTTTAGCTTCTGGGTTTTAGTTCTTCGGTGTAGTTCATTTTTAAATGTTTTTTTGTCTATTACATTCTTTTTTTTTCGGTAATGTTGATGATATTTAATTAAATGATTTTTTTAACAACAACTGGTCCGCGGCTCTAGTTCACTGCTAATAACTACCTCTAACAACAACAACAACAACAACCGGTCTTGCGGCTCTAGTTCACTGCTAATAAGTACCCCTAACAACAACAACAACAACCGGTCTGCGGCTCTAGTCCACTGCTAATATATACCTCTAACAACAACAACCACAACAACCGGTCTGCGGCTCTAGTTCACTGCTAATAAGTACCCTAACAAACAACAACAACAACAACAACTGGTCTGCGGCTCTAGTTCACTGCTAATAAGTACCCCTAACAACAACAAAACAACAACTGGTCTGCGGCTCTAGTTCACTGCTAATAAGTACCCCTAAAACAACAACAACAACAACAACAACTGGTCTGCGGCTCTAGTTCACTGCTAATAAGTACCCCTAACAACAAACAACAACAAACTGGTCTGCGGCTCTAGTTCACTGCTAATAAGTACCCCCTAACAACAACAACAACAACAACCGGTCTGCGGCTCTAGTTCACTGCTAATAAGTACCCCTAACAACAACAACAACAACAACTGGTTCGCTGCTCTAGTTCACTGCTAATAAGTACCCCTAACAACAACAACACACAACTGGTCCGCGGCTCTAGTTCACTGCTAATATGTACCCCTAACAACAACAACAACAACTGGTCCGCGGCTCTAGTTTCACTGCTAATAAGTACCCCTAACAACAACAACAACTGGTCTGCGGCTCTAGTTCACTGCTAATAAGTACCCCTAACAACAACAACAACAACAACCGGTCTGCGGCTCTAGTTCACTGCTAATAAGTACCCCTAACAACAACAACAACAACTGGTCCGCTGCTCTAGTTCACTGCTAATAAGTACCCCTAACAACAACAACAACAACTGGTCCGCGGCTCTAGTTCACTGCTAATATGTACCCCTAACAACAACAACAACAACTGGTCCGCGGCTCTAGTTCACTGCTAATAAGTACCCCTAACAACAACAACAACAACAAACAACAACCGGTCTGCGGCTCTAGTTCACTGCTAATAAGTACCCCTAACAACAACAACAACAACAACCGGTCTGCGGCTCTAGTCCACTGCTAATATATACCTCTAACAACAACAACCACAACAACGGTCTGCGGCTCTAGTTCACTGCTAATAAGTACCCCTAACAACAACAACAACAACAACAACTGGTCTGCGGCTCTAGTTCACTGCTAATAAGTACCCTAACAACAACAACAACAACACTGGTCTGCGGCTCTAGTTCACTGCTAATAAGTACCCCTAACAACAACAACAACCAACAACAACAACAACTGGTCTGCGGCTCTAGTTCACTGCTAATAAGTACCCCTAACAACAAACAACAACAACTGGTCTGCGGCTCTAGTTCACTGCTAATAAAGTACCCCTAACAACAACAACAACAACAACCGGTCTGCGGCTCTAGTTCACTGCTAATAAGTACCCCTAACAACAACAACAACAACTGGTCCGCTGCTCTAGTTCACAGCTAATAAGTACCCCTAACAACAACAACAACAACTGGTCCGCGGCTCTAGTTCACTGCTAATATGTACCCCTAACAACAACAACAACAACTGGTCCGCGGCTCTAGTTCACTGCTAATAAGTACCCCTAACAACAACAACAACTGGTCCGCGGCTCTAGTTCACTGCTAATAAGTACCCCTAACAACAACAACAACAACCGGTCTGCGGCTCTAGTTCACTGCTAATAAGTACCCCGAACAACAACAACAACAACAACTGGTCCGCGGCTCTAGTTCACTGCTAATAAGTACCCCTAACAACAAACAACAACAACTGTCCGCGGCTCTAGTTCACTGCTAATAAGCTACCCCTAACAACAACAACAACAACTGGTCTGCGGCTCTAGTTCACTGCTAATAAGTACCCCTAACAACAACAACAACAACAACCGGTCTGCGGCTCTAGTTCACTGCTAATAAGTACCCCTAACAACAACAACAACAACTGGTCCGCGGCTCTAGTTCACTGCTAATAAGTACCCCTAACAACCAACAACAACAACTGGTCCGCGGCTCTAGTTGTTAAAGTCTTTGACCAGCAAGTGGGTCGCCGATGTCATTTTATATTCCATAACCTATCATTCATTGACGTCTTGTATCATATTGATCCTGCTTGCTCATGGCATGATTGTTGGTGTTCCAAATTTCAATCTGTATACTGCCTATTATTATAATTAAAATATATAGCTAATTGCATAATCGTTGTCGGTTTGAAAATCATGAAAGCTATGACCAAAAGGAAATTCTGGGATATTAAAACTCTCAAATAACACTGTCAAATCATCGACCTTTTTATCCAGACTTGTAGGATCTTAGTTAAATAGCTCATATACTTTCAAAAATGAACTGATTTCCCATCCATCCTTGCGGTCTCAGCTTCTATGATTTTCAACCTGACAATGATTATGCAATTAGCTATATACACTGTATATAATATTTTATAATTAAGTATATATAATTTATTTAAATATAATTTATTTTATATATGTAAATATAATTCATATACCTTTACAGAATACAAACAGTCTGAACAGATGAAGAAAATAAAACAGATTTTCATTTTCATCAAATGTGATTTTAATGTTTAAAAATATCCATGATAGTACTTTTCGGTTGCCTCGGTAGCCGTTGCGGTCAATGCTACAATGTTGACAGGAGCAAGGGTCCTCAGCTCATTCAGTTGTGCATAAGCTGTTCGGAAGGCAGTCATATTGTTGTTTAGGTGAAGTCCCCCTACAAAAAGAAAATCATTATTTAAAAAACCGCTAGTGCTATGTAATTTGATCTCATCAACAGTACTGATCTCATGACTGTCTAGGTGGTAGGTTATCCGTAGTATTACCCAACCACATGGCAAGACATTTTCTCAGAGTTAAAGTGTATATGACACGAAATGTTTTCTTTTGAAAATCGAATGCATATGAAGTGAATAGTGGGATGTTTCAGTATTTTGTGATTTGAGCTTCGCATTTGCGAGTTATGCTAATTCGGTGACGTCAGATTGTTTTTTTCCATAACTTATTTCTATTATTTCAAGTAGCATTCTTTTGTGAAATAGAAAAAAAAAGTTTAACATCATTATATAAGTGTGTAGAAAACTTTTTGCCAAATTAAAATGTCAATAATTTGCACAAGGACGCTTTTGTATAATAAATTAAAAACAATCTGACGTCACCAAATTACAATATCACGATTTCAAACCTTTATAACTCGCAAATGCGAAGCTCAAATCACAAAATACTGAACCATTCCACTATTCACTTCATATGTAATCGATTTTCAAAATAAAAAAATTCGTGTCATATACACTTTAAGAGTAAATCCATTGGAACTAAACTAGAAACAGTAAGGAGGTCAACATGCATGCCTTGATGATTCGAAGCAGAATCTTTGCCGATACAGAAAAGCTGCGTATTATCAGCATATGCACTTATCTTACAATCCAACTGGATGAAAAGGTCATTAATGAAAATATTAAAAAGTAAAGGATCAAAATACCTTGAGGTATTCCTCTAGAGATTGAACCCAAGCTGAGAACTACCAGAGAGTCCATAAGTCTTGAGTTTGGCTAATAATTGGTTATGTGGAATGCTATCAAAAGCTTTTGATAGGTTAATTCTACTTTTCCATATAGAGCGGGAAAACTGGGTTCGAGTTTGAGACCCGCAAAGCATGTATGGATTGTTTGGATTCGACTATTGATTCCCGTGGAAGTTTAGCTCCTGGGATGTCTTCTTCGGTGAGTAAAATATGTTCTTTAGATGGTACTGTCGAGTTATCTTTTACGAAGGACGCCATTACTATTTTTGTCCTTCCAAACAATCCATACATGCTTTGCGGTCCCAACTCGTACCCAGTTTCCCGCTCTATATGGAAAAGGCGAATTCCTATTATGGAGGCAAGTTCTCGCTTATCAAGAGCATGTCTAAACTCTTCAATGATACGTACTAAGGTAGTCTCACAACTATAATATTTACGATATGCAGACATATCAAGAAATCTGTGCTTTTTTCTTAGACCAGCTACGGGGACTGGGCACGAGTTTACCGGTCCCCCTATGTTAGGTTTCCCAGTCTTTTTGGCCGTGTTACAAAATGGAGGACAATGTTTACATTCATTTACTCGATTTGCTGTAAGTTTGGATGGATTTTTCGATAAAAATCGTACTTTTAAGCGAAAAATATTTACAGGGTTTCCAAATATGGTAAGTACAATGCCCAAATATGGACATAGGAAAGCTGGCCGAGCAACAGCACACTTTAATGGGGGATTTCTTGATATGAGAAATTGAGACAGTTTGTCCATAAAGAAAGTGTTGAGCTGAGAGGCAAGCATGAGTTCAAAAATATTATTAAAAGCTGCCAAGATAGTCAGGATAGGTCTAGTCAAATACTCGATTTCTGCTTAATAAAAATAAAACCATCATAAAGATAGTAAGAGAGTAAGAAAGTAAAATAGAGCGAGGGAACCATTTAAAATGGCGGAGCATACGAGGAGACGTCCTACCGCCATGACTGGCCGCTGAACATGTTGTAAACTGATGTAGACTGATGTTATTTGTTCATGACATTAAATTGGTGATGTGTGTTTGAATGAAACTGGTCCTAAGAGGAAAGCCGGAGGGTTATAAACCGGTGTAAAAGTGGTAAGAAAAAAAAACTAAAACATACCAAGCTGTAAAGATTTGCCCATCCTACCATTACATGGTCTAAAATTACCCTAAATAATGGTTTTGAAATGGAATTAGCACCTAGTAAACTATACAAAATCACGGATTGCAATCCCTAAAAGTACAATGATCATTTCCTACCAATGCACCTCCTGCTTATAGAGCGTCTAGCTGGTTTGAAGATGTTCACTAGAGAAACATATTCAGTCTATGCTTGTTTTCGGTTTGGAGTACACGAATTTGAATTTGAGTATAGTTACGCTGCCACCGTTCATCATAGCCAAGGAACTGGACGCCCTTCTAGTACACGTTGAGCAATCAGATCAAGAGGTAGTTAGGGCCTGGTACCTATATGATAATAATGCCGTCCCTCCTACCTATGAACTTCAACCAATCTCGACCCAGTTTCCCGTAAACGCGGAAAATAAAGAAGCGAGGGACCAAGCATGGAAAGACTGGGGCGCAGTTGAGAGGACAATTTGGAATTGCTTGAAAGCTGCCGCAGATGTTGCGGAGTTAGAAACTGAAGCAGAAATCAAGCGTGCATTTACGATGTCAGTTACTCATATGGAAGTCGAGAAAGGACTGCTAGAACAGCATCATACTAGTCAGCGGTCTCTTGTCGTTGACAGGCGCTTTGGGCATATTGATGAAAGTGATCAAAAAGCTGCTGATTTCATGGATGTCAAGGTATTTCTGTTGCGGTAGTTAGTGGTTAACTTATCTCATTTCATGTTGTTAACTATTTAATTCGCTGTGTTAGGATAAGCAATGTATGGATTTGATCAAGGAGCTGAAAGAGAAAGCTAACTATTTAATTCGCTGTGTTAGGATAAGCAATGTATGGATTTGATCAAGGAGCTGAAAGAAAAAAGCATCCCTTCGCACTTGGATGTCAGTTCTGTGTTGAAGTTCACTAACCTTAAGTGGCACAGAGAAGGTCTCACAACTGATAATCATGGCTTCTACATCAACGGTACGAGTTGTCCATCATGCATCTTAACCCAACTCCTTCGCTTCTCCCAACCCCTAGCTGCCATGCTATACAGAGGACCCGGCTGCAATATATTCTAGAGTTTTTCTTTGGTTATTATATACTCTCGCAAACTGAGAACCATATAGTACACGTGATATGACATGGGCTGTGGTTTTATGTATGCGATGTGCATTCATTCATATGCAATTATTTTATCCCAAATAATGTCATTTTAAGCATATTGATCCCTATCGTTAACATCTGCTTGTACGGTTTCTTTTAATGGAGAGTATTTTTTATTGATTTATTTATGTCGGGGTTTTTACTGTGATTATTCATCCATGTATTCAGATCACCGTCCGTCTGTCCATCCATCCATCCATCCATCCATCCATCCATCCATCCATCCATCCATCCATCCATCCATCCATCCATCCATCCATCCATCCATCCATCCATCCATCCATCCATCCATCCATCCATCCATCCATCCATCCATCCATCCATCCATCCATCCATCCATCCATCCATCTATTTATTCATTAGTTTCTCTGTTTTATCCCAGAAATGTGTCTCAAAGTCAAGACGTTTTTATCTGATCGCATCAATGAGATCATCAAGACCATCGGTCCCCCGAACCCTCTTCAAGATGAAATTACCCGTCATGCTCTGTTCTGTCGCGACCATACGCTCTCATTTGAAGGACGGACAGACATCTTACGTGTCATCCATGACTACGTGAGTACAGACAGCACGAAAACTCCACTAGTCTTGCACGGGGAGTCCGGAGTAGGGAAGACAACGTTGATAGCAAAAGCGACGTTGGAGATTCAAGAACGTAATCCAAACATGGCTGTTTTGTACAGGTTCTGTGGCACGACACCCGAGTCTTCGACAGGACGTGAATTGACTTTAAGCTTGAGCAATCAAATTAAGCAGGTATAGGAACTTCCCATGCAATTGCCACGTATGCTCAATACACTGATAGACTCCTTTTTAAAAGGGCGCTTTCCAATTGGCCGGACTGACCGGACAGACCGGACTGAACGGACTGACCGGACTGACCGGAATGACCGGACTGACCGGACTGACCGGACTGACCGGACTGACCTGACTGACCGGACTGACCGGACTGACCGGACTGACCGGACTGACCGGACTGACCGGAATGAACGGAATGAACGGAATGACCGGACTGACCGGACTGACCGGACTGACCGGACTGACCGGACTGACCGGACTGACCGGACTGACCGGACTGAACGGAATGACCGGAATGACCGGACTGAACGGACTGAACGGACTGACCGGACTGAACGGTTTGTCCACTGACTTTAAAGACTCCGGATAGACCACTGCTCTTGTAAAAGTTGGAATATGATGTGCTATATGCCTTCAAAGGTACAATGTTAAGGAGTTTAGGTAATTTTATTCATATATACAACATATTTGTATCGCTTGAACGCCACGAGAAGCCACTCATGCAAAGCATAGTGGTCTAACCGGGGTCTTTATGGACAGGATGCACAACACTGAACTATCTTGATGCCAGGCGACGATTTTAAGGTCTATCTGAATGGAACTCGGGCGTTTTGCTCTTAAAATCGACGAACATGCAGACCGATTTTTCCCGCGTCAAATGGAAAGCAACCTTGTAATATTATTGCAGCCAGGATGCATTATATGACTTAAAAATTGGTTGTCTCTGGCTTATCTATTTGTTTTTAAAACTACAAACGGAAAGCAACCTTAGTACGTCCTTTGAATGCCTGCCTTAGAGGTATTCAAACATCATAAAGAACCTATATTCTATGATTATGATTCTCTTCTCAGATCTACGATATACCTGAAGACATCCAAGAAGACTACCCATCGGTCTGCCAAACTTTCCCAGAATTCATGGCGAAAGCGTCAAAGGAGAAACCGCTGTGCATAATGATTGACTCCCTTGACCAACTGACAGACGAAAACGGTGCCAGGCGCTTCCTGGAGTGGTTACCAAGGCGTATTCCTGCGCATGTGCACTTGATTGTTTCTACGTTGCCTGATGTTGGTGGTTGTTTTGAACGACTCAAGACATTCGAACTTCCTGATGAGAACCTTGTGAAGGTCATTGAAACTATACAAATGTTCATAATTAATATTGTTATATCATACCATGATTATTGTTTACATATGTCACGTGATTTTATACCTTTTCGTGGATTATACCGTAACATTACGATTATATACGTTCAAAGGCCATAGTTTGCTGTTGCCTTGTATTCGGAGAGGATTATCGATTATTTTTGGAGGGAATTTTAATTTGCGTCTGCAACTGTAAGGTGGAAAGAGACTCCAGAGAGTGTATAGCCAGGGAGATGTGCCTCTCCCTCGCACACCTTCCTGGTATAGCGAACGACATAAAGACTGTGACCTACGAGATCTACTACGAAGTGGTTCTTTTGCTACGTGAAATACACGCAAAAGTTTTGAAACTAAACTAGCCTATCAGTCCGCGGAAGGGCTTATAATCGGTGTAGAAGACATTGACTAGAGTAGATTTCGTGTGTTGTGTCCGTGGTAGAAGCGAGTGTGCTGTACGTTTTTCTAACACCAAAGTTAATTACGTTCACTGATCAGGTTAATCGTCTTGACCCAAGTGACGGCGAAGCCATCTTGGATTCTTGGCTCGCTAAAGCTAACAGAAAGCTAACGCAGGAACAACGAGAGCTCGTCCTGCAATCCTTCAACCAATGTCCCTTACCGCTCTATCTGGAGCTGGCGTTCAATGAATGTCGTTCATGGCAGTCCTTCAGGTTAGTAGATGACTGGCGTTCAATGAATGTCGTTCATGGCAGTCCTTCAGGTTAGTAGCGTCAAACACATGACGTTATTGACGTCATAACATATCATATGACTGGCGTTCAATGAATGTCGTTCATGGCAGTCCTTCAGGTTAGTAGCGTCAAACTCATGACGTTATTGACGTCATAGCATATCATATGACTGGCGTTCAATGAATGTCGTTCATGGCAGTCCTTCAGGTTAGTAGATGACTGGCGTTCAATGAATGTCGTTCATGGCAGTCCTTCAGGTTAGTAGCGTCAAACTCATGACGTTATTTGGCATGACGTCATAACATATCACATGACTGGCGTTCAATGAATGTCGTTCATGGCAGTCCTTCAGGTTAGTAGCGTCAAACTCATGACGTTGAAGGTATGACGTCATAACATCACATGACTGGCGTTCAATGAATAGTAGCGTCAAACTCATGACGTTAATGGAATGACGTCATATACATGTCACATGACTGTCCTTAGTGTGAGGCATTTGTTAGGATCTGTGCCACTGACATAGACTGAAACAAGTGTATCATACAAACGATCGTTAGCCGCAAATTAGTTGAGACAATATTAATTGATGTTCAAAAACGTCGTATTTCGACCATTCACCCCAGCCCCACACGTTTAAATGTTTTGTAGTGTTGTAATGTTGTGACAGGGGAATTCTTTGGGGCTTTGTTTCGGGCCGGTGAAATATTACATATAGGGAAATATATCAAGCTTTCAACCTAGTCATAAACCTAACTTTGTTCAAATAAGATTGTGTGCATCCAGTTCCCCTGACTTTATAGCAATCTTGACTAATGTGATAAAGTGTTTTAACAACAGAAAGACTTCTGACATCTCCCTTCAACAAGATGTCGTAAGCATGATCAACTCCCTGTACGAACGACTAGAGAGGTACCACGGTAAAGTATTGGTTAGTCGTATCCTGGGTCTCTTGGCCGCGGTGTCTGATGGAGTAAACAAAGATGATATTCTCAACATTCTAAGCTGCGATGATGAATTACTCAAGGACGTGCTTGTCTGGCACGAACCTCCAAAGAAGAGGCTGCCGCCATTGCTGCTCGCGCGGCTCAAGTATGACTTGGGGCCGTTTCTGGTCGAAAGGGGTGCACATGGAGTTTCATTGTTGGCGCTTTATCATCGGTAAGAAAAACATTTGTTTTGAAGAACAAATTGGTCACGTGGTTAAGCGTTGTACTAGATTTTATGAAGACACCTTAGTGTTTGAAATGCTATTTTTGTTTTTGCCGATCGTTCTGAAACGTCTTCAAAGTTTGTTTGCCATCTGGTGGAGCCGTCCCCGTGCATGGGATCTTCGGCTTAGTTTATTCCTAATTCAAGCGTTCTATCAACACAATAAGCTGCAAATGTCCTACAGTGATTTGCACGTCACTAACTAAAAGCATTGATGTTTTCCTTTCATACGCTTTGGTCGTAGAAAGCGCAGTAACATGCGCAGTAACATGCGCAGTAACACGTATAATTCCTAATGGTTTCAGTCTAAATACATTTTTAGGCAGTTCATTGATGTAGCAGTCAAACGCTACCTGTCTGGTGAGAACTACCGATCAACTCACACTGCTATTGCCAAGTACTTCTCTGGTCAGTACCACAGTCAATACGGCAAGGACCGTGCAATTCCACCTCAGCCCGTAGCGTACTCGCGAGAAGCCTTGAACCTAAGGAAACTAGAGGTCCTTCCTCGATCACTCATGGAAGCCAGTGATTTCGACGAGCTTAGAAACTGTCTCGGAAACCTGGACTTCATACAGGCCAAATGCATGGCAGGTTTGGGGTACGATATGATGGCCGAGTCTACTTTGGGGTATCACTATGCTTTGGAAAAAGTTACCCAAGAAAAGACGAGAAAGGACCTCGGCGACATTCTGCAATTTCTGAGATCTGAGGTTCACATTTTGGTCAAAATTCCAATTTTGACTTTCCAACAAGCCGCCAACTACCCACAGTCAAGTTGGATCGGCCGTGCAGCGGCGCGCACGCAGAGGGAATGGAAGTCGGTGAACAAGGTGCTGCCGCAGCCACAAGGTTGGGTGGAGTGGACAAACAAACCCGATGTACCGGAAGCGTTTCTGTTTGAATTGGATGGACACTCTAAAGGGGTGCTGTCCACGTGCTTCTCACGTGATGACAAGTAAGACTTTAGAGATGTTTTAGTTTGGGTGACTTGGAGTTTCTCACTTTAAACCTCTTGATAATAATTGTTTGTTTTTGTTCCATCTATGAATGGATCTCCTCAAGAGTTCTTGATAAAGAAAGAAATATATATACCGAATCGAAATGACACGTGGTCTGAAATGAGAAAATTTTACGCCCAAGTTATATTGGCTTATACTAGCAAAAGCCGAACACGTCATTTTGTGACCTCCAACTGTTACTCATTCTTTTCTCACCAGGAAAATCCTTTCTGCTTCGGAGGACCATTCAATCCGATTATGGGACAGTCACACTGGGTCGCTCCTTGCACAGCTAGATGGACACACAGCTGCAGTCACGTGCCTCAAGGTTTCCCCCGACGGAAGGCTCATCGCGTCCAGCTCGGCAGATCTTACAATCAGACTGTGGAACTACGAGATAGAGAAGTTCATCCAAACCCTCGAGGGTCACCAAGATAGAGTCACATCAATTGCCTTCAACAAAGATGGCACCAAACTTCTATCCGTGTCTGTGGACAAAACGATGAAACGTTGGGACATGAAAACAGGCGAAGTCATTGACACCATATATGGACACTCTGGACACCCGATGTGTTGTGCCTGGTCACCGGTGGATGATGGGATAGCTGCAAGTTGTGGAGATGATTTAGAGCTGTTTCTATGGGATCTAAACGCTTTAACAATAAGGTGAGTATCGGTCTGCACGACCAGCAGTCCACAAAAGATTAACGCATTAAGTACTTTAGGGGTCTGATAATCAGAGTACTGATATTTTTCAGACACAAACTTGAAGGCCACACAATCGACGAATCCATGGTCAACTTCCCTGACAAGAAGAAGCTCGACGGCCACGAAAAGTTCCACTACGACTCGCTGATTTGGTCGGTGGACTTTTCCCAGGACGGTAAGCTGTTGGCTTCCACCGGTACAGACAGCAATGTCTTCGTCTGGGACGTGAATACCGGTGAACGTAAATGCACTTTCATCATTCCTAACGATGGCTCAGCTGTTTGCTTCGTGGAGACCCCACAAGGGACGCATCTTGCTGCCGCCTCGGCTCCACACATGACGATTACACTGTTCGACGTCGGGGAGAATCCCCAAACCATCTCGGTTCTTGGCGGCCATTCTGGTTGGGTGTTGGGTGTTGGTTTCAGCTCTGATGGCTCCAGACTAACGTCCGCCTCTAGGGACAAGTCCATTCGTGTGTGGGATATTAAAGCTGCTGAGCGACTCAAGGAAATTCGCTTTCACTCTGAGCGGTGTTGGTCTGTCGCTTACTCCGATGATGGCCGCTGGCTGGCGTCTGCATCCGATGATTTCAAGGTGTTTATGAGCTAGCATGCGCTGAAATGACATATTGAAATGGTCAGAACTCACTGGACAAAACGCGCACTCTTCAAACCTTGGAAATTCTTTGGAAATTCTTTGGAAATTCTTTGGAACTTCTTTGGAAATTCTTTGGAAATTCTTTGGAAATTCTTTGGAAATTCTTTGGAAATACCAGCATCAAGAGTTCCAGACTTTCGGTACGCGCGCAATGCATTATGAGATTATTACAAAGGAAAAGTGAGCACCAATTCTAGACACAGGGAGCCCAAGCTATGTTTTTGCTCACTTGGTGCTCACTTTTCCTTTGTAATATGCGCGCGTACCGGAAGTCTGGAACTCTTGATGCTTGTATTCTTTGGAAATTGTTCAGTTTCCAACTAATTTCCAATGAATTTCCAAGGTTTGAAGAACTCGTTTTCTTTCCAGTGGCTCTGCAAGGGAAGGGAGATGGAGAAGATAGGGGGAGAAATCTTAGGGCGCTTTCCATTTGGCCGGTCTAACCGCCGGCTGCTGCATGATTTTCGTAATAAAACCCCAGTATCTGCAGCCTCCATCTTGAACAGGGACAAGAAAAAGGACTACATTGAAGTCAGGCCACGATTTCCAGGTCTATACGGCCGAAGGGAAAGTGGGCATGGACAGGTGGTTTTCAGTAACTCTCCTTTTATTATATTTGTTACATCGTAAAGTTTCCTCTACACTTTATTAATCGCCATAATCTTCTTGCTAGGTGTGTATTTGGGACACGACAACGTTGCAACATGTTCTCGTCTACGAAGGTCACGAAAAAAAGCGCAAATTCTCGTGTGGCATAAGAGCCTGCACCTTTTCGCACGACTCGAGCCTTGTGGCCAGCGGTGGCGATGAGATGATAATACGCATTTGGTCGAGAGAGAGTGGTAAAGACAAGGTCGTCTTTCCATGTGACTCCACTTTGCTTCCTTGGTGCATAAGGTTTTCACCTGACGACAAACGCTTGATAGCAGTGGGAGAATTCTCTAAAGGGGTCTTGATGTGGGACCTCGAGACACAGACCAAGATAGTGGACATCGGCGGCCATGAACGATTCTGCCAATACACCGAGTTCTCGCCGTCGGGAAACCTCATCATTTCATGCTCTGTAGATAACACCGCTAACATATGGAACGCCAAGAGCTTCGATCACGTGACCACCCTGCAACACCCCGATTGGGCTACCTGTGGTGTCTTCTCGCACGATGAAAAGACCATCGCCACGTGTTCGCCAGACTTGAAGGTTCGACTATGGAGTGTCAGGGATTTCAAAGAGATTGCTGTCTTCAAGGGTCACGAGTCTGAAATACGAATGGTTTGCTTCTCATCAGATGACAGTCACGTGGCAAGCGCTGCTCTTGATCAGAGTATTCGAATATGGCACGTGGAAAGCCACGCCCAAGTGCACGTGTTCTATGCTGCGTCTGGGGTCTGGGGATTAGCATGGCACCCGAAAAACCAAGACCTCCTTGCAGCTGGGGATGCTGTTGGCTATTTGTATTTCCTGAAACTAAAGTGTAGAAGTCCAGTCAAGGTCAAGTCGTTACAACAATGAAATGTTCTGTGGCCATTAGTCTGCGTTGAAAATCCAAACATGGTCTCTGTCATGATATACTTTAGATATTACTTGAAATAAAACTGTCTAGATATGTGTCTGTTGATGTTTCGTAACTTGGGAAGGTTCAGGCTAAAACAAAGATTCCACATCTATCGGTACCCTGAGAGCAGAGATTCCTTTTGCCTCCCTTTGACGAATAATAAATAAATAAATTGCTGTTTAAAGTGCAACTAACTCCTGTGAGAT
This sequence comes from Actinostola sp. cb2023, assembly GCA_033675265.1. Taxonomy (NCBI): domain Eukaryota; kingdom Metazoa; phylum Cnidaria; class Anthozoa; order Actiniaria; family Actinostolidae; genus Actinostola; species Actinostola sp. cb2023. The sequence continues at coordinate 19,876 of JAUJYZ010001494.1, forward strand.
TGTCTTTAAAAAAATATATTCAATATATGCTGAATAGTTGGTGGGTTCAGTATTTTGTGATTTGAACCTTGCGTTTATGCATGAGTTATAGAGGTTTGAAATCTCAATATGCAAATTTGATGACGTCTACTAAGGAATTTGCCATAACTTATTTAGACTTTTTCAAGAAGAACTTATTTTTTGAAATGGGCAAAAAAGTTATAAAATCATTTATAAAGACTGAAAATATTCTGTAAGTTTACAAATGTGAATAATCAACACAAGGGCGTTTTTGTATAATAAATGATTCCTTAGTAGACGTCATCAAATTTGCATATTGAGATTTCAAACCTCTATAACTCATAAACGGAAGGTTCAAATTACAAAATACTGAACCCACCAACTATTCAGCATATATTGAATATATTTTTAAAACAATCTCATGGGGGTGAGTTGCACTTTAACGTTTATAGCAGTACTGCTAGTGGGGACACGATTCTCACACTCACTTCTTACTACATTCTATATTCTATACACCCAACACTCATCTCACTAGTGGGGACACGACTCTCACACTCACTTGTTACTACATTCTATATTCTATACACACAACACTCATCTCACTAGTGGGGACACGACTCTCACACTCACTTCTTACTACATTCTATATTCTATACACCCAACACTCATCTTCCTAGTGGGGACACTACTCTCAGTAGCTAATTGCATAATCGTTGTCGGGTACGTTGAAAATCATAAATGATAGAAGCTGAGACCGCAAGGATGGATGGGAAATCAGTTCATGAACTGCATTACATACAGATATATTCAATTTTCTCGTAGTTTTGAAGGTATATGAGCTATTTAACTAATATCTTACAAGTCTGGATAAAATGGTCGATCACTTGACGGTGTTATTTGAGAGTTTTAATTTCCCAGACTTCCTTTTGGTCATAGCATTCATGATATTCAACCCAAAAACGATTATGCAATTAGCTATATTCTATACACCCAACACTCATCTCACTAGTTCGTTTTTATTGAGGGAGGAAAACCGGAGTACCAGGAGAAAAGCCCTCGAAGCAAGGGAGAGAATGAACCACTTCCTTGTTTACAGAGATATTGCTCATTTACAGGGTTAAAATGATCCTGTAATTGGTTCTTTCAGCTTTCTCTTCGTACAGATGAAGTTCATGAAAAGATCGCTGATATTTTAAATTAACGAACGCCACGGCTCGTTCTGGATGGACTTGAAAATCGTGGCCTCTGGCTGGCTTCAACGGTAGTCCTTTAATTTGCGTCCTGTCCGTTTTCATGCCGATGGCGGCTGCTTGACAATGCGCACAGCAAACTAACGTGACGTCACACCGTCCAAGCTAATAGAGTCGTTTTCTTGTGAGTGCGAAACCTATGGTACGGAGTAACGGTCACGTTACGGAATCGAAGATATCTTATTCAACCAATCACAGTGCGCAAAATCATTGCGCAACCAATCGGAATGCATGGACATGGCACGGTCACGGCACGGACTAGTTCAAAAATAGAAAGTATCTTGCGTTCAGGTTTGCACTGCCATAGTCGCATAGTAACAGTCATGCTGCCACCATATATAGCGATTGGCTTCGATGGAAAGTTATTTGGTTTGTCGACATGTTGAGATCAGTGAGTAGAAAAATGATTCTCAGTAGAATCATATGCAATACGCAATGTGCAATGCGCAATACGCACGAAGCACGAGACAACGTTTTTTGAAATAGCTGTATAATGCCGCCGATTTGTGGAATTGACATTGCTAAGAAATTAAATGAGTGAAATAACTTGATAAGTACTGAAAACGAAGAAATTAAGATGATTTATTTCTGATATCTGGTGACTAATGTAATGTGACTAATATACAGTCATTTGCAAAAATTCTGGCCGCCAGGATATATCAATATGTCAATATATCGGGTGCATTATGGGTAATTAAATAATACTATTTTGAGTTTCCTAACTTATTAAATGAAGCAAAATTTACAAACAACAAACGTAAGACTAAAATAAACATTATACTAAATATTTATACTAACTTTGCTGGCGTTAACCCGTTTTAAGGGGAATTTTCGATTATTTAATTACCCATAATGCACCCGATATATTGATATTTCGTAGCGGCCAGAATTTTTGCAAATGACTGTATGTATGTGTATGTATGTAGGTGATAAGACAAACAGAGTCTCAATAGGGGGTAGTTATACGCTTAATTAACGGCTAATTTTTTTTACCTTTTTACGGCTAACGGTTAACTCCATTGACACCCTCTTACATTCTTTTTTCGGTGAAACACGGGGTTTCTTTTTACGGCTAACGCTTAAAATTCTCTCATTTTACGAATAAGTTTTAGGCCTTTTTACGTCTAATGATAAATTTTAGTGAATTTTAAAAATATATGAAAGTGACATTAATTTGTTGCCAGTCAATTAATAAAACCACTTGTCTATTCAGTCGTCACACAACGAGCCGGTACATGTACTAATATGCTTGACTGATATTATAAGGCCACAGGCTGAGATGTTAATTTTGATACTCTCAAGGTACTTAAGGCCTGGTTCAAGCCTTAAATAGCAGAAAAACGAAAAAATATATAATGTCTAATCATTTTGACTAAACATCACAAAACTTGGCACAGCTTGAGAGTTTTATATCCTCTACTCATTTAAGTGAATGAAATCCAAAACAGCGTATTACGTGGTTAACCACGTGACAAATAATTTTGAAAACAAAATATAAAATGCGGTCGCCAGTTTAAGAGGAAAGTGAAAGCAAATAGTTGTGTATAATCACGTTTATGATCATCTATTAACCCTCGTTTAGAAAACCTGTCTTCCGCTTTTTGCAAGGAGAATATTTCGGAAAAGAGGTCACGTGACCATTTCATCAGATTATATTTCTGTAGTTTTTTCTTAAACTATATATAATTTCGAGGTTTTCTAAACGCTATCTTGTTTAACTGGTTATCCTTAACGCTATTACGTAAAAGGTATTTCATTGTGAATTGAATTCGCGACCGCATTTAAGAAAAACTATATTTTCCTCCATAAGGTCACGTGACCACATGACGTCACAATTGTTAGATCCAAATTGTCTGAAATCTTGTATATAACCTTATGCCTAAATATGAGTGCCTAAGTAAATTAGAGCAGCGAGTTATTACAAGAAATGTGATTTTCCAAGTTGCCTTTTTGAACCAGGCCTTAAGTACCTTGAGCTGATGGACTATAGTTACGAACGCGCGTATTGAGCGCCAAAAACCAATTAGGCTGGAAAATACGTTTTGTACAAGGTTAAAACTGCTTTAGCAAAGAGTTCAAGTTATTTGTGATGTTTGACCGGTAAAAGTGAAATTAGAGTGTTAATCCAAAGTGAAATTTTGATCAGTTTTAAAACTGTCCACATGGACCAGCTCTGTATATTTGCTATTATTATATACAATTATATTGTTCTCCCTTAATTACCTCAAATACAGTGAAACAAAAAGCAGGAAAATGGCTTTGTACAACGCTAAAACAGCTTTAAGCAGACATTTTACTTTGTCCAATTTAAGTGCTGGGTTTTGGCCGCTTTTGTCGGACATTACGCGATGTTGAAATAAATATCCTCTTAAATAAAATAAATAGCATGTCAGGTATGGCAGAGTCCAATAATAAACATGATTCAATAGATTTTGGTTTATTTGCATTTTAGCTGTAACCAAGAGAAACATGACAAACATGTCTGAGTGAACCGACTTCTAGACCGTATGGCATCTTCATTAAAGATATAATAATAATAATAAAAAAAGATGAAAACATGAAAATTAAAAATGTCAAGAAGTCCATATAAATGAATATAAACTGCATTTTTAATAAATTTTAATAAAAATTTCTTAATCCATTTTTAGAATACTTTAATAAATTAAATACGACTGTATTGGAATTGTAAACGGTTGTTGAACTTTTGGAATTGACGCTATATAAAATATTTTATTTTTTTATTTTTTATTATAATGGCTTAAATTGATATCAGTCAGTGAGTGTGAACTAATCAAGGCTAATTTTGTAAGCTGACCTGTGTAGTAATTCTTTCAATCATGACTGAAAATGTTCTCAATAATGAATGCTGTTTTGCACAATTTAATCAATGCGGTAAATAGTTTATGATATTTACAGATCATTCGCTTCACTGTTTAATACTGGGTTTTGAAGTAAAAACCAATCAGATGCTTTGTTTGGCGTAGCGCCCGGGCAACGACGTAAACATCACAATGTTTTCTAGTCATATTTGAATAGGGCTTGGAAGCCAAACGGCGCAAAACACTTTCCCACTTTGCATAAGTAATAGCCTAATTTTTGGACCCTTTTAGACATCGCGAGAAAATAACTTTTCATCTCAAAATGAGCGATTGGTCAAGTGGTATATGTGGATGTTTTGAGGATATAGGCATTTGCGCATCGGCGTATTTTTGCCCATGTATAGTGGCGGGAAGAAATGCCGAAGCGATGGGAGAGAGCTGTTGTGTCCATGGATTTCTCTCTACACTAGGATGCATTGGGATTTACTTTGGCGCCAAAATTCGGGAGAAAATACGAGAGAAATATGCTATTCAGGTGAGTGAATGACCGCGGGAAAGCATGATATCTTTGGACCGCTGTGTCGCTCGCTGACATTCTACCGAGGAATCAACTCGGTGGCGTATACCGCATGAACGACTACAGAGGTTTGAAACACAATACCTTCACATAGTGAATTAGAGTCGTGGCGCCATGAATAATTGTCGCGGAAAAAAGCTTGTTTTATTTGGTGAATATTTGACGTTTGTTTTTGTTGTAGAGTTCATTTGGCAACGACTGTATCATGCATTGGTTTTGCCCTGTATGTGCTTATGCCCAGGAAGCCAGAGTGAGTTCTCATAACGCTATATAAATAAAGATGATTATTATTATTATTATCAGTAAATATTCAAAGTTTGTGATCCATATTTAATAGTTCTACTGTTTGATCAGAAAGTTATAATTGAGTTAGTAACAATCCGGAAAGTTAATAAACTTTCTTTTTAAGTCTTTTTGTTCTTTAATATCGATTAAAATAACTGAAGTTCCTACATTCAGCTGAAAAATCTAATACTGTTTTCTGATTCGTAGGAAATCAAGTCACGTGCTCCAGTTGGAGAAGCAATTGCTCGCTCATAGACATGTATATGATATATATGAACACTGGATGTTTTTTGTTAAATGCACCTGTATATATCAAAGTACAAAGCAAGAGCGTTCTTTTGGCCTGACGGGATCGCCTCCGCGCTGCACACCCTTGTTTCAGGATAAGGAAAGGAGAGTGTAACACTGTAAATCAGACATTTATAAACCGACTTTGAGGAGTGTTTATTTTACCGATAGCTTTTTGGCTCTTTATATTAAAAACAACTCAGGTTGAAGAGAAACATAAAATGTTGCTTAGCTAGTCCATAGTAATCATAGCGCACCTGACAGTAACTTGTGTTTTCTTTTAATGAACTGAGTTGAGGGAGGGTGTGGGTGGGGTGGATTGGGGGATATATGTTGGCCGGGGAGGGGGGGGCGGGGTGGAGGGGGGGTGATTGGGTAAATTATTCTTCAATTCTACTAAAGGGAGCACTGGAAGATGGAAGAGATTTTGTGGGAGCATTTGCATCGGGGCAGTCTCAAAAGTAGTATACTTTCTATTCTTTTCGAAACTTCTTTGCGTTTTATCATTCTATCATTCATCTAGCGGTCTCCCAGCTCTAGGCTTAGCCACAAATATCACGTAAAATCGTCTAAATATCTTTCCGGAAATTCTAAAAAAAAAATCCAAATATCACAGATTTTTTTCTAACTATCTCAAAAAAAATTCTAGATATCTCGATAACAATTGGTTCCTAGGTAGTTATTATATAGAGAATGCGAGCGTACGGTTTTTATTCACGAGTTATGAAGTATCAGAAAACGAACGAGCGAGTCCTCGAGCGAGTTGAGTTTTCTGATACTTCATAACGAGTGAATAAAAACTGTACCGAAAGCATTTTCCATGCTGTATTGTGTTTATTATATACATACTGAGATTTCAAAACCCACATGAAAACTGTTTGAAATTCTCGGCGAAACTTGTTGTTGCTCATTTGCATATAAGCTTATAATACTTTGTTGACTGATGAGCAAAATATTTGTGAATCTTTAGTTTAGAAGAGAAAAACATGACCTGCAAAGTAAAAATTGATCAAAAATTGATAATAGACAACAACATTCAAATAAAATGAATTCATAGTGCCAGGTTCTGCTTTTATTCATAGCTGTTTGCCGGCTTTACAGGATGAATAAATAAAATAATATGATTTCTTTCAATGGAGACAAAACTTTCTCTCGATTGTATTTTTAGCGAGGTACTTGCCGTGTAGTTTTGACACTGTAATGTTTGTTTATGCTTGTAATTAAACTTGGGAAACTCAGTACTGTTTCGTATTCTTGTCCATCTTTTCTTCTTTTAGATTAAAACATGTAAACTTGTCAAGCTCTTCTCGAAGTCTTCCTGATTCTTCGCTCGACCTCGTTGAATGAGGTTTTACGTCTCTAGTCTTTTCGCTATTTCCTTCGTGTTTCGGTTTTCAAGACCATCAACGTAATCTTCCACTGAAATATCGAAATTTGCGAATCGATTCTCCTCCATTTTTCCAAATTTAAGATCACATTTGCAGAAAATGAGAAGCAAGCAGCCGCCACTGAGACACGCGCGACACAGACGGCGGGAAACCCATCAACAGTGAAGAAACGTCGTTCGCGGCCTCTGAATTGAACAGTGAACGAACGAAAATTTACTACATGGATTTATAGTGAGTAAATCTCAGTATGTATATAATAAATAATAATAATAATGCATCCCATAACTCTTATTGTTGTGTTTTCAAATTTCAATTATCCAAATGCAATCAATATGGCTGCATTAGGTTGTATAAGTGTATATCAGTGAGCGGGCAAGATGAGTCGAATCCTGTGATCTGATTGATTGGCTACCCGAGCGGGCAAGATGGGCCCATCTTACCGGCACGACCCGGAATTATCCCGCAAAAAAAAACAATTGACATTTTTCAATGTTTTTCATTTTTACCGACTTAAAAAAGCATAAAAAAACATTATTCTCGTGTAAAAGGCTTTTCTTTTCCAACTTTTTTCATGCAACGTCAAATGGAAAACGAAAACAAAGAAAATAGACGAGTTCAGAGATTTTGTTTTGCAACAAAAGCCGGCAAGCACAAAAATCAAAACAAAGAGCGATTTGAAGACCTGCAATCGTTTTTGTACACAAGAAAATGAAGAAAGAGAGCTTGCAAACATACCTGACGATGAACTGAACTTGCTTCTTTGTAAGTTTAAAACAAATAATCAATCAATCAAAGTGGCTTTTTTCAAATCTTGAATAAATTAAACGAACGCATTTTCAAGATTTACTTTTCGCTTCACGCATCTGCCATATAATAAACCATTTATTGACCAAGTTTGTTCGGTCAAGGTGGCTGGATATATTGGTCTCGTTCCGTTTGGGAGTATATATAATGGCATAATATGAATGTCAAATTTTCTGTTTTAGAAAAAAATTAAGCGAGCAAGTTTGTCTGTTATGAAAATAATAATTATTGTAGTTGAGTGCAATCTAGAAAAGCTTGAAAACTAAATAACTAATTAGTTATATTTAGTACTAAATAGCACTAATGAAACAATAGAAAACAATAGAAATAGCACTATTTAGTACTATTTAGTACTATTTAGTAATAGTACTATTTCACGCTTTTCTAAATTGCACTCTTTTACAAAAGAAAATCAGCCACTAAGTTCAGTCGCTTTAAATTTCTCTAAAACGAATTGACAGTGACACAAAATCAGCCACTAAGTTCAGTCGCTTTAAATTTCTCTAAAACGAATTGACAGTGTCCCAAAATCAGCCACTAAGTTCAGTCGCTTTAAATTTCTCTAAAACGAATTGACAGTGACACAAAATCAGCCACTAAGTTCAGTGGCTTTAAATTTCTCTAAAATAAATGACAGTATCACAAAATCAGCCACTAAGTTCAGTCGCTTTATTTTTCTCTCGACATTATATAGTACCCTCGACATAGTACCCTCGACCCTCGACATAGTACCCTCGACCCTCGACCAAAAGCCGGTAAACTCCGTTGCCATTGCCACTTGACTTCTTCTGTTGCGTAGGCTTTACCTATATTAATTTCGATTTTCATTGGTCTTTAATTGCTTGTCACTTTGTGATTTTCACACTTCAACGATTTCCTGGACACGTCTATATTTAACAAGCCTTGGTTCTTATAAATTGCGTTTAAAATATACCGTATGCTTACCAAATGCCGGATGACGTCGGGTGCGTTTTCACTAGAAAAGCTTTTTAAAACTACTCAGCCTTAGAGCTATGCTAGCTATGACCCTGAAGACCCAGGTACTTGGAAAACTATATGTTTAAAATGTAACTCCTCGCGTATTAGAAGCCACTAGTCGGGCATTCCACAGGAAGCCCGACTAATAAACAAAGAAATGCCAAAAGGTACAGTTGGGACACGCTAGTTAGAGTTAAAACATTTTTCAGTTTAAAGTTTTCATTGCTTGAAACGACATCTTTCTTGAAAAACACCGGACATCAAAGTTATATTACCTCCAGCGATGGTGCACTTACTGATATAAACTCAGTGGTCCTTTGTTTAGTGAAACCTGCCTCCTGCAGTGGCCTGTCACAGTCCGATAAAGAGATTAGTATTCCCGTGCGCGCGCTATTTCCTGGTCTAATTGAAGAATTCCGGCATCGACTGATCCAAAATAACTCAGTCTGCAGTGCATGCAGGCGTTTTTTTGTTTTGGGGAAATTTAAAGCGACTGAACTTAGTGGCTGATTTTGGGACACTGTCAATTCATTGCTGACGCAGCGAGCGAGCCTGAAGCGAGCGAGCAAGGAAGCAATTCTAATTCATTCACGTAGGCAGAAAAAATCTCGATTTTTACCCGGCATGCAGTTTCCAATAACCATCATGCAATTCTCAAGAACCATCATGCTTTTCGCGCCAACTCCTACATACGCTATAGCCTGAAGTGAGTTGTTGTAAATGTCGTGCCCAAAATATGTGTCCCTAATTAATTTGTACATGTGTATGTTTCTTTAGCCCGCGGTATATCCTGACTCGTAAGCCCATCAGATACCGTATCTTGTGCTTTTCGTGACCGTGTGTCAGTTTCAAGTGTGAATATTCGCATTGAAATCTCAATTATAAGTAATACATTAGTTATTCATAAGCTACCACTTTTTCAAATAGACAAATACTATTCAAAACAAAGAAAGCCGTAGACTCGCCTAATAATTTGCATACTTGTCACTTACATAAAACTGAAAACATTTCATAACTACAGTACTGAGTGATTCCAATAAACCTGGGCATTACAATACACACTATTAGACACTCACTCTTTTGTTGTCTTTTGTTACTTCATTCACCGTCAGCATTCACTGCTGTTAGGTAGCCTAGTTTTAGAGAAATTTAAAGCGACTGAACTTAGTGGCTGATTTTGATGTCGTAAAAGAAACAGAAGGATACATCGGTGCTAATTTTTTTCTAAATATAGAAAGGGATACTGTCATAATATGTAAGTGTCAAACTCCCCAAAATGAAATCCTAAATTTCTCAAAAAATACATTTTTTTCTAAATATCTCGAATTTTTCTAAATATCCCGGAAGCTTCTAAATATCTAAAAAATTATCGGGATATTTGTGGCTAAGCCTACTATGGCCAGCTCCGATCCCACGGCCTGTAGCAAGCCAACTGAGTCACGTACCGACGGGCTGTACTGTACCGACGGCGAAATCAATGTCGGTTGGGCTCCCTGTGCTTTCTCTTATTGCGTGGAGACTGTATCAACAAACACAACATTTGGTTTTCATTTCACGATTTGAAGAGACAAAATAATCATATAATCGTATAATGTTGGCCTGAAATGGCTTAAAACACGATAACAATTATGGCAACAGTCTGATAGACAAAGTATTCCGTAGTTTGAACCCCAAAACTACAGGATTAACGGGTTCAATACGAAGATGTGGCGATGGTCGTTCAGGACGCGCTTTATGAAAGCAGTTGGCTTTGACAAGTGAATGGTGTATCAAAAACACATTCTAACGACGTTCAACATGGGTCAAGACCTCTCTAAGCACACCAAAGTGTCTGGAAGCTATGATAGTCTGCAAATCAACAAACTCAATAGTCTTCAATATAACAAAACTACTTCAAAATGTAAGTTTGAGGTTGTTGCGTTCGTCCCGACGATCGCCTTCAAATCCTTCATGCTTTTATATTTCGTTTATATTTTGCTTTTATACCGGTGTTTGCATGCATAGAGTTAGTACAGGGTAAGCTTGCTTCTCACCTTAAGCCTATTACCATTATTTAATAATAGTAAACCCGTGTAGTAAACTAGAAAAAGAAGTGACAGTGAATCGGTCCAATATATCTACGGCAAATCTCCTTCCAACACTGGCAACAGCTGCTTGAAAAGAGCTGTGACATTACCGACTGCTTGCAAGCGGAACATGCACTAAAGTAATAGTCTTTTATGTCAAGCACTTGTTGTTCTTATTCTGATCTTACAGTTATAATTTAAAGCTTCCTGAAATCTTTGTTATATTTTTAATTAAAAATACCTTTTTTCTGGTGAATTTAATTTGGTACTTGGGGTTTATTTGGTTACTATGCAAACAAAGCACTCACTTTATTATATGATGGATTGATGAGTTTTCGACATATGACATTAGTTATAATTTTGATCAGCTTTCCAAAAAAAGACGCGAGTAATATTATATCTTCTGCTTTCAAAACAGAGGAGGAACAGGGAAGTCTGCATCTGCTATTAAAAAACAAATTAATGCTCCATTTTAAAACAATTCACACTAGAGTTTTTATATGGCAGAAACTACTTTTCCAGTTTACATGTAAGCTTATATATCATTATATGTGAAAATGTCAACTGTCTGATAATGAAATTCTGGGATTAAAGACCCTAAGGTAATGTACATGTATGTCCAAGCCCATGATTTGTGACAATATTTTGATTTTGTGTTTACATGCACCTGCTAAAACTACAATGTATATAAGCTTACTGTATAATACAGTCATTTGCAAAAATTCTGGCCCCTACGAATATCAATATATCGGGTGCATTATGGGTAATTAAATAATAGCAAATTCCCCTTAAAGCGGGTTGACGCCAGCAAAGTTGGTATAAATATTTAGTATATGTTTATTTTAGTCATACGTTTGTTGTTTGTAAATTTTGCTTCATTTAATAAGTTAGGAAACTCAAAATAGTATTATTTAATTACCCATAATGCACCCGATATATTGATATATGATATATCGTGGCGGGCAGAATTTTTGCAAATGACTGTATATATATTTTAAAATATAAAATATAGACTATATATAGAACACAGTACTATTTGTGGAAATCTATTTTCCAACTTTGATATCCATAGCCTATGAAAATACTAGGTGCACAAGGCATCATGGGATTGTACACAGGGTCTTATAAACCCTTTTATTATTTTATTATTTTTTGTCAGCGAGGTGCAAGCATTTTATGTACATTGTATGTATGTGGTTGGAACCTTTTTTTTAAGAGCAGAGAGGGTGGGGGTTAAAATTTAGTTGTCCATTGACATTCAGACATTTTTGAGTATAGTTTTGAGTATAGTTTTGAGTATAGTTTTGTCACATCGATATTATGGGGGTTATTAAATTATTATAGTTGAATTCAGCCTCTCCTTCATTTGCCCCCCACTTGCGACCCCCTTCTCCAAACCATTTTATATCAGCATAGAGTATATGTACAGTGTTCTCATATTTTATCAATTTGGGAGAGAACTTTACATGTCATTTGATATTGATTTATGCTGCTCAAAGAAACACTTAAGTTTATATTTGATCAATCGAAATATGCATAAATAATTGTATAATTAATCAAATTTTCCATTCATTTTTACAGTTACAGAAAGAGAATTCAAGAGCTTGGTCAAGTTATTCTATAATCTAGCAGCTTTGTCCCCACAACATAACTACATTAGTAAAACAACATTGTAAGTATTATGTACTAATTGGACCGTACTCATGGCCCCTGGGAGAGTACTGTGGTATAATAATAATAATAAACTATATTTATATAGCGCAATATCAAACAATTCAAAGCACTTCACAAAAAGACTATCCTATAAACTATAAAAAAATGTTTTTAACTTCTTCATCTGGAACTTGACACACTGTGTGCCACAGCACCGTCTATGCCAGCAGAAGAGGATATCCTTAATATTTCTATGGACACTTTTGATCCACTACCGGTATCTGTCAGTTCCTTCCTTGACCTTGTAAAATTATCCGTTGGTAAATCTTGTGACTTAGACCCTATTCCTGGTTGCGTACTTCGAGAATGCTTGGTTGAACTTGGCCCTGTACTGACAAAGATTGTTAACCTATCTCTAGCATCTGCTGTTATGCCCATGCATCTGAAAACTGCCTTTATATAATCAGACGTTTGTTAAAGAAGCCATCATTGGACCATCTACAATAATTTAAGAATTTTAGACCAATCTCAAATCTGCAGTTCCTTTCTATTAGGCAATCGAAAAAGTTGTGGCACACCAACTTTTGGCAATCTTCTTTCCAGTCAGTGTACAAATGCAACCACAGTTCTGAAACCGCGGTATAATTCGCGTTCACAATGACATCCTTACAGCTATTGACAATCACCAATCTGTCATCCTTGTCTTGCTGGATTTATCCGCGGCATTCGACACCATCGATCACCAACTACTTCTAGCAAGGTTAGATCGAGTCACGTTTTGGCGTCAGAGGAAAGTTGCTTGCTTGCGGCTCTCTTCCTACCGACCTGGGCGCCGGCAATTTACTAAAGTTGAGAACTATGTCAGTGTGTCTTCCCATTACAGCCTGTGATTGGGAGTTCCTCAGGGATCCATACTAGGACCCCTGCTGTATACGCTATACACATCACCTTTGGGAGATATCGCTAGACGTCATGACTTAACATTTCATCTCTATGCTGACGATACGCAGCTGTACATTAAATTGCCTTCTACTCGCTTGACTCTGCTGATGTGGCACTTCGTAGGTTGAGACTCGAGGCATGTGTCAATGAGATTAATCTGTGGATGGTCCGTAACAAGAAGAGTATAATAGTGACGTGTGGTGCAAAATAAGTCCAAATTTTAACCCCAAAAATTCCCATTGGGCTAAAATTAAACCTCAAAAAGTTCCATGGCCCAGAACACAACCTCCTCATAACCTTCACATTAAAAGTTCTGAAATAGAGACTGTGTGTTCAACTACAGTTCATGTGTCCTCCTCTATTTATTCATCCTGTAACTGTCACAAACGTTTGGCAGGCATCATTCTTTAATACAAAGTCATCCCTTGGCTGAAAATGAGGATCTGCATACATTTGTACAAACATTACTGAATTATTAGTTCTATGAGTCTTGTTCACTTGATTGGATCCAATATACACGTTGAGTTGTTTGATGTTGTTGTGGAATGTTGGAATAGATGGTTGTCAATGCCCTTACTAATATATTGGGACCTATTCCATTTCAGAATAGTGCTATAGAATGGTCAAATCTGAGACTCAGCGAGATGCCGAGACACATACTTGTTTAATAATCAGAGCCCGAGACTTTACTATTTTGTTTGAAATTTGAAAATGAGAGTTTTGAGCCGCAGACTGATTTTTACAAAATCCGGAATCTGCTACTCTTTTCTGGAACGCCGAGATTTCGAGACTCGCTCAGATTTTGCTGAGACCCGGTATTTTTTCAGAGACCATTCTATATTAGCCCTCAGAATGAATGGAATAGCAGTACCAAAAGAGCGCACCACCATGGCTGACTCATAATATTCTGATTTTTACAGTGAACACTACTTCCCTTTGGGAGGAATATTAGCAAAGAGGTTATTTGTTGCTTTTGATACAGACAAAAATGGACTTATTGATCTGCAAGAATTCCTAGGTATTTAAGCTGATTTATAAAATAACTTTTAATATATATATGTAGAGTGCCCTATGATTGTCAGGTCTGGACAAATAGGAAGGGATATGAAAGAAACACGCCGATCATCCTCCTAGAAATAAGGCAATTATTAATTATAGTGTACTTGTCGAGTGCTATTATTGTCTTGTTAATATTATTATTATTATTATTATTATTTTCATGTAGATGGTATGGCATTATGTCTTCAAGGTTCAATAGATGAGAAATACAAAATAGCTTTTGAAATGGTAATTCATGCATGCATTCTTTAATTCTGGTATTGATGCAGATATATTGTAGTTTTTGTATTATATACCTATAAACATTCAGTTTGATCAAAATTAAATAAACTAATTTCTTTTCTTTTTTCCCACAATCCTTCTCCTTCACATCTGGCAGTTTGACCTCGATGGTAAGTGAATTATACACAAGAAATGTTGCTTAAACATTGGGATGTTTTTATACAAATTTGACTCAATATTTACTAGGTTTCCATAGCAACTATGACTCTCAAATAATTATGATTGATGGTTTTTATAATTGGAATAAAAACAACGATGGTAATATATCCGAAGCAATGGGGTTTCCTTTCACATTACAATTTTAGGATCAAATGGAGTGTCACCTTGGGAATTACATGCGGTACTAAAATCTGTCTTGGGCACAACGTCAAGGTAATTTACCCTAATTGTACATGTAGTTGTCATTTCTTCCTATTGGCATGGCGGTGAAGTATGCCTTAGTAACATTTGTTGTGGTTGTTGTAGGTTGATTGAACAACGTCATAATCGACACGGTGGGTTTAAAAAATTAATATTTTTAATGCAATAATTTAGTTTGTTACGCTAAAGTGCCTGTTTTCGCCTTGCAGCAACAACACAAGGCTAAACATATTATACTACCTCGTGAAAGTCCTTTCATATATTTAAAAATATATAAATATATTTTCAAGGAAACTTCTGCTAAAAATTACCCGTAAAAATTAGCATTTGAAAGGAACGAAGAAAGAGAAAAAATATTTTAGATTAGTGGCCACGTTCCTAGTATTCGTTTTAGATATACTGTAGTTTCATTGTGTACTGGTATTGCTAGCATGCAGTATTGCTCGCAAACTGAGAATAGCTGATATTTTCCGTGGTACACTTTCTATTTAACAGTACATTTGGGAAGAAAACACTTCCCAAAAAAATCTTTGTTTTCAAGATACTGTGATAGCGCAGCGCAACTTCTTTGAAAACAGGAAAACTACCGAACTAGTGAATATGATCTTTGATTAAAAAATAAAGTAAATAAAATTTATAAAATAACTATGATATAACGCGCGCTCTGATTGGCCAAAGGATGCGTATTCTGCGTGCTTTATGAGAGCACGCGCGCGCAGATATTCAAACATTTTTGTAACGAGCAAAATTGAAAACTTGCCTTAAAATCATAATTGTATTTTATAAAAGAAATTTAACAAATTGAAGATGGTTTTGAGTTGTCTGTACTTTTATTGACACACACTTGACGTCATAAAATGTTCAAAACTCAAGTGCTGCCAAGTTTTGGACATTTTATGACGTCAAGTGTGTGTCAATAAGAGTACAGACAACGATAAAACCATCTTCAATCTGTGTTTTACAATAACAAAGTCAAAAAGCATCCAAAAACAAGTAAAAAGTTTGAAAGAAAAACTGTTTCAAGCGCGCGCTGGCTCCGTGCGCGAGCGATTCGTCATACAGTGTGCCTGTACTCTTATTGACAACGGCTGAGAGCCAATCAGATTGCGAGATTTTGCTCTGTTATTGTAAAAATAAAACTTGCCCGCTATGCCATGTGCAGATTTATAGCATTTGGGGACTGATCAGAACACTCGTGAAGTGTTGAGAAGCACTCCGCTACGCGTCACACTTCTCTCGTGTTCTGACCAATCCCCGCGTGCTCGTTTTATATTTCTTCAAAAATTAATATTCCTCGATCGAGTCAATATTTAGATCTTATTTGGGGTTTTTCCCGTAATACGGGCTGATATTTTACGAGTTGCGAATGTATTTTTCCGAGTCCCGAAGGGACGAGGAAAAATGCGAGTAACGAGTAAAATATCAGCCCGTATTACGGGAAAAACCCCAAATAAGTTATTTATTATACTACTTTGAACGAAAACATAATTGTCCGTTTTTGAGTAAATTTATCTAATAATTATTTCAAAACCTTTCAAGGTCCGCGCGCTCTTTTACAATAACAAACACAGAGAATGACGAATCGCTCGCGCACGGAGCCAGCGCACGCTTGAAATGGTTTTTCTTTCAAACTTTATCCTTGCTTTTGGATGATTTTTTTACTTTGTTGTTGTAAAAAAGAAATCGCAAGCGGTTTTCCATTGTCTGTACTCTTATTGACAATGGATTTGACATCACAAAATGTTCAAAACTTTGCAGTGAAACCGGTTTTAGAACTATGGTAATACGGCTTTCGAACTATGGTAATACGGCTCCATATTTTTCGAGGTCTCTTGACCTTATAAGGTAAAATTACGTAATAGTAGTATAATAATATATATTAATTTCTGTCAATGCGCGTTTTTTTCAGAGTTAACTGAAGTCGACCTGGATTACTTAGCTCATCGTATTGTACAGGACGCATTTAAACAGCAAGCAGCTGATCTAAACGGGGTAAGAAATAAATAAGAAACAATAAAAGACCAAAGGTGACAGCAGCTCTATGCCAATCCTTTGTTCAGTCTGCTTCGATATTTATATTATTATTATATTTCTGTACTTGTATTTACATTTTCTTTTTCAATTTGTACAATTCGCGGCAAGCCAGACATAAACATTGAAAATCGGCTCCAAAACAAGTGACATATTTTTCCAATATGTCCATGACGTCACGTAACATGACGTATTAGCTGCTAAGAATACAACCATTACAAGAGTCATTCGATCGATACGCTTGGTCAGACGACGACCGTTGGTACGTTTGAACGAGGAGTGTTTTACTTGTGGAGTTTTAGATCATGGATATTTATCATCCTATTTCTTGCGATGAGGTGAGAAAAACAATTTCATTAACTCGAATATCGACATCATCATACAGTGGCACACACCGATACAGAAATGTTGTCGGGCTGTGAGTTCCGGTGTCTTGTACTAGGTAGTCGAGCTGAGATGACTTGCACTATATCCAGACGTTATTCAGACTGTTTCTTGTCCAGTTTGTGTACTAATTTGTGGTCCTATTTTGTGGCATAAGTCCCGGGCATAAGTGTACATTATTTTGTTCTTCGTTTTGTTTTGCGCTATGCAAAACGACGCAAAATATAGCGAGATATAGGCACGTACACGTTTACAACGACTACAAATACGTTACTGGCACGTGCACGTTTACAACGACTAATGTATTCATTATTGCCTAAATTCACGAAGACTTGTAAAACTTTGAGTCAAACAATAATGCTTTCCTCATTAATAGCGAACATTGTGCGAAATCTTAGTTTTTATAATATGAGATTCACTTGCTCATTCATTGGGCAGTCACGCAATCTACCACACCCCCTTCTTACTAAAACTAAATACTAGCTAAAACTTTATATGCCAAAGCTATTTCTTGTACTGAAAATTTTAAAATGCATAAAATCTGTGGAAATTTATAAACAATCTCTGATAAAATATGCAGCAGGAAGTTTTGTAGTATTTTCCCATTGAATAGTATTATACCATTTACGCGTGATTTCGTGTGAGTCACCATAGCAGTCCCGGCATTTTCCGCTCTACTGCTCGAAGTCTGTCAAACGTGTACACAATATGGTATACATGTACACTAAAGATTGTAGGAAGAAGTTACTGTTGCTGTTGTACAGCCGCTTGGAAGAGAAGCTGGCAAAATATTGAGAGATTTCTCAGGTTATTATAAAGTCATTCGTATTTTGATTGAACCATTTTTCAAAAAAAAATGTCACTGATACTGTAATTATCGCATCAGTAAAACACAAGAATTGACAGAAGTCGAATAGATGTGTGTAATTTTAGTCGAGAAATTAAACATGGTTTCTCAGAAATAGAAATAGAAATAAGTTGCCTTATTTCTAGGAGGATGATCGGCGTGTTTCTTTCATATCCCTTCCTATTTGTCCAGACCTGACAATCTCATTTAATTGTCATATCAATTACGGACCTTTTGTAAACAGGAATTCCACTGCGCACTAATGACAGAATACGAATTTCTCGCTCAGGACAACAAGATGACGTTAAAGGTGTTCAAGTCGTGGATGGAGAAACACCCGTTTGTTTTAGACTCCATTTTTGGACAAGCATGTTTGAAGGACAAAAATTTACAGGTATTTAGACAGTTTATATCATCAAGTTCCTTGAATCTGTATTAGAACTTCAATGCATTTCGCAGAACTTTAACTATGAAGTTAGTTGAAGCCGAACTTTGGAACTTCCGAACGAACTTCGGAACTTCCGAACGAACTTCCGAACGAACTTCCGAACTTCCGAACGAACTTCCGAACGACCTTCGGAACCCGGGCGTCAAAAGTGATGTGAAACGCACTGTCAGTTGACGAAGGCGCCATAGCTAAGTATTTTGTGTATAGCTGTAAAACTACTCAGTAACGTCTAATTTCCTTGTATAGTATTCACGTTTTGGAAATGAAGAGCGTCTGGGTGTCCCTGCAGAAAACGGGTGAGTTTCAATGTCTCAATAAAACAGTTGCCACTGATTGCTTTCGGTCTTTTTCATGTCACACGACAAGCACAGCATCCTGGTTTATAACTTCTTTCAATAGTTTTTCTGTTTTCCTTCATTTGATCACGCAGCTTGTCTTCAGTGAAGAAGCAAACGTGGGTAGATTGTGCATCTGAAGATGAAATATCCGCTAAAACTAGTAAGTAACCGATAGATTGTGTTTTATTTGCAGCATGAATTGTGCCACTACCGTACGTATTCTTCGTTTGCAACCACGTGGTATTTGGCGGATTACGGGTCGATTTTAATTTATACGGCTGTTCTCAAATTTCGAAATATCATTTCCTTTGCCAAATAAAAATAAAAAGCATATGAGCTTGTTAACCTAAACGCTGAACCCCATTAGACCATCTACCACCACCTCTAGTGCTGAGGACACTATGTTCTCTCGCGTTTTTACTACTACCTTCATCACATCACCGATTGTCTCTTGCCTTGATTAGTTTGTGCTATTTGCAGGAGTTTGTTAATTTGTATACTTACTATGGAAATCACTAAAGTGGTAACATGTCCGTTCGGAATTTTGTCTCCTTGGAGTGTTTTTTTTTTTTGTACCACGTGATCATTTCCAGCCAATCACTTCGTTCAAAAATGAACACGTGGTAAAAATAAACCGCTCCAGTGAGACAAAATTCTGAATGTTACCACTTGAGCGATATCCATAGTATTTATGACTTGACTTGTCAGAATAACGCCTCCACTGGAGGTCCTACTACTGTCAACAGTTCGAGTACTCTAGAGAAGCGAACGCCTATGTTTACTCTGAGTTCTTTTCTTCTATGACAGACCCTTTCAATGGCAGCTACGCTAAAGCAGACTATCTGTGGAGCCCTGTGTTTGCCAAAACGAATTCCAAGCCATCCAAACGATGTAAACTTGCTGCATGTCTGGTATATGACTCAATCTACACGTACGGTGGGCGTGGTATTTGTACGTCACTCAAAGATATGTGGAGATACGATATAGGTAATATGTGTGTATGTACATGGTATATGTATACGGTGGGCGTGGTATTTGTACGTCACTCAAAGATATGTGGAGATACGATATAGGTAATATGTGTGTATGTAGTATATGTATACGGTGGGCGTGGTATTTGTACGTCACTCAAAGATATGTGGAGATACGATATAGGTAATATGTGTGTATGTAGTATATGTACTGTGGACGATGCGTAAGTCTAACATGGTACTGCATGTCTTAGGTGAAAACACGTGGCTTCCTATAGAAGAACAGGGCGACAATCGACCTTCATATCTCCAGGAACACACAATGTTACCTTATAAAGTGAGTCATCTAGGATCAGTGTCCTGACAGCTAGCCTGATTTTCAGATGGTCAGCGGTCCTCCGCTACAGTGGAGTGTAGCGGAGGACCGCTGACCCGGCGTCTGAACGGAAAACACTAGATCTCAATGACCAAAACCAGGTCAAGATTTGAATAACAATAGATGCCTCGTTCTACAAAGACATGTCCTTTGTAGAACGAGGCATATCTAACAATAGTTCCTATTGTTGTACAATAGTTCCTATTGTTATTCAAATCTTGACCTGGTTTTGGTCATTGGGATCTAGCCTCCTCCGCAGGCTACTCTTGGGTATCCTGTGGTAGAAAATAGGAAGAAGGAGGACTAACCTACAGGAAGCCCAACGGAAGGAGTTGCCTGCGGAGGAGGCTAATTAGGATCTAGTGTTTTCCTGTCTGAACATCAGGCTACCTGACAGCAAGCAGCCCAACTATTTCTTCTGAGGCTATTGTGAATATGCGCGCGTATTTGATGGGATTCCTGTGGTAGAGCGCGCACGATATTGGGCTCCCTGTGGTTCAACTTTCCGTGTAAGGTTCTTGCGTAATCGCCTACGTACGAACTACGTGCATACGTAATATCTGATATTGTCTCTGGTCTCGCAGTGCATGCGCGATTCTGCAAGGCCGGATACGCAAGGGTTATCTTCTCGCGCGCTCTTCCACAGCAAGCCCACTCAGTACGTGCGCATCCAGATATCTTTTTATTTAAACAAATTAGCCTCAGAAGAATTACTCGGGCTACCTGTGCTGTGCCATTTAACTCTATATGTAGAACATTCTCTTTATTTGATTTCAAGATAACATTTTGTTTCCTTTTTTCAGGATAGTTTAGTTGTTTTTGGTGGTGAGTTCACCTCTCTGAGTGAGACTCCCTTGTGGCTTTTTAATTTACGTAAGTATAACAGTGTTCAATGTTTTTGGGGGGGAGGGGTAGTTTGGTGCCGCTCCCCTACCCAGTGGGGACTGTGCGCCTTTCACCCCATAAACATAATTATGTGTCCACTTGAACCAGGAGCCCATTACTAATGGGCTCCTGCTTGAACACTATCGCTAGTATTGTATCATAATCATATTCACCTGTGCTATTCATCAGATACTTCGACATGGTCCAAGCCTTCGGGCAAGCGAAAGGTAAAGCAAGTTTTTCTAGTTTGCATTGATATCCACTGTAATCATGGCGGTTGTACATTTTACCGCAATCCTTTGCGAACCTAAATCAATACCACTCTCATCTACAAACTGACACGTTCACATAAATAAAGCAAGTGACAGCTTCACACTTGAAAATTTTAAGGTTTCCAAACTTGCTGTTCTCAGCTTTCTACGAGATGCAGTGTTTTCTGCGCGCAAAGGGTTGTGGTAAAGTGTGCTGATCCGCAATCATTTTTCTGAACAATGGATTTAATCGACTGTCTATTTATCGACTCGTTTCCAGGGCCCTGTAAACCGTCGTGGTCACACGGCCGTCATATCAGGCGATGTAATGTATGTTTTTGGTGGGTATATCGACCTCAGAGGAGCTTCAAGAGAGCTATGGAAATATGAATTTTGTAAGTCTTTCTGAATATTTACCTCTGAGAGTTACTTTACTTAGAGCGGCAAATTTCGTATGACTGAAAAACGAAATCTACTCTATGTCTGTCAAAACGCGCCGCCTGATCACGTGGTACAACGTCACACGACACATCACGTCAGACCATAGGCAGCCCAACCATTGCTTTTGAGACTACTAAATTCAGTAATCAAGTACAATTATATTTGCGTCTTTTTTATGGGTTTCCTGTGGTAGAGCGCGCACGCGATACGTATTATATTGGGTTCCCTGTGCATAGAAATGATGTTGGGATCCCTGTGCGCGTCCCGCAGTACGTGTATATTGAAACACCTTGTTTCACTATGTGCATTGCTGCGGGCGCTTCTTGCGGGACACACACAGGGATCCCAACATAGGACGTTACTCAGCACAGGAAGCCCGACATATCACCGACATATACGTATTGCGCGCGCGCGCTCTACCACAGGAAACCCATAAAAAAAGACGCAAATATCATTTTATTTGATTATTTAGTAGCCTCAAAAGCAATGGTTGGGCTGCCTGTGGTCAGACCACATCACGCGTTACACCAAAGTCACATGCAACATTTCTGCATCTTTAATCTTTAATCAGATAACTCCTATAACAGTATAACTATACTAGAAGTTAGGATATGGTATGTAGTGTCTTTCATTAAAGACTTTTTTTTATAACGTTTCAGCTACAAACACTTGGACGAGAGAAAAGAGTCAATCGCGTGAGTGGCCGAGCCCGAGGTATTCCCATTCAGCGGCTGTATTCGACAAAAGTATGGTAATATTTGGCGGATTGGAAGAAATGCAGTGTAAAAATGATATGTGGCTGTGGAATATGGGTAAGATGAACACACATCTCTCTCACTCATAGTAGTACAGAATAGTACCGTCTTATACAGTCGAACCCATTTTAACGGGACTATTGTCCCACAAAGGATTTATTATCGTAATAGCCCTGTAGCGTTGTTGCGTCTATCAGCTTGTTCTCTTGTGGAACATATTGATACTGGTTTATAGATGACACTAATATACTTTCTGAACATATTGATACTGGTTTATAGATGACACTAATATACTTTCTGAACATATTGATACTGGTTTATAGATGACACTAATATACTTTCTGAACATATTGATACTGGTTTATAGATGACACTAATATACTTTCTGAACATATTGATACTGGTTTATAGATGACACTAATATACTTTTTGGAAAGTATTCGATTGTATGCTCCTGCCAAATGTACCACGGACAAAAAGTGGTAACTAGTGACGAAGCTACACGAGACTGTTCAGGGGCTTCAAAGATAGTCATCCCGATTTCACTAAGGCCTTCGGCTAGTACAAGTTCCTTCTGTATGGAGGGTTTAAAAATATTTATGTAAGATTGATGCTTCGCTTACCAGTTTTACCGGCGAAGGGGAAAAAGGAGGGTAGGAGGGTTGGCTACGCCAACGCGACAGGAAAAGTTTCCGTATTGCGGTTTTTCTAACAGGAAATATATGGCTGAGTTTCCGCCGGGACAGAGAAAACTCTCCGTAATATCGGCCGGAGTGTCCATATGAACGGGGTTTCCGTTGGGCGGGATTCGACTGTACTGATGTGTCTGTCTGTTTCAGCGTCCTGTAAATGGAACAAAATAAAAGGAAAAAACTCCCCACCAGCACTGTTTGGTCATTCTGCTGCCAAGGTATGTGATAGATAGCGTGCTGCAATCCTGCGTGCATGGCATAATGATTATACCGTTAATGCTTGTAGGTTGGTGATGGCATGTTAGTGTTTGGTGGAGAATCGACTGACGGGACTCTATTCAATACTTTGTGGAGATTTAACTTTGGTGAGTAGAAACCTGAGTGTACTCAACTTTTCACACTAGTCGATTGACATTTTTCCGTCGCCGTGCTCCAACTAATTTGACGTTCTGCTCATACGTAAACGACTTGTTGTGATGTTTATTCCAGACGCACGAGCCTGGAGCACCGTAACACCAAAAGGCATGATATCACCGCCAGCACGAAGCTACCACTCTCTCGTCCGGATTCCTAATTTCCTTTTCACATCACGGCGACCAACTTCTTCACATTCGGCCCCACCTTGCACCCCGGGGTACGATCGCGAACTACCGAGACTAGAGGAAGAAAACGAGACCTCCGACGTGCGAAATCCAGCAAGGCTGAGTTCCGTGGTGTCCATGGGATCACTGGACTCGACGGCTTTGTTATCGCAAAATGAGGATGAAGTAATGAAGATTAAACTTAATCCCCTGGGTTCGTTAGACTCGCTAATTACGAACAAAGTCTTACGTGAAACTGAGAATATGTCAATGACAAATCATGAAAGAACTTGTTTTAGCGAAGAGACTTTGGTGAATATTAGTGCAGTGGAAAGCAACCAACACAAGATAGCTGCTAAACCAGCTGCTAAACCAGCTGCAAACTCAATTGGACGTTTACAACCCACTTCCGGTAGCCAGCGCGTGGCCGCTCTACGCCTGCAACTAAAACCACAGAGTTCCCACTGTTTGTCACCACTGAGTAAGGTACCTTTTCGCGGTCACCCTGTCAGTTACCCTGACGATGTCCTGCGGTCAGCGGTTGTTAATTTAATGGTCCTTGGTGGGACGTCTAAGAGAGGAATAGAAAGCGTCGACCGATGGATCGACATGTGGAAATGTCAAATTGATCCAGGTATGTGTACTTGTATGACAGAAATGTATTGTTGTAGCTCCTGGGCAGCGTCCTTTTATACCGGAACCAGTTCGTGTTTAATATAAGCTACCGTATTTCCTCGATTAAGCGCCCACCCTCGATTAAGCGCCCTCCCTCGATTAAGCGCCCTCCCCCCCTCGATTAAGCGACCCCGTTGCCCTCAAAATTTGAAATAAACGCACCCCCTCGATTAAGCGCCCCCCTCCCCTCCCCCAAGAAATATGGTACAGTACAATAAGAGATTACAGAATATGGTATACAACTTGCGTTTTATTACAAAGTTACGGCATGTTCCTATATATATGTAGCTAGTACCATATATTAGTTATGTTTCCGAGTTCAAATCACGTTTTTATATTGAGTACTCCTCCCCCCCCCCCCCCCATCCCCCCCCCCCCCCCCCCCCCCCTCCCCTCCCTCTCGATTAAGCGTCCAGGGCGCTTAATCGAGGAAATACGGTAATCCTCTATTCACTCCATATATAAGCGACCACAAAGCCATTCCCCGAGGATGGCCGGTCACTAGAGGTTTGACGCAACCGGTCTAGGGCAGTTAGAAATGATAATGTTGCTGCTTTGCAATCAATCCCTCAAGATTTAAGGGTGGACTAACATATTTCGCTGCTACGCAACCGCGTTGCTAAGAAGACATGTTGACTTCCGGTTTTTCCTTTGCCGGCGCGCGCGTGCGTCAAATATTGCCGCCAAATCGCCAAACTTTAATTTTAACGTACAATGTTGGTGTTACAAACAAGAGAAGCTCACGATAACGAGCGTTTAACATGGCGGCCGCTATGACGTCACGTGCACATCAGCGATACACCAGCTGATCATGTAGACCCATAAATACCCTTATTATTGTCTTATAGATAAACAAGAAAGTTCCATCAAACGAATCGAAGTCCAGACCACCGTCCCAACCCAGTACAGTCCTACAGCATCGTACAACAGTAGTGTAGCCTATGTCAACTTTAACGTCACAGATGATGCAAATGATAATGATTATTACGATGATAGTGATGAAAATGGTGAAACCACGATCACAGAATGCATGCTTGTTGATTTATCTGATGGAGATACAACTAGTACAGACATGCTTCTTGTCGGTGAAACCGCTGATCGTTCCAAATCGCTGGCTCCTATCTCGATATAAATAGCATGAAGGTATTGTACTTGCAGAGTTAATACCAATACTATGATTGTATATATATACAGAGTTATTTTTATTCGTAGAAAATATATTGAATAGAATGAAGTATCGAGTGTATATACAAAGATTATTTATTAGTCGGGCTTCCTGTGGAAGACCCGACTCTAGAAATGAGAAGCGTTCGTCGTCGACCCCAAAAAGCACGCATGCGCCCTGTCGGCCGCTAAGATAATCACCGACCAACAACATGATCTTATATATCAACACGAGACATGGCACATCGTCCTCTTTCTTCAGAAACCTTGTCGAAGGAAGGTTAATATGTCGTCTTGTTTAAGCTTATATTTGTATTTGGTATGGATATATTTATGGCACCAAATAAACTATTGTCAAATAAACTATTGTCATATTGAGTTTGTGAAATCGATTTTACAAAGAAAGCATGTTCTACCGAGTCATGCATAATCACCCAAGGCTCTAACAACATGGTTTCTTCACAAACCTTGTCAGTTGGAGGAAGGTTACTAGTATGTCGTCTTGTTTTTTTTATTATTTTTCTCCGTACGCGTCAACGTCGAGCTAAAGCCGAAGGAGACATGAAGTCTGGCCAAGAAAGATTAGAAAGCACAAACCAATCAGGGAAAGCACCGGAGGTCAAGGGGCCAAAATATAAGTCTTTTCTCGTCTAAATCTAAATTTAGATTGAAACAGGACGCTCTAGTAGCGTGAAGTATATACTGTAAAGTTCGCAGTACTGAAATTGCAAGGAAAGCATGTTCTATCGAGCTCGAGTCACGCAACGACGAGCAACCAAAAACTGTTTCAATCGCACTATAAGATATCTATATTTAGTTCAAATAGGTTACATTTCATTTAGAAGCCCGACTTCACGCTAGAAGAGCGTCTAGTTTATATTATTATTGGTGAATGTTCTCGCAGATCAAACAATGATTCTTTCTTTCATTGTTTTGTGTGTTTGGATTTAGAGATTCAATTTGATCTGATTGAGCATTTCCCACATTGCGTGGAATCGAAAACGAAACAGTTACAAGTCAGGCATGAGAGTTATATATGTACAGTTTGTACGTTTTTCTAATAAAAGAGAAAGTGGTTATTGTGAATTTGTTCTTGTTGGTTCTTTTTTTTTAAAGATTAAAATCATTAATCATGATTATTATTCGTGTTTTAAAATAACTTGACGGTGTAAATAAGTTTTGCATTTCAAATTTCTTGTACTTATATGTGGATACGAGCTTCACGTGTTACCCATAATGCTTTAGGATTCTGTGCGTGAAAACGAGGTCAGGTGAGAAAGTATTCGCTAGAAAACGAAGGTAGTACCGGTCACAAGGTCAGGTCTAAAACTAAGTGTCGATTTCGGGAAGTAAAAACACGCGCACGAGTAGTAAGCATGGGCTACCTGTCCTTCGTTCGCCATTTTGGAGTTGATGCGCGCGGGGAATTGTGGGACTGTGTGAGGGGATGAGTTACTTTCAGTACGGTGACAACTGAGTTTTTAGTGAATACTGCAGATGTATAACTGAAAGGTTGAAGTAAGTGAGTTTGGCGCGCAACAAGTATGTTTCCACAGTGGCGCCGATCCCCCCAAACAGTCCCATATTTCTCACGAACATCAACGAAATCTATGTACATTGTTAAACAAATTGTCCACGATTATTATTCATATTGCACGCATCCTCCATTAGCAACACCGAATTACCATCCGAGTCACGTGTCCACCACGTGCCATGTACCGAGCTGCGTACAAGCGTGTACGGTAGAACACCTCGTAAGCGTGAAATATCGTGAACTAGGAAACACAAATGGGTGGATGCCGTTGGTTCTGGAAGTAAACACGGCGAGTACTTCAAAGAAACTTGAATTTCAAGTCCAGGTTGAGAGTAAATACGAAATGAACAGAATCCAGGTTTGCTGGCCTGCACCTGCTGGTCGAGGATTAAACTATAAAAAGTCTTCATTCTCTCCAGGTCTTTGACAAAGATGTTGAACCTAAGCTGTTCGTTGCCACAATGAATGGAGCAGACACTCCACAATGGGTAGTGATGTCTCGGCACGCACTCGTAGTATTCTTGCCGAGCTATCGTACGAAAGTCATGTCTGCTGGTCAACTCGATCTTGTGGTGGAATTTCCAAGGTGGAAAGCTAAGGTAGCCCTTGGCAACGGCAGCTCTCAGTTGGCTATGCGCATCGTCGCGTAGAAATAGAATAACGCTGAGTGCTTGGGTAGAAAGCCCCATGGCAGGAAGTAAGCCATCTTGTTTAACCATCACACGTCCACCAGTATTTCCATTAGTATTGTCATCTTTAATCTGGATGAGCTGGAAGGTGGGATCGATGCCCTGTAGCAGGGGGGTGTAAAGGGTCTTTAGATGCTCTCTTTGCTCGGGTGTCACGTGGATCCGTAAGGTGCACTTGTAAGGGTTCGAAGCCGAGTTAGGTACTGTGTCATGGCTGTGTTTGGAATGATTCTTTGATGTACTCTCATACCACGGTACTCTTTCCTGGTAGACAGAAGTCAAGGTTATGTTTTTTCCTGCACAGAAAAACAACGCGTGCTCTTGTAACCTGGAAAATCCGCTGGAAATAAGCTGTAAACGATTTTCAATGAATTTCCAAGTTTCCAAGAGCGCGCGTTATTTTTCTAGTGAGGATAAAAATTATATTTCATGACTGTTGCATACCTCAGCAGGAGCCCATGTTGGCATGGTTACTGCAATCTGTATAAAGAATTAGAAAAAAGAACAGCTATAGGTAATATACAACGTCACAACGGTACAAGCGATTGATTTCAGCATACATCGTATATCACTGAGGAAGTCACGTTCTGACCCCGGCTTTGAATGCCGACCGAAAGTCGTCACACAGCTACTTCAATAACTCGCATATGTCGTTGGGTACGTTGAATCAAGAGTAAAGTGACTCAAAATATCCAAAACAGCGTAGGAATCCGAGTGACGTGAATAGCAAAGAGTCAACAAACCATTGATCCTCGATTCGGAAGCCTATAACTGATTTCAAAGGTTACTTTCGAATTCTTTGACAAACTTTGTGAGCTGAGATAGTTGAGCCAGTTTGACTTTAGTGAACCATCAGACAGGGAAAAACAGATGAAGTAAACGTTTCAACTGAAAGGTATATCGTTACGATTATCAACGTCAATGACTAAATGATCAATGTTTGAATACTCATTCTGAAAGATTTATTGGCCCCTCTTATAATGTTGACCTCTTCAAAGTGAATTTGATCAGTTTACTATCTGGAAATTCTTTGCAATTAAAATAGCAATCCAGATCGGGTAGAATCTTTCCAAACTTCAACTAATCAACTATAAGTAAAGTAAAAAGACGCGGGCAGGCGAGCTTGCTTGGTGTTGGTTGAACTACTAGTACATTAGTGCGTAGTCTCAAATAAAGGCGTCCATCTTTTCAGGCGTCTTTCGTTTGCTATTTGTTACTGCTTACCACAAAATAACAGCGAAACTTGACGTAAACTTATCCTTTTTCTGTCTTGAACTTAACCAGTGGACTGAGGTCTTTGTCATGACAGTACTCTACCAGTTTGTAAGAGTGGTTTGACCCGGGGGTTTGCTGACCGGCAAAGAAATTCAACTTAGCTCGGCAAACAAACACGACGTATTAGTGAGTTGATGACTACTTGTTGCGTTCTTCTTCTCCTTTTGATTATCATCGACTAGAATGAAGTCAGCGGACGACTGAAGTATAAATGAAGCAACTGCCACGAAGTCACGTTTTGCAGTTTTCTCATTTCCTTGTTCGAATGTCTGCTGTCAAGTTTTACTTTTGATGATTTGACAGCACGGCGCAAATTAAAAGACTAAAGTTTACTCAGGGATTAGGTTTTGTTGGTTTGGTTTTGATAAAGACTTCAACTTGTATCATCGAATTTAATTAGCAAACCCATCTGCTAGCTCGGGAAATAGTATTTTTCACCAAAACTTACTACATTTTCGCAGCTTCTAAAGTTTTTAAAAGTTATTACAAATTATTATTACAATTGATTACTTTCAAAACTTCAACAAAATTAAATGGGTGAACTTTTATGACTATGGTCAGAGTCAAGTTTTGTAGATACCAACATGTACTAGTAAGAATAAAGTGAGAGTTTGAATGTACGAGGGTGAAGACGAGGGCGCGTGAAGCACGCCGGGATTGAGGGCGGTAGGCACAGAAAGACAATGCGGTTGAAAAATGAGTTACGGAAAAGAGTGGTTTTACAGGGGTCAGGTCGAAGCTGGCGGTTGGTTGAGATGGAACGTAACAGAGGAATCTTAAGTTAGAACTGAGAAGCATAGAGACAACTGAGAAAATGTTGAGTTCATACAGGCCACTATGTGTAATGCACTAAACTACAGGGCCGCCTACATAACCCAAAATTCAAGGGGGGGGGGGGGGGGGGGGGGGGGTGGATAGTACGTATTTAACAGCATGAAAAAATAACTAATTTAGTACAGTTTTCAGTACTTTTTGGTATCTTTTTCGCCTTTGCTGGGGGGGGGGGGGGGGGGGGGGGGGGGGAGGGGCAGTTGTCCTCCTGCCCCCGTGCTGTGTACGGCCCTGAACTACTGAGAGAAGGTAGTGAGGTTAACCCGGCTCGAGTTGTAAATAACAGTATCTATGCTTATAATGAAAGCTGAAAAAGTAGGGACGGATTTTCTTACTACCCCAAACGGAAAGTTTAGACGATGGCAGTATCAACTGAACTTTTAGATATATAGCTAATTGCATAATCGTTGTTGGGTTGAAAATCATGAAAGCTATGACCAAAACCGCTCAAATAACACCGTCAAATCATCGACCTTTTTATCCATACTTGTAAGATCTTAGTTAAATAGCTCATATACCTTCAAAACTACGAGAACATTGAATATATCTGCATGTAATGTGGCTCATGAACTGATTTCCCATCCATCCTTGCGGTCTCAGCTTCTATGATTTATGATTTTCAACCCGACAACGATTATGCAATTAGCTATATTCTTGTTTTTATGTGGCGTATCTGGCGTCAAGTTGGAAAAAGAAAGAAAGAAAAAAAGAGAAGAAGAAACCATATAGTCCCGCTCCGAGCACTGTTCTCAAAATCCCAGCATTCGTTTATAGTCAAAAAACTTCCAAATAACAAAAGCAATAGTCATAATAAAATTCGTTCTAGATCCTGTGAATAATTTGTTGTTTGTTAAAATACCTTATAATATTCATTAATAATTCATTAGGCAGCTGTCCAATCTGTGCTCAGCATTCTGGTCACGTGGCTACCTTGTAACTCCCATACAATTTCCAAGAAACTAAAAGCACGGGGAGTGTTTGAATAGTTGGCAGGGAATAGGTGGGGTTGATTAATTACTGCAATTGTTCATAAGTATGATACAGAATAGTAATAAAGCTTATTAGTATTCTGTATCTGATACAGAATACTAATAGACCTTATTAGTATTCTGTATCAGATACAGAATACTAATAAGCTCTATAAGTATTCTGTATCGATCAATGCATTATATGAGACTGAACAATACATTATCCTAAAAGCTAATTAAGAAAAATCAGTACACGTTAGTTTTTGTTCCTCAGTTTCTTTAACTAGTGTAACTCCCTTCATTGGAGCTTAGCACCTTCACAGTTTAGCTTGCTTACTAATGATACAATCAATGGATTTCTAGCTTTGTGCGGCAATACTTTCACAATCTCAAATAAATTATAACAAACTTTGAAAGACACGAGATTACTTCAAAATAAGGACTTCGCACAGTTCTCGCTAAATATTGCGTTACTTGCCACGTTATTCTTTTCAAGAACCTCGAATTAGAAGATGGTAAAGTAATGTTAGTCGAACTAGAACTTCATACGGAATTTATGTGTCAAACGAAAGTCAATAGACTCTTTCCTTGCTACCTTGTTTTTACGAGATATCTGCCAGACTTCAGAAATCCGTCTTTACACTCCACTTCGGTGCTAGTTTGGGCACATTCCCTCAACAACTGACTTTCTTGTGATGCACTTTTGGCAGTTTACGAAAATTGTCAGCCATCGTCTCAAAGTGCCCGTCTTAGCTCTATGACCTGTGAGAACTGTTCCTAATTTGATTGAAAAGAATCAAAACTCCGTTCGCATTCACAATTAAAGCGCCCTTTGAAAACCAAACAAAAGTGTAAATGATATTCTAAATGAAAAAGCATTCATATTACATATTTGCCGTATTTGTTCTTTGTATGTCTTAATGAGCAATCAACTCTATTCAAAAACTATCAAGTATGAAAAGGAATAAAACATAAATTTTATTAAACAATCGACATCTTAACTAAGCTATAATGCGAAACTGCCTTCATTGTTTAGCTAGTGCGGTCAAGCAATCGGAATGAGAATTGAATGCTAAAAGAACAGTTATTTAATTATTATATTCTTTTCATCTCAATCAGATATTGACTACAAATTCTGGTTGAAACGCCTACCTTGGTTCAAACAATGATTAAACAATATCATAAGTAATTTACAATATTGGTGACAATGTTGTATCTTATTTACAATCTCTCGCCTTCGGCTCGAGATTGTAAATAAGATACAACATTGCCACTCATATTGTAAATAATACATACACGATGCACAGGCAGCCCAACCATTCCTTTTGAGGCTACTAACTAATTCAATAAAATGATATTTGCGTCTTTTTTTGACGGGTTTCCTGTGGTAGAGCGCACGCGCGCAATATATATAATGCGTAGATATGTTGGGTTCCCTGTGTTGAGTACCGTATAATATTGGGCTCCCTGTGCGCATCCCGCGCGTCCCGCAGTACATGTGTATATTGAGACAGTGTAAATATACACATATGCTGCGGGACGCGCGGGATGCGCACAGGGATCCCAACATCATACATTTCTATGCACAGGGATACCAACATCATACATTTCTATGCACAGGGATCCCAACATAATACGTATTGCGCACGCGCGCTCTACCACAGGAAACCCATCAAAAAAGACGCACATATCATTTTATTTCATTATTTAGTAGCCTCAAAAGGAATGGTTGGGCTGCCTATGCACGATGTCGTTAAGGTACACGGTATTGGCGCTGACCACAAGAAACGAGGGCTCTTGGCGTCGGGGCTTTGTGTTGTTGTTCGTAGTTCC
Source organism: Actinostola sp. cb2023 (assembly GCA_033675265.1). Taxonomy (NCBI): domain Eukaryota; kingdom Metazoa; phylum Cnidaria; class Anthozoa; order Actiniaria; family Actinostolidae; genus Actinostola; species Actinostola sp. cb2023. The sequence continues at coordinate 52,596 of JAUJYZ010001494.1, forward strand.
GTTGAGTTTTGTATGATCTTTGTATTTTGTTTGTTTTCCTTCAATAAATGGAGAGCTTCAAGAATAGGTACTTAAGAATTTGTCGAGACATCCAAGTATTCCCTCTAGAATGCGTCATTAGCCAGATCTCCAAAGACTTCATTGAAGAATGCACAACATTAGATTTGTCGTCTTACAACCTGACTCCTGAAGACTGTCATGCTCTAGCTACAGCTTTATCTGACGATCTATTCTTCAAGGAATTATGTTTTACAGACTGTTTGCTCAGCGAAGACTCCTGCAAGCTAGTGCTGCTGGGTCTGATGCAAAACCGATCAATAACAAGCTTAAATTTGAAGGGCAACAACATACGCTGTGGAGGAGCCGAGGTACTAGGGCAGTTTCTCAAGAGGAACACTAGTGTCCACAGCTTACGATTGGAGTGGAATTCCCTTGGTCTTTGGGACAGTGGAATTGGAGCCATTGCCGAGGGAATTGCTGTGAATCAAGTTCTTGCGATCGTTGACTTGAGGAATAATCAAATAACTCATGAAGGAGCTGCTCTTTTGGCTGCAGCTTTGAAGAGAAACCAAACTCTAAAAGGGCTGGATTTGCGCTGGAATAACATTGGTATTTTAGGAGGGAGGGAGATCCTGTCAGCATTTAAATACAATAAATCGCTAACATGCATGGAACTTACAGGTCTGTACTACATTATAACATATTTAGTAATACCGTCAATTATTGCATGGCAAGGTAGAACTGAAGGTAGAAATTATTTTTTAAAGAATAAATTATTGAAGGTAAGCAGCTGCGAGCAGCTATATAAACTTATAGCTAGAGCCCAGTAGAGCAGTAGAGGCCTCCCATTAGGATAGGGGCTGAGGGGCCAGTTGGATGGTTTTGGGGATTTGACACTAACTGAAATTGCCTCAGAGTAATTCTAACAAGTGAAACCTTTTTCAATTAAAATAATGTAATTGAATAAATTTATAATTAATCAATGAAGCCTGGTTTCCATATGATTGCTGGAATCAATCAACCATACAGTAGATGCAATATTGCCTGCAATCATACAGAAACTTGGTTTCTGAGATTCTACAATTGCACACAATCTCAGGAATCGTCTTAAACCATGTTCGATTCATGTGTTCGATTGCCACCAGCTTAGGCTCCTACGCATACGTTCTTAGTGTCATCATGCAACGCTTAAATCCTCTCCACAGGGAGGGAGGCATTGCGTGACGACACTAAGAACGTCTGCATAGGAGGCTACCATCAGCTGTGTTCAATACTCCAGTTTCGAGTTGTTAAGCGATGACCGCTGTCCTTGACAAAAGACGCATTTGCTCAGGCTAAGCCTCAATTCAGTGTAAATTATTCACAAATACCAACGAGAACGTGAAAAAGTGTTGACGTTCAACAATAGAAACCATTTTTAATTGCACAGGTTATTCTCTGAATTGAGGCTAAGCCTGAGCAAAACGAGTCTTTTGTCAAGGAGTACAGTGGTGTCTAAACAAACTTGAAACACGAGTACTGTATTTGGAATTAGCCACTTTAGAAACGAGTGAAGGACTGGGAACGAGTTTTAAGAATTAATCTAATTAAAAAAATGAACCCCATCACAAGAAAGAGCATATCAGAATTAGTAAGTTTTAGGAGTTTGATAGGGTTTGGAGAAGCAGCAACTGAACTGCAGACATTTAAAAACTGCAAAAATTACAAAGAAATGTATGGTTACTTGGGACAAGCGTCCCCACTAAACATACATTTCTTTGTAATTTTGGCAATTTTTAGAAAGCTGTTACTCGTTCAATATCTAAAGGCTGATTTAGATGGCACGACTTTTGCCTACAACTATCGCACATAACTTGCTTACAACTTGACTTACGTACCATTTACACAGCTACAACTTTTAGCTCACGACACTACAAAATCATGTACAACTTGTTCAGTTTGGATTTTGCCGCTCGAGCATCTTTTTAAATAATCTTTGTGGCGGCATCGGTACAATACATTCTCCTCGTCCCACAAGGTTACAAGTTTTTCGATGTCTTCCTCTAACCATTCTTGTTTCACTTTCTTGGAAACTGGAGCTTTAATATCCATTATTATTAATATTATATATATCAATTAAATGTTAATTTATCCCAGTAATTATAAGTACTTGTAAAGCGCTAATGGATTTTACGGAATTAGCGCTATAAAAATAACACTTATTATTATTATTATTATTTTGTTTACATTGTTCGCCATTTTAAAGTCAAATAACTTCCCCGCGCTACCCCCCTTCGGCAAAATTGTTTCAAGATACGCCATTTTACGCCATATTTTTACCTTTTTTGGCTATGACTCACAGAGTTTTGAAACATGATTCAAAATCCCTACAACTTTTTTCGTGTTGTGTGCAACAGTCGTGAGCAAGTTCTAGGCTGATTTACAAGAAACAATTTGTGTCGTAAGTAAGCGCGAGCAAGTTGTGTGTGACAGTTGTAGGCAAAAGTCGTGCCGTCTAAATTGGCCTTAACAAAACCTTTTGAAACTTTGTAATAATGCTAATAGTGATATGCAATTTCTTGTGATGGGGTTCATTTTTTTAATTAGATTAATTCTTAAAACTCGTTCCCAGTCCTTCACTCATTTATAAAGTGGCTAATTGAAGTGGCATATTTTTTACATATTTAATTCTAGGAAACAACATTCCCCAGGATATCCTTAAAGCTGTGTCTCTTGCTGCAAAACAGAATTTTGATCAGCAGTCATTAGGTGAGGAACATCGCCGCAGGACAGAAATGATGGCAAGAGAACTGGAAAAGGCAGAGAACATTAAAGTGAAGGAGGTACAAATGTACATGTACAAACAAACATCAAGGTCATACATGTACATGTAATAATGTATATCCCAGGGGGGGGGAACTTCAAAAATACCTACCCTGTCTAGGACAGCACCCTCTATTTTAGGACCCTATTTAGGACAAAGGACAAAATACACACTGTCTTCTTTTACACAATTCTAACACATTTTATGTTGACTGATGACCTGCTAAAGACCGGAAAATGTCTCGGATCTTGGATGGCTAGATACTGGATAAAACCATATTTAATGACGACAATCGGGCATTACCATACTCTGTATAGGACAAACTCACATAAAATAATTATATACCCTGTTCAGGACAGAGAGGCCAAAAACCATACCCTGTCCAGATGCACGTCCCCGTATAGCCCATATCTTCATACTTTTCAGGGCTTAAAATGTAGATCGGTACCTGCATGCATGTACATGTACAGTATATGGTGTTTGACATGTATGTACATGTAAAGCGACCACCAGTAGATTTATCCTGGTACCTTTTAGGGTATTTGCCCATATTATGACCTGCTTGTCAGGATATTAATTTTCATTTAGAATAATTATTGGTATTTTTTAGGGGTAAGCATTATTATTAATTATTATTATTAATTTCTGATGACCATCCCTGGGGATATAAATATGAATTGAAGTCATACTTTTGGGCTTATTGGCACTGTACATGTCACACAATGTACATGTTTATTTATTTACTTATTTCACAAAACAGGTGCATCTAATTTAGCTACATGTATATGTATACACCCTATGCATAAGTCCGTGCCTTTAAAATAGACAAACTAAGACCTTTACAGTACAAATTGCTTCAGCCATCGGAAAGAGTACTTCAAAATACACAAAATTGGAAAGTTGGGTTGTTATAGACCTAATATTCAAGAAGTTATTACGGATAGAAAACAGAGAGTTTTGTATGTGTTTATCAACTGGGGCCTTTAGAGCCTCATTTTCATGTGTTTTTTTCCCCACACTATAAAGTACTCATAACTTCGCAGGAATTCAATATTTCAGCTTCAAACTCATAGACTAACTTTCTTGGAGCATTTGCTATCATTGTGAACCTTTTTGCTACTTAAAACATAAATGTTCAACTATTATGCTAATTAGCATCGGCCATTTTTGCATAGGGTCTATGCTCTACATTTACATCTACATTGTGCATGCATTTATTTATAAAATCTTTATGCAGTTCTTACAAGTCATGTAATTGTCATTATGACAATAATTTTCAACAGGTATTTTGCTTGTTATTTAATAGGTTCTTTCATTAAAAGATGAGATTGACAAAGAGCGCATCAAGCATGAACAGTATTATGACACAACTCAGGAAATGATCAAGCAATTGAATGGCACCCTAAGTGAAAGAAAGCACACCTTTGATACTCTCTCTGCAAAACTGTCAGCAACAGAAGCTGAAGTTTTACTTGCAGAACAAAAGTATAGTAACCTGGATCGTTTGTGTGGTAACCTTAAGAGTGAGCTGCACTCTGAGAGAGAGCAAAGAACCAATGCTGAACTACAGCATCACAAAGAACTCAACAAAGTATTAGAAAAGAATATAGAACTCGAGGGTAGTATCATTGCAATGGAAAGAAAAAGCAAAGCCTTAGAAATGACCATTAGAAGTTTGGAAGGAGAAATTGATAAAGTCAGTGCTGACTTTACTCTTAAAAGCAAAGAGAGTGACCAAATGTTTCAAAGTGAATTACATAACACAAAGCAACGACTTGAGCAAGAGGTGCAGAACCTTCATCATAAGATGTCAACAAACAGTCAAAGTTCTCAAGAAAAGCTTCAGAAAATAGAAGAACAAAGACATTTGATGGAGGGAGAGGTGAGTTCTTTGAGGTCAGAGAATATCAAAATTAAGCTCGAAGCTGATGAACAGTTAATGAATGCAAAAGCTAAACTCAAACAAGAAGAGCTGATGCGGTCACAACAGTATGAAGAGCGCATTGGTTTGATTCAAGCCTCTCGCGATGACCTCCAACTGCAAAGTACAAAACAACTATCGCAGATATCTGAAATGCAGTCTCAATTGAGTTCCATTACAAGAGAGAGTGAGTCCCAAAAAAGGCAGATAGATACACTGAAGCATCAGATGCAGCAGAAAGACTCTGAGTACAGACAGGAGATCTCACACCTTAAGCTGGAGTTGGATGTAGCAAAGAGAGATATAGCAGAGCAGAGGAGTACAGTTTCTAATTTGGAAGACAGATTGACTGAAGCAAGTAAAAAGCACAGAGAAGCAATAAACCAAAAAGATAAAGAGATCTTGTTTGTGAATGACCAGCTAAGGAGCAAGGAAAATGAACTCAAAAAACATCAGGATGAAGAGCTAAAAAGAGCTGAAATGCTAGAAAAAGCAATGTATAGCTTTGTCTCTAACACAAGAACTGGTTCACACTAGTGTGCAAAAACTAGAAACATTCTAACAGAACATTTTTACTTAGCTTCTAGCTCCAGGTCTCTGTCTCTTTTCTCCTCTCCTGTTTTGCTGTCAGACTAGTCATGGGCCACACGTTTGAATATATTTAGAAACTCTTGCATTACTGCTTAAATTCAAAGAAACAATGATAACGCTGTCTTGCGACATGTGCTTAGTCATTAGAAATATAAACAAGCTCCAATATCGATCTGATGACTTCTCAGTCTATATTACAGTGTGGACACTCGAACCGTGAACACTTCAAGTTTTTTTCGAACTTTTTTTTTCGAACTATCTATTGCCTCATCGCATCTCAAATGGAGCATTGAGTTTAAATACACTTAGTGTTCAAAATAAATCATTTTTCTAATCAATTTGCTCAGTGGATAATTTATAAATATGTGTTAGAAAAAACCTAAGTGTTCACGGTTCGAGTGTCCACACTGTAATCCACAATGAACTAACAATGGAGAATACATATACCGTCATCTTTGCTACATTCTACCATTGAAATTGACTCCGTAATGCAAGAGGTTCTAAACATTTGTTGAACACTTAGCGCTCACACGGCCTGTGGTCTAGCTATAAAGAAATTAAACACATAGTATTATTATTGAAACCGAAAGTAAAATTTAAATTGAATTTGAATTTTATTATCATTATTATTATTTAAATGTAGTACATCTTTCAAGCTTTATGAATGTTCCCCAGATAATTCTTCTTTAATTTGCCAACACATACTTGGTTTCTATTTCATCATACTGTAGTTACAGAGGTTTTCTAAACAATGTAGAACCCCGCTATCTCGAACTCTGAAGGGAAAGGAAAATTAGTTGGAGATAGCGGGGGTTCGAGATAACCGGGTCAGTGTTATTTCACTGATATTTTCATTAATATTTAACATAGTTTCAAATGCAGCTACAGTTGTATATCATACGATTTTGTGTGAAAAAATATGCAACAAATGCAAAAGATATGCATGTTGATATAGTTGTTTGTGAGCTGCCACAGGCGTGATACGAATTCGAAAAAAGATAGTATACTTACGTTTATAAAATAACTATGATATAACGCGCGCTCTGATTGGCCAAAGGATGCGTATTCCGAGTGCTCTATGAGAGCACAGTGCACGCGCGCGCAGACTGATTCAAACATTTTTGCAACGAACAAAATTGAAAACTTGCTTTAAAATCATACTTGTATTTTATAAAAGAAATAGAAAACGAGGCAGCGTGTTCTATCGATCAGTTATAGAAGCACGCGGGAATTGGAAGAAGACGAGAGAAGTGCTGGGAGAAGCACGAGGCGTACTTCAATACTGAACAATTAAAGTTCAATTGACGTTTTGCCTTCCAACTGTGTTGTGACACAGTGTTGTGACACTGTTTGTTCATCGACTTCGTTAGAGTCCGAGATAACCGGGGTTGATTTGGGTCAAGGGAATCGAAAATGGTTCGAGATAGCGGGGAGTTCGAGATAGCCAATAGTAAATGACCGAAAAAACAGGGGCAAATCCAAGGGAAATGGGCCAGTTTGTGTTCGAGTGAGCGGGGAGTTCGAGATAACCGAGTTCGAGATAGCGGGGTTCAACTACTTTCAACTGTATATATTTAATATATATAGCTAATTGCATAATCGTTGTCGAGTCGAAAATCATAAATCATAGAAGCTGAGACCGCAAGGATGGATGGGAAATCAGTTCATGAGCCACATTACATGTAGATATATTCAATTTTCTCGTAGTTTTGAAGGTATATGAGCTATTTAACTAAGATCCTACAAGTCTGGATGAAAAGGTCGATGATTTGACGATGTTATTTGAGAGTTTTAATTTCCCAGAATTCCTTTTGGTCATAGCTTTCATGATTTTCGACCCGACAACGATAATGCAATTAGCTATATACATGTATCAGTATGAGAACTGTTCTTCGTCAACAAGACCCCTTTTAAGAAAACAGACCTTATATGTTAGACTGCATTTCTACCAAATAATATTTGTCGATAGAAAATATGTAAATAACGCCTTGTTAGTCGGGCTTCCTGTGGAAGACCCGACTCTAAAAATGAGAAGCGTTCTTTGTCGTTGACCTCAAAAAGCATACTGGGTTCTACAGCGCATGCGCCCTGTTCCGGCCGCTAAGATAATCACCGAAGGCTCTAACAACATGATTTATCAATACGAGACTGGTCGAGTCTGAATTCACAAACCTTGTTGGAGGAAGTTTATGTCGTCTTGTTTTCAAAATAACCACAATAATTCATAGAGATATGGATTTATCAATCCATGCAGTACTAGTACTGCAAAGGTTTGGAGATCTTCAGAACTTTAGAACGAAGTGAGTTGATACACGCAGCCGGCGGTGAAGAGAACAGTTGTAAGGTTTTCAACCGACCGATAACCCTCGAGGTAAACCCATATTTACACTTCATCCAAACATTGTTTAATCACTCTGCGATGTCTAGTTTATGTATAAGGTATTTGTATTTGTATGGATATATTTATGGTAACAAATAAACTATGTCATTGTCATTCATGATTCGCTGAGTTTGTGAAATCGCAGCACTGAAATTGCAAGGAAAGCAAGTTCTATCGAGCTCGAGTCATGCAACGACGAGCAACCAAACACTGTTTTAATCGCACTATAGGATATCTATATTTAGTTCAAATAGGTTACATTTCATTTAGAAGCCCGACTTCACGCTAGAAGAGCGTCTAGTTCGAATATATATACACGAGATCATTGTACTGTATGTTACAATGTTCATAAAATAAACCATTACGATTGAGTTATTGTCACATATTTTCTCGCGTATAAGACGCACCTCACCTATTAGGCGCACCCTCGAAACAAATACCGTGATTCAGTTTTGGGAAAAACGTTAAAAACCCAATCATCAGCCCTCACTATTCCCCTCCCTGGACTCACCATAAGTTCATAACTGCGGTTGCTGTCAATCATATTTCTCTGGTGCACCGCTGATTCAGGGAGGAACCTGTGTTACTAAAAATGCGTACAACATCAAGCAACTACAAAGCCTTGTTCTGCGTGCATTTTTAGCTACAATTAACGTTATCGATAGACCATTCTGACATCCTATGATTACTTATGAAGTACCACATTCTACCCATGCATCCCTTTTCACGCGTATAATAACCTCTTACAGTGAGGCACGCGCTAGGCTATTCTAGCACTGAAGATCTTACGCTTAAATTGATAAGAACAAAATCGCAGAAGCGATGCTTCTTCTGAAAGAATCCAGGCGTGAATGCGATTTCACGTCGACGAATAATAATAATAACTGCCTATGTTTTCATGACCCTCCCTTTTCAGGGGCTCAAAAAGTTATGATCCTCCATTCCACACCCCTCCTCCCCCCTGCTAATTTCTGACAAGTCCCTAAAAATGAACTTTACCAAAAAAAAACACAAAGAAACAGAAAGTAAATTTAAATTAATTTCAAAATAAAATTTACCGAAAAAAAAAACAGAAACTAAAAAAAAGAAAATAATAATAATTAAAAATAATATCTATCGAAAAAAAAACACAGAAACAGAAAGTAAATTTAAAAAAATTAATTTCAAAATAAAATTTACAAACCAAAAAGAAACTAAAAAAACCATAATAATAATAATTAAAAATAATATCTATCGAGAAAAAACCTCACAGAAACAGAAAGTAAATTAAAATGAATTTCAAAATAAACTTTACCGGAAAAAAACAGACACTAAAAAAAGTCGATGGGACTGTGACTTGAACCAGCGATAATTAACTGCATTTTATGCAAAACACTAAAAATCGACCATACACCCAGACTTAAATGCTGAGTCACCGTATGTTACGTATAGGACGAAGATTTCGACCTCATCCGCGCTATCGGGTAGTACACAATCAGCGTAATAGTCAAAGAGGGTGGGAACAGTCGTATCCTAGTCCTAAATGACTGCCCCGTACTACTTCAGCTATCTGTACTTCCGATTGATTTCGAGGGTCAATTTATAATTAGTAGTCTATCGTGTAACGGTTATTGTTATGGAAATTTATTGACCAACGTAGTCCTCTGGAAATACGCTGGACCACGACGCCAGTGACCCCGGTATCGACTCTCGGTGGACACCAACACTTTTTTTTACCGTTTTTTTCTTCTTGTCTTTTCTATCATTGCAAAATGTCGAGATTAATATTTGTAAATTTAGAGTTTTAAAGAAGAAAATATTTAAAAAAAATTAACCGCTTAATTAGCCGTTATTATAGCAATATCGATAAGAAGATTGGAGCCACACGAAAGTATTACTTGCTGAGGACAAAATGTTGTATCGAACCGCGGAAGTCAGAAAGTAGCTCGTTATTACTGAAAGTGTTACTAGACTAGATCGATGAATGGATGGAGTGATGAGATGGATAAACGGATGGAAGGAATGGTGGATAGATGGATGCATCAGTTGATTGGAGGAGAGAAGGAAGGATGGGATAGATAGATAGAACCCGGGTAGAACGGAGAAAAGATTTGACGACAATTGACATAATGGTTTTGCGCATCATTTATTTCAGAGAATAGACTCCCTTTTGTCAAAACACATCTCATTGCTTGGATAAGATTTGTCGGATGTGTCTTTGCTCATCGGTGAAAAAGAGCCGTAGCAGGTTCTATGTCAATGCAATATGAACATGCACAGGATAGCTAGTTTACTTCACAGCCTCGGGAAGCGAGAGCGTATGACACATGAGCCGTCTGAAAATCAGGCTAGACAAAACCGAGCTGTCTTTCATTTGGCAAACACTAAACACTTAGTAATAATACTTAGTAAAACAAACAGGCTATTTTCTTCAGTTGCCGATATAAAACAATTTATAAAAGCTTTATAAAATGGTTTTCCATGTTTTGTGCTCTTATATCAACACGCGGGATGTTGGGAGAGAACACGAGAAAAGCTTTAAAATCACGAGCCTCCGGCTCGTGATTTTAAAGCTTTTCTCGTGTTCTCCCAACATCCCGCGTGTTGATATAAGAGCACAAAACATGGAAAACCATTTTATAAGGCTTTTATAAAATAACTGCAAGGATTTCTTTCGTAAAAATCCTTTATTTACGCGAGGATTCACTGATCAAATTTTCAATTCTCCTGAAAAGCGTCAGAAATCGCCCATCATCCAATCAAATCTCACGAAAGAAATCAAAATGGCAAGCGACTCGACAACTTTCATCAATGTGCCGTTTCCCAGTTTGGTCAGTTTTGACACGAAAAACGTTTTGAAGAATGCTATTTTCTGTCAGAAAATTACAGAAGAATGCTTGTTACACTTTGTTTTTGTATTCTGTGAACACGAAACACGAAGAAAAGTGAGAAAAGCTGAGCCGAAATCACGATCAATGACGAAGAGTCGTCAAACTTTCTGAAATATTTGACAACTTGATGAATGGAGCACGAAGTCAGGTAGCCAATATCCAGTTTTTGTCGTATTTTTGAATCTTTTCATCGATTTTCTCGACAAGAATGTATAAACGATGGACGTTTCTGAGACATTTCAATAAATTTTTCCTCTTTGACATATTTTACTAGAGATATGAATGTTCTGGCGAACCTGTCGTGTAGCCGTGTAAGCTAGCTACAAGAATCGCCTCTGTTTTCACTGTTTTGTCGGTATAAATACGGCTATATTTTCTTGATATTTTCAGCCGTACACTTGAGAATATATGTGTAGCTATATAATTTACAAAATGGTTAGTATGTGATTGAGAACACCGAGCCGTTATATTTAGTTTTTTTCGTTTTTGTGGACAAAAATAATTGGACAATTCGTCGAGTTTGTTTCTTGCCGTGTTTGAATTCTTGCAAAATTATTTTTCGGTTCAAATCATCAAAATCACATCTACATAGAACATGAACTTAACTAAGCAAGAAAAACTGTAATTCTATGGCTTTTGTTTAGTAAATAAAACATGTTTGACAACAGAAAAAAATACTTTTGTGATCGATCAAATCCACTGCATCGCTACAACTACAAGGTCGTTCAAGGTCATGAACCATGTTTATGTGCTCTTATATCACATAGCTTTTTAGCCAATCATAGCGCGCGTTATATATATGTTATTTTATACACATTATTTTGTCCGGTATTTTCATCACGGTTGGAAAAAAAAGACCCGAAATGGGCAAACCAATTTTTCGACATACAGTTTTAATCCAATCAAACTGAAACTTGGCAACATGATAGTACATGACATGACTGCTGATTCTATGGTTTTTAATTTTTTGATTTGCATGATTTTGGCGGGAAAATGACGTCAAGAAAATGAAATTCAGACATACACTAATTTGATCACTACATTCGAAAAAACATCTTAAATTAGAGATATAACTGAAACAATATCTCAGATATCGTTATTCAATCCAAATATATGATTTTGAAATTTAAAATTTGAAATTGCCGCCATTTTGTGCTATTTTTAGTAACAAAATGGCGGATTTTCAAATTTCAAAAAAAAACATAGAATCAGCCGTCATGTCAAGTACTATCATGTTGCCAAGTTTCAGTTTGATTGGATTAAAACTGTATGTCGAAAAATTGTTTCGCCCATTTCGGGTCTTTTTTTACCAAGCGTGTCATTGGTCGAGAGATGACACTGCAGATAACTTCCTACGAATAAGTGCTTTCGTTCTCCTTGACAACTTTAGGTGAAAGAAAATAATGTGAATGATATATATACTGGATGAACCCTGCTGGAGAAAAAGGAAAAGCATTCCAGGGCTACTGTGACATGGACACCGCTGGTGGTGGTTGGGCTCTGGTCTACAGCTATACTTTTACCGACTACAGTCATTTCAGGTAACGCGTCGAGTGGTATTCCTGTGTCAGTGTAGAGAGGAGAGAGACTGTGTCAGTGTAGAGAGGAGAGAGACTGTGTCAGTGTAGAGAGGAGAGAGACTGTGTCAGTGAAGAGAGGAGAGAGACCCTAACCCCAACCTTAACCCTAACCGCTTTGCATTGTGTAGCTCTCAAATTTTGTCTACCTCCCCAAAATGTCACATCGTAAACCCAAATATGTAACTGTTTTTGGAATCCGAGCTCAACCTAACCCTAACCCTAACTCGCCCGCATTGCATTGTGGGGCTCTCAAATTGTGTCTACCTCAGCAAAATGGCACATCGTAAACCCAAATATGTAACTGTTTTTGGAATGCGAGCTCACCCTAAAACTAACCCTAACCCTAACTCGTCCGCATTGCATTGTGGGGCTTTAAAATTTTGTCTACCTCCCCAAATGGCACAAAATAAACGCAAATATGTAACTCTTTTTGGAATCCGAGCTCACCCAAAAACTAACCCTAACCTAACCCTAAGTTAACCCTAACCCTAACCCTAAGCTAACCCTAACCCTAAGCTAACCCTAACCCTAAGCTAACCCTAAGCCTAATCTAACCCTAACCCTAAGCAAACCCTAAGCTAACCTATAACCCTAAGCTGACCCTAACCCTAAGCTAACCCTAAACCTAAGCTAACCCTATCCCTAAGCTAACCCTAAGCCTAAGCTAACCCTAACCTAAGCTAACCGTTACCCTAAGCTAACCCTAAGCTAACCCTAAGCTAACCCCAACCCCAAGCTAACCCTAAGCTAACCCTAACCCTACGCTAACCGTTACCCTAAGCTAACCCTAACCCTAATCCTAACCATAAGCTAACCCTAACCCTAATCCTAACCATAAGCTAACCCTAACCCTAATCCTAACCATAAGCTAACCCTAACCCTAATCCTAACCCTAAGCTAACCCTAACCCTACGCTAACCCTAACCCTACGCTATAACCGTTACCCTAAGCTAACCTTAACCTTAATCCTAACCATAAGCTAACCCTAAGTTAACCCTAATTAACCTTAAGTATTAGTTGGCTATGAATCATAAAAAGTAGAGAAAGGAAAGGGGAAGGAAAATAAACGCAAATATGTAACTCTTTTTGGAATCCGAGCTCACCCAAAAACTAACCCTAACCTAACCCTAAGTTAACCCTAACCCTAACCCTAACCCTAATCTAACCCTAACCCTAAGCTAACCCTAAGCCTAATCTAACCCTAAGCAAACCCTAAGCTAACCTATAACCCTAAGCTGACCCTAACCCTAAGCTAACCCTAAACCTAAGCTAACCCTATCCCTAAGCTAACCCTAAGCCTAAGCTAACCCTAACCTAAGCTAACCGTTACCCTAAGCTAACCCTAAGCTAACCCCAACCCCAAGCTAACCCTAAGCTAACCCTAACCCTACGCTAACCGTTACCCTAAGCTAACCCTAACCCTAATCCTAACCATAAGCTAACCCTAACCCTACGCTAACCGTTACCCTAAGCTAACCCTAACCCTAATCCTAACCATAAGCTAACCCTAACCCTAATCCTAACCATAAGCTAACCCTAACCCTAATCCTAACCATAAGCTAACCCTAACCCTAACCATAAGCTAACCCTAACCCTACGCTAACCCTAACCCTACGCTATAACCGTTACCCTAAGCTAACCCTAACCTTAATCCTAACCATAAGCTAACCCTAAGTTAACCCTAATTAACCTTAAGTATTAGTTGGCTATGAATCATAAAAAGTAGAGAAAGGAAAGGGGAAGGAGAGTGGGAAGGCGAGAGAGAGAAATGAGATAGGAGGAAGAGACCTTGGCTAACCAAGGATGTCTCTTTGGAAGCCCTTCAACCGTGCATGCAGTCGGTAAGCAAACACATAACAAAATGGTTTGAAATATTAGTTTTATTTCATTTTTTTCACAAATGAAGCTATACGTCACAGCAATGTGGTTATATTATTTTATAACTTACTTTAACATGCTGTGCCGTGTAGGTTGAGTATACAAAAATAAATATTAAATATATTCGTTTAAACTCGAATTGGATAATTAACAATTGACTATAAATACAAATGATATATTGAAATGTTGTGATTTTGAATAAATATATGTTACATTGTGATTGATGTAAGTAATTTGTTGTTTGTCATACTATATATGTTATAAATACATTGTATGTCTTCGTATATACATACTATAAAATTATAAAATATGATTAATTGTACAAAACTCCACCTGTGCAGGTTGGTACGTATATGAATAAAATAATAAATGGTTGATTGCAAGTTAAGATTAAATTAAAGACTCTGTGTCCAAGCCCATGATGCCATGATGCCTGATGCCATGATGCCTGATGCCTGATGCCATGATGCCTGATGCCATGATGCCTGATGCCATGATGCCTGATGCACAATACGAATATCGAAACGGTGAAAGAGATTTCAGATCATAAGAAAATCAATCATGAGTTGGTTGACACTCACGTGACAAGTCATTACGTCATTGACAGTGATTAGTCACGTGTTGTACTTATAAGGCAGGGTCGTCGTATTGACCTGTAAGAACTGAGAACAAGCAACGCCTTGCGAGTAACTCTTGTCTGCTGCCTTGTTCTAAAACGCGCCCGCGGTAAACTAAAACTACTTTATCAGCGGTATCAACAGTCTTTCGCTGCCTCGCAATGACCAGGCACGTTCTTCCATTGGATAAGTTTTCTAGAGCTTCTTCTAACTCCTGAAGAGATAACAATATATTTGAGAAAAGCTTGTTAGTATTAATTTATTCACTTTTCGTTGCTACTGTGGATGGCCATGGGATGCGGGGTGGGTAGGGTGTTTTAGCGAGGGGGGAGGGGACAGGGGACAGGGATGGTAGTTATAGTACATTTGTACATACAGCATCAGTGGTCTCTAGTTCCTCTATGATCAAGATTGAAGGGTTTCGTACGACTGTTCTAGCAATTGTAGGGTTGTAGGGAGGGGTGGGTAGGGTGTTTTAGTGAGGGGAGAGGGGACAGGGATGATAGTTATAGTACATTCGTACATACAGCATCAGTGGTCTCTAGTTCCTCTATGATCAAGATTGAAGGGTTTCGTACGACTGCTCTAGCAATTGATATCCTCATTCGCTCGCTGCACGTTAATTCCATTCCTTCATCGTCTGGTATTGTATCATATCCCTGAAACCAGTGAAAGCTTGCTATGAATGGTAAATTCAAGTTAACGAGAATACAATGGTGAAAACAGTTCGAAATCAAAGAAACCTTGGAAATTCTTTGGAAAAAACGTCCATTGAACATTTCCAACTAAGGTTTGAAGAACGCGCGTTTCTGCATGCAGTGATGTAGCGCGCATGCGTGGCATGTGTTTAATAATGATCCTCATTTCATACCTTTGGTAGTCTCATAACGAAGTAGTGAGCATTTGCAGAGTATGCAGCATCCTCGATTTCTTGTGTAGACACAACACGAGTATTGTCACCATAAGCGATGTTTTTACCGACTGTATGGTGACGTAGAAATGATCTCGGGGACACTACGGCTATTTGTTGACGAAGCCATCGGAGATCAAACGACCGAAGATCACGACCGTCCATAAACTAACAAAACATAACAGATCGTACGTCTTAGGAAATATGGTGTCGGTAATCTACTGAACTAAAAAACATGGCAGATTGTATATTTAACCATAGTCCTTTGCGAACTGAAACACTGATTTTAGATTGCAAAGGATTGTGGTTAAATGTACAGTCCGACGTCTATTTTGCATAAAATTCTCAATAGAACTGAGTGAAAGAGGTCTGGCATACGTCTCTCGTAAGTCACGAAAACTCTTATAAAAGACGTCATTGTCAGCTTGATATTTTATCCAGCAAAAAACCATACACGTGATATAGGAGACGGCATATGATAATTCACATACCAAACAAAACATTGGTTCACAACCAATGTTGCTCCATCTATATCTTAGTGTACGGTTTCTTTGCTGGAGAGTATATTTTTGGGTTTCGCGGATAACCACACGCCTGCATGGATCGACTCGTACACCATACATGCCATGAGTGAATACCTACCACTCGTCCACACGCCTGCATGGATCGACTCGTACACCATACATGTCATGAGTGAATACCTACCACTCGTCCACACGCCTGCATGGATCGACTCGTACACCATACATGTCATGAGTGAATACCTACCACTCGTCCACACGCCTGCATGGATCGACTCGTACACCATACATGTCATGATGTGAATACCTACCACTCGTCCACACACGCCTGCATGGATACGACTCGTACACCATACATACATGTCATGAGTGAATACCTACCACTCGTCCCACGAACGAAGGGTCGTACACCATACATGTCATGAGTGAATACCTACCACTCGTCCACACGAAGGGTCGTACACCATACATGTCATGAGTGAATACCTACCACTCGTCCACACGAAGGGTCGTACACCATACATGTCATGAGTGAATACCTACCACTCGTCCACACGAAGGGTCGTAGTATCTTTCCAGTAGCATTTCCAATGGGTTTCGTACCTCGTTGTCCATCAGAACCATCGCTAGTGTTTGGCCGCTTTTGACACTGATATCCAGGTCATTAAGCAGGAGATTTCCTTTACTCAGAGGATCGGGGAGTTCTGTGTGATGAAACACGATCTCACCGCTGGCTTTGTCCTGAACGAGAGAGAAATATCATTCAGACGACCACACTATGTTAGGTTGTCACGGTAACCCTATCCGAGATAGTCCAAGGGCGCGGTACGGTACATTCGACAACAAAAAAACGGTCAGGAATTCCGGTTTTTCTCTCTTTTGATTGAAACGGATTTTATCAGTTTGAAAACAGTATTCGATGGAACTGTTTGTACCGACCAGTTCGTATTTAGTAGCCTCGACTTTAAACCTAAACTACAATGAAATTCGCGGCCCACGTGACTTGCACCGACTAAACGAAACCGCATGTTGTGAATGGAACAGAATATTTCAGTCAAGGACAACCTCTAAAGGTCCACAATTTCGAATTCCTTGCCGATTTGTTCAATTCTATTTGATTTCTCATTTAGATATTTTGTCTGAATGCATGGGATGCTCACAGAGACAAAGCCGCTTGTTAATATTCAAACCAAGAGATACAACACCTACCATGTCCAGGTCTGCACCACTAATAACTTGTATGGGTTCGTCTGGCTGGGTTTCAAACAGACGATTGGCTGATTCCTTAGTTCCATCAGACGCATGCGCAGGACCCTGACTACCCGAGCTGGCACTCGAACCAAACAACACTGTCAGCAACACGCTGTGAATGACAACACGAATTATTATTTAATTTCATTGTTTTTAGTTTTTATTTACTTTACTTTTTTAACGTGTCAATGTATACAGCAGTGCTGCTAGTGGGGACACGACTCTCATACACACTTCTTACTACATTCTATATTCTATGTACACACAACACTCATCTCACTAGTGGGGACACGACTCTCACACTCACTTCTTACTATATTCTATATTCTATACACCCAACACTCATCTACTATACTCTTCTACTACATTCTATATTCTATACACCCAACACTCATCTCACTAGTGGGGACACGACTCTCACACTCACTTGTTACTACATTCTATATTCTATACACCCAACACTCATCTCACTAGTGGGGACACGACTCTCACACACACTATCTCATCTCACTAGTACTACATTCTATATTCTATACACCCAACACTCATCTCGCTAGTGGGGGACTCTCACACTCACTTGTTACTACTCTCAACACTCACTCACTTGTTCACACTACATTCTATATTCTATACACCCAACACTCATCTCACTAGTGGGGGACACTTACTCATTCTATATTCTATACACACACATCTTGCGGACACGACTCTCACACTCACTTGTTACTACATTCTATATTCTATACACCCAACACTCATCTTACTAGTGGGGACACGACTCTCACACTCACTTGTTACTACATTCTATACATACACCCAACACTCATCTCACTAGTGGGGACACGACTCTCACACTCACTTGTTACTCATTCACATCCAACACATCTCACTTGTTACTCACATTCTACATTCTATATTCTATACACCCAACACTCATCTCACTAGTGGGGACACGACTCTCACACTCACTTCTTACTCATTCTATATTCTATACACCCAACACTCATCTCGCTAGTGCGGACACGACTCTCACACTCACTTCTTACTACATTCTATATTCTATACACCCAACACTCATCTCACTAGTGGAGACACGACTCTCGCACACACTTCTTACTACATTCTATATTCTATACACCCAACACTCATCTCACTAGTGGGGACACGACTCTCACTCACTTCTTACTACATTCTATATTCTATACACCCAACACTCATCTCACTAGTGGGGACACGACTCTCACACTCACTTCTTACTACATTCTATATTCTATAAGGCACCCAACACTCATCTCACTAGTGGGGACATGACTCTCACACTCACTTCTTACTATATTCTATATTCTATACACCCAACACTCATCTGACTAGTGGGGACATGACTCTCACACTAACTTCTTACTACATTCTATATTCTATATACCCAACACTCATCTCGCTAGTGCGGACACGACTCTCACACTCACTTCTTACTACATTCTATATTCTATACACCCAACACTCATCTCGCTAGTGGGGACACGACTCTCACACTCACTTCTTACTATATTCTACTCATCTCGTTAGTGGGGACACGACTCTCACATTCACTTGTTACTACATTCTATATTCTATACACCCAACACTCATCTCACTAGTGGGGACACGACTCTCACATTCACTTGTTACTACATCCTATACACCCAATACACACAACACTCATCGCATAGTTCGTTTTTATGAATGAATGATTAATATTATTAATGGGTACCTCAGCTGTTTAGAGAAATGTCATCCAAATGAATCCTAACATATTAAATTAAAGATCCATCTTGATAACAATCACCTCTAGTGTTTTCTTAATTTTTAATTCGCATTGAAAGTTGAGCCTCTGAATCCATGGAGGCCGCCATCTTGGTTTGTGATGACGTCATATGGTTTTGCTCAAATATATCCAAACAAGACGCTCAATGAGCGTACACTCGGGCTTATGACAAGGACAATGTCAGTTGCGTGAGGAGGGACATGACAATGACCGACAGTTGCGTGACGAGGGAGACTATGTATATATGTGTCGGTGAGCATAGATAAAAATCTCCGAATCGTACTTCCGTAGCATGTACTTGGAACGTCCAGTTGAGGTTCATATTCATGGTCAGACGGTTCTGATAACGTCTTTGGTTTCTTCGTTATCGCAGAGGAAAGTTGAACTTCGTATCTTTTAAACATCCAATTGATTCAGACTACGGTATGATGTGACAAAGCTCGACCAATCTGCTGTCTCTGCCTATACATTGAAAGATCTTGTTCGATTTATCTCGAAATCAGAAAGGAATTATCGATTAAAAATCAAAAGCTGCTTCTGTTAGATTTAAGATGTGACCTCAAGTGACCTCAAATACGTTTAAAGACGTACGACAGCGTACCTTAAGAGTCGGAGATCTTTATCTATGAGTCACCGACACAAATATTCTCCCTTGTCACTGAGCGTCTTCTTCTGTAATAGATCCCTAAAATCTAAGGACGTTTTGATTTCGATTGTATTTTTGCCGTTCACTGACCTGTTTTGAGCGTGGAAATTCTGTTCTAACAAGGATCACACAATTGTAATCGTACTGAATTTTTCAAACGTGGAATAAAATAAACATCCATCGTGAGTTACTGAAAATATTAAACTCGACTGGCTCGATTGTTTGCATGACTTCTGTACATATAGCTTTCTGTCAATAGATGTAGTTACATCGCTGGTCGTGAGTTTAATTATAAATACTCAACTGAGGACATACGACTGGACTGTACACGTACTATTACAATTAGCAACAAACATGGCATAGCGAGGTCATGATAGTTTTTGAGTTCATTTCATTTACTTTTCAGTCTCGACTGGCTCAATTAGCAACAAACATGACAACATAGCGAGGTCTTGATACTTTTTGAGTTCATTTCATTTGCTTTTCAATTCATTTTTTGATGAGTTCGAGTTCGTGGAACGACGTCGTACAACAGCCGATAAAACACGGGCTTTAAACACGCTCATTTCACAGACAAAAGCATACGCCGATTCGTGTGGGCCCACTCTGAAAGATGTCGTTTCATTTATAACAACAAGGACATAACTGTACACGTACTATTACAATTAGCAACAAACATGGCATAGCGAGGTCATGATAGTTTTTGAGTTCATTTCATTTGCTTTTCAGTCTCGACTGGCCTGACTGTTTGCATGACTTCTGTACATGTACATATAGCTTTCTGTCAATAGATGTAGTTACATCGCTGGTCGTGAGTTTGATTATAACTAGAATCCCGACCTTTCAATATCTTGAAGATCTCAAACTGCTTTCAAATAATCTAAGATTAAATATCTACTTGAGTCCTATGTGTCGTTTGTTTAGCGATTAGAGCGGTTTTCCGCGAATTCAGGGACCGGAGAGTAGCTTGCTCCCTTATCTGCTGAGTTATCTTGAAACACGAATGCTTTTTAAACGGTATTTCACGGCGCGTGTGTGGTTCAACCGCTCATTTTATGTTTTGAGTATGAGTTTGTTTGTTTCTCAAGCATTAATTTTCTATATCGTTCCCTAAAAAATACTAGAAATAAAGATTAATAGTTGTTGAAGTCCACTGTGTAGTTTTCTTGAGGTTTTAAGTTGTATTTATTCGATGATGGGTCCGAGTTGTCTTGTGAATTTTGATGTGTTGACGAGCGCTGAACAGCGACCGATGAAGGCCGAAGTTAGGATTTGTGTGCAATTTCTAAGCCGTGGTGGATGCCTGGGCTCTGACTTGTTGCTTTATACCTCGTCTTTTTATCCTTCATTTGGCCAACACATTTAATTTAACCGCTTTTTAGATCGGGAATCACGACGCCTATATAACACATTGCGCATGTGCGAGACAATTCAATAGTACAAGACCCCATGCTTTCGCTAGACGCCGCTAAACACACACCAGCTTTGACAATATCATCTGATTTCATTTCATTTTGACTTTATTTTTAGTGACGATTGTCTATGGAATTAGTGGTCATGCGTAGTGTTTTGGATTTGACAAAGTCCCACATCGATTGCGAGAAAGATAAATGTTTGTATATAAATGGTTCCAATACATTTATATCTAATGGAGATACTAGGCCTCGGTGAGCCTCGGTATATTTGGTCTCGATAGCATGTGACCGGATATTGCACAACTGACGCCCAACAAAAACACGACAAAAATACGAGTTGGGTTTTATAACTCGTGCGGCCTACGGCCTGGGCACGAGTAATACGGCCTGGGCACGAGTAATAACATCCAGACGATTCAGACTATGATCTGGCGAAGCCGGCTCGCATGGCAAAACTCGAGAAGGTCACATACTTCACATTGTGTGTACCGATATGATCAAATACTTCGCATTCCGTGGCCTAACAAAAAAAATAATAATAATAAAAAGAAAGTCCATTTTATAACTCGGGCTTCCTTCGGAAGGGCCCGAGTAATAAAGATATCACCTCTAGTGTTTTCTTAATTTTTAATTTGCATTGATAGTTGAGCCTCTGAATCCGTGGAGGCCGCCATCTTGGTTTGTGATGACGTCACACTGTTGCTCGACTGTTCATTGTATAGTTTCCTACGGCATGTTTGCAGTGTTTCGTTGATGTTAACCCGGCGATCTTGCACTACCTATATGGTCATGTTTTACTGATTATAAACAATGTCTTGACACCATTGGCAGCTAGTCGAGCAACACTGTGACGTCATCACAATTCAAGATGGCGGCCTCGTGGGAATTGTTTTGGATGCCATTTGTCTGTGTATGCCCGTGGTTCCTTTGATCTAAATGCTATATTACCTCAAGACCTCGATAGCAGCCATCTCACGTGTAGTTATCAAGTAACATCCATAGTGAAGAGCTATAGCGAAGATAATGAACACCGTGGACTGACCGACGGCAAACGCTAAGCCACCGCCCATGATCTTTTTCAAGGCATGTCTATAAAAGGCAGTGAAACAATTGGTTCATTTATCACATACAACAAATAACAGTCGGTACTCGATCGGGGGGGGGGGGGGGGGGGGGGGGCTCCCATGTGAAAGGGGCGGCGATGGCCGTCGTCTCTTTTAGGGGTGTTCACGACGGAACACCAATATTTATAGCCATCAAGGTATCATTTAGGGTTGCACGCGTCTGTCTGTTTTAGAATGGTATATTTTAGGGGTCAAATAAAGCTTAAGACACGCCCAGATTAGTCACCTTTAGGGGTTTCATCGAAATTTTTCGACGATCATTCCCGCCCCTTTTACATGAAGTCCCCCCCCCCCCCCCGGTTACAATATTCACTCTCACTTACTTGTACTGTTCCATTGCATCTTGTTTGAATTTCCTGGCAAATTTGAATTCCATTCCAAGCGAGCATATCGAAGCTATCTTTCTAAATCCTAGTTTTAAAAGCTAAAAAAGTACGAACAACATTGTAAGAAAACATGACATTTGGTTCGTTACTGAACGGACAGGCGCCGAGATTTACACGGTACAACGTTTGCTTGCGACCATCGCATGCAACTAGTAGCTTACAATACGATTTACTTTAATACTTGCTTAAAACGTGCCATGAAAATTTCATGTATTCAATACGATTTTAAACTACTCTTTTCCTGGCGTCTGTTTCAATTCAAATAGTTTTTGTCATCAGGGCAGTTGTATAGACTTGTTGTTTACTTCATAAAGATATCAATAGTTATGTTTCCTCTTCAGAAAACATGTTTTCAGTGTACACTGCACGTGTTGTGATAATGTTGACTAGTCTTCTCCGCCATTTTTAATTATTCTCACTATGTCCTCTACCCTCCCCCTCTCGGTACAAAAATTGTCACAAAATTTGTCATTTTCGATCCATTCTTTTCAGCTAGGGCTTTCCAAAACTCTACAACTCATTGTTGTCGTACAAAACAGTCGTAAGCAAGTTGTAGGGTTCAAGTCCAGCAAGTCGTACTTAAGGTTACAATCATTTGTGTTTTGTTCAGTTTTAAATCTTACCCGATCTTCGTCTTTAGGTTCTGCGATGCTCTCGTTTGCTTGGTTTTGTTGTATTCGTTGTGCTAAAGCAATGACGGGGTAGCCAGCCAAGGCGACTAACGTCATCTTCCATCCAGTAGAAAATGCTATATAGAAGGTAAGCAACGATGATATTGTGGACTGAACTTCGGGACCGATGAACCTTCCGATGGACTGAATGGAAAATACGTTTTAGTGATCAATACTGATCAATATGGCGGTTTGTATATTTTACCACAATCCTTTGCGGGCCAAGCTCACTACACCTCGAAAAAACAGGGCAACAGATTTTGAGAACATCAACAATTGTTATAAGTATGAAGCTGTCAGTACCAGTTTCATTGATGTGAACGTGTCTGATAATTTGTAGATGCTAGTAGTACTGAATTAGATTCGCAAAGGATTGTGGTAAAATGATACAGCCGCCATCTTGTACTGTACAGTGACAGTAGTACTGATTTAGGTTCGCAAAGGATTGTGGTAAAATGATACAGCCGCCATCTTGTACTGTACAGTGACAGTAGTACTGAATTAGGTTCGCAAAGGATTGTGGTAAAATGATACAGCCGCCATCTTGTTCTCTACGGTGGATGATTGGATGGAAAACATGTTAACGAGCATTTATCATTTTTTAACAGAAACATGTGTCAGAATGAACTCCTCTTCTACTCTGGGCTGGTGTGGCTGATATTTTGTACCTTTTGAATCATAGCATCGACGTCACGCTGCATTTTGTCCATGGCTTCTTTTGCTTGTTTCTCAGGGTCAATTGCAGGCTGACAAGATAGAATAAGACTAAAGTTAGAACTTTGTTGCTTTGTTGGTTTTGTCACGAAAACTAACACGACAAAACTGATACTCAAGAAAGACAAATTCCATTCTTACCAAAATGTCATTCCCAGGCATTTGGTTGATGGCAGCCGTACTTTGCAAATGGCTTGGATCAGGAATAGACTTTGATGAAGCCATTGTAGAGGTGTTGATTGGATTGCCTGACAAACCAGAAATTCCGGTTGAACCAAAAAGATCTTTTGACAAACCAGTATGACCGGTTTTACTTGCTAGCCCAGCTGTCCTGGATGTGTTAGATAAATCTTGAAAACCAGTTTTTCTTAGTGAATTCTGTGCTCCGGCTAAACCTGTCACTTCGGGTTGATCTTTGAGCCTGTATGCTACGTCATCAATAGTCCCTAGAGGGGGGTCATCTAATACTTCAGAAGGTACATCTACATCAGACGGTATGTTATCTAAATCAGAAGCGATGTCTGCCTCCCCCGGAAATTCGCCGGCAGCAAGGTCAGATATTTCCTCTTCAGTAGGTGTTCCGGGAGGTGTAGCTTTACAATCTGATTTAAAAGGTGCAGGGACGACTTCCGTGTGTTGGTCCAGAGCTTTCAGTTGGAATTCATCTCTTGGTACTTTTGCGTCTGGAATCGTTGCACCTGGAAAGGAACAGAGTTTTGGTATTTGATATTTAACGACTACATATGTCACTCAAGTCTAATTACCTGTCAAATCAAGTGGTTGAGGGACAGTGGGCGGAGCTCGAGGAGTGGAATTCTGCAAAAGAAGATTGCTGACTTGAAATTAAATTTATTATTATTATTATTATTATTATTATTATTATTATTATTATTATTATTATTATTATTATTATTATTATTATTATTATTCACTATTAATGTCCTTTAACAATAACTAGTAAGTATATTCAATAATTGGTGTACCTGTTTACCTTTTCTAGTGTTTTCTCGTACGCCATTTTTTCCAGCCGTTGTCTGAATCTCTCATTTACTAAAGTCGACATGTATTTCTAAAACAAAAACAATTAACATTAGAAGACTGGAACAGAGAGATCAAACAATATTTCTTATCGGACGAGTCCTCG
This sequence comes from Actinostola sp. cb2023, assembly GCA_033675265.1. Taxonomy (NCBI): domain Eukaryota; kingdom Metazoa; phylum Cnidaria; class Anthozoa; order Actiniaria; family Actinostolidae; genus Actinostola; species Actinostola sp. cb2023. The sequence continues at coordinate 77,822 of JAUJYZ010001494.1, forward strand.
TTTGAAGACTGGAAAAGAGCGGGAAAAACTGAGTAACTATCCATCAAATATGGAATTTCACAACCAAATATGGAATTTCACAACCAAATATGGAATTTCACAACCAAATATGGAATTTCACAACCAAATATGGAATTTCACAACCAAATATGGAATTTCACAACCAAATATGGAATTTCATAACCAAATATGGAATTTCACAACCAAATATGGAATTTCACAACCAAATATATATGGAATTTCATTACCAAATATGGAAGTGACCGGTGGGAGAATACGAATGTTATATAAAGCAACGAACTACTTCATCTTTCGGGTGATAGTCCAAGGGAACGAATTCGAACGGTCACCAATCTATAAGGTGGCTATTTACAGTGTGTTGCTATAGTAACCATATATTTACCTCAATTGTGCCTCCAAAAGCCACCACGGTACCAAGTACCACGAACATGGCTGCGTAGAATGGACCTTCTTTGACGACCCTTTCCGTGTCGTTCAGAAACTAAAAACATGGACAACAAATTAATTGTACTTTGAATATAATTGTACTGTATGTAACCGTACCCATGCAGAGCTACACAAAGACATTGCTGTCGACCTCACTAGTTGCAAGCGACATAACCCCGTAAAGATGCCTGCAACATCAATGGGCGACCCTAAAACGCGGAATCGCGGAAATACGGAATGACGGAAAATCACACCAACTGCCTAAAATGTGGAGTGATTTCCCGTCATTCCGCGTTTTAGGATTTGGGGTGATTTTCCGTCGTTCCGTCTTTCCACGATTCCACGTTGTAGGGTCGCCGACGTCGATAGTGACGTCTTGGGGAGCTTTCCCGCCATTTGAACAGACAGTCCGGTCTGTTCACTGGGAACGTATCAGCTTGGTCTCGATGATGTTGAAAATGGTAGTCCTTCTTGTGCGTCCAGTCCGCGTTCAAGATGGCGGCTGCTTGAGTTATAAATATTATTATTCAAATCACGACGGACAAACCGGTCAGTCCGATTAAATAAAAAGCGCCCATAGTATTACCTCCACCCGGTCATATCTCTACCCCTCTCCATATTTAGTTATTTTTACCCCTTGCCTAACCCCTCCCCACTGAGGATACTTGTAGATGTTAGTGGGTGCTAGTTCGGTAGACTTACCTTTTGGATCTCACTGAAGAGTAAAGAAAGACCAGGTGCAATCATTCCTCCAAGACTCGCACCCAATGCTGCACCTATCAACAATGGAGCATCGAGTAGCTGCATTCTTATCATTTCTATTTGAGCCTTGCTCTCTTTAATCTACAACGACAAGACGGTTTGGGTGTAAGTATATCATAAGCATAGAATGATACGTTAATTAAGACAATTCATAGACAAATAGACGAATAATAGAAAACAAACAACAAAACGAATGGAACAGAAAAACTGAGGAACACGAGGTCTCCCGTTTCGTGCGCCCGCGATACTGTTAAGCCACTGCCTGCGGTGGCTTGACTTTCCATTACAGACTTTCCATGGGATTGGAGAAGGAGAGGGAACTGCAACCGAGCATTCAAGCCCTCTCTAGCTTTTCTCTAGCTCACATTCCGCAGAAAGTCACAAGACAGAAACTAGACCTTTTGTTGTACTTGTTCTTTGATCTTTTCTTTCTTCTCTTGGAACTTTTTCTCAAATTCTTCTCTTTTTGAGCGAATCGTCTCCCAAATCTTTCCTGTTCTCCCTTTGATCTGATCTCCGTGATCGATTCGTTGTTGTTCAAATGACTTGTAGTATTCGTAGGCGTCGTCCGAATCCTCGTAGGACTCGAGGGACTGGGCCGATGTCTTTAGCCCTGAATAATAACACCAGAGTTAATGATGCTGATGACAATTAAAAAAATGATGACGATGATAAAAATGATGATGATGCTGATGATGAAAATGATTATTATGATTATTATGAAAATGATGATGTTGTGAAGATGATGATGATGATTATATGATGATGTTGTCATCCGCGCTGTATCCAATAGCAGTGCTTGTTATTATATACCTGCGTTTTTCAGCAATCTGTCTTCGTCAGCAGCTTTCGCTTCAAAATACTGGAAACATTTTCATAAAGGAAGTTGTGTTAATTTGCGTAAACTCCACTGGGACATATTTAGTGACTTATTTTTTTCTAGTATAAATGCACTTATTTGTTTCCCATACCTGTACGGTGCTTAGATAACGAAAAGCTCGTCCAGACATCATTAACTCTTCAGCAGTCCCCTGTTCGATCACACGGCCCTCGTGAAGAATAACAATGACGTCAGCAAGCCTCGCAACGCTCACGTGACTTGTAGATATGACTGTAGTACGACCACGACGCGCCTATCGCGAGAAACAGATGACGTGGTATAAGAAACTCCTATCATCTCATACATACAGAATCTCCATATTTTATTATAACTATTAGGACAAGAGTCATTCATTCATTCATTCATTCATTCATTCAATATTTTCAATGGGATTTTGTATTGAGAGACGAACCTGATCGAGGTAAAAGGTCAATGTACGCAGTTCATCAGGGTCCATTAACGATACGTCATCCTCCCACAGCAACACCCTAGGGGTTCTAATGAGTGCACGTGCTAGAGCCAGCAGGTGGAGTTGAAAAGGGGTCAGCGGTGAACCATCATCAGCGAGTACAGTTTCATAGCCCTAGAAACAAACGGAATGCTACGTCACAGTGATATAAAGAGGTTTGTTGTACAGCGTACAGCGCTTAATTTCTCGTATGTACTTGTGGATCCTGAGATGGGCTATTAAGCTAAGTTTTATCAGTTTGACAGCTAGTGGGTTACCTGTGTTCAGGCCGGTCGAGAGGGATTAAGTCGACCTGACCACAGGTAACCTACTCGCCCACTCGCTAAAGCATGCATATAGTCTAGTTACCGTAAATCTTCTATTAAGCGCGCCCCTCAAATAAGCGCCTCCCCTCTATTAAGCGCCCCCCTTTGGAGCCGTTTTGCACTAAGCGCCCCTCTCTAATAAGCGCCCCCCTCTAATAAGCGCCCCCCTCTAATAAGCGCCCCCTCTAATAAGCGCCCCCTCTAATAAGCGAGGAAGTTGACATTGAGATCTGAAATATCGTTTCTGAAATACTGCTCTCTTGTCTTTACGATGTACGTACGTATGTACGTAACTTGTGTTTGAGTCATACCCTTAGTTTCAGCGATTATCTGACATACCATTGTGTGACATTTCATATTAGCTTCGTTTCTCCGTACAAAGTTGATAATAAAGTTTACAAAATACGGTAAGAGAATCTGAGTGTTTGGTTTAGGAAATTAAATAAGCACCCCTCTTCTAATAAGCGCCCCCCTAAGACCTCCGCAATTTAATAAGCGCCCCGGGCGCTTAATAGAAGATTTACGGTAGTTCTTGAGCTCTTTCTATGCATACCTGTGGTAAACGAATGATAAATTGATGTACCCCAGCAGCCTTTGCAGCCCGTACAATCTCCTTGACCGTACACTGCTCGTACTTGCCGTACGATATGTTTTCAGCGATTGTCGTGCAGAAGAATTCAGGGTTTTTGTGAACGACTCCAAGTTGACGTCGTAACCAGCGTCTGTCCAATGTTCGTATATCATGACCGTCAAGACGAATCTACAAACGAAGGGAAAAGTGTTAGCTATCGTGTTGTACTTTTAATATTCATGAGAAAATGTCAAGATTCTGATTGGCTAAAGGTACAAATAGATACACGCGATGCAGCATTGTACGCAGCAATGACCGCGGAGTACCCTCGATAAGTGGGTGGCTGGATATACTAGTAGACTGGTAATATATACCAGACAACAGCTTATTGCGACAACCGTTTTGACTAAAAGAATGGGGGCAAAGCCCACTCCCCCAGCCCCCTGTCTCTGCGGTCCCTGTAATGCTGGTGATATGGTTGAAGTGTGTGTCCAGCCCTGCCATTAATGCTGGTGATATGGTTGAAGTGTGTGTCCAGCCCTGCCATTGTTGCGAACCAACTTATTGAAGTACAATACAATCTTACTTCTGCAACATTGCGCGCAACAAAATTGCAGAAGTGGACACACTTTCTTCGACGGTGGAGTATTACTAACGTACTAACCTTGCCTACTTCTGGGTCATACATTCCTTGTAATAGCTTAATGACTGTGGAGTATTACTAACGTACTAACCTTGCCTACTTCTGGGTCATACATTCCTTGTAATAGCTTAATGACTGTACTTTTACCACAACTATTCTCTCCAAGGATTGCAATGGTTTGGCCTGCTTCAGCTGTTATGTTAACCGATTTGAGGATCTGATGAAATGAATCAAAGGTTTTGAAAGGGACGTCTCGGGTGTAAGTTGAAATTTAAATGTTGAATAGACTTTTTGTTTGCATTTTCTTTTCTTTTTCCTTGTAACATTATCATACGGAATCATTAGCTGTCTTAGTACGCTAGGGCTTTACCCGGTCCATCTCCCGTTGTTAAATCAAGTGATTGATTGATTGATTGATTGATTGATTGGTTGATTGATTGAAGTAAGGCATCTTGCACAAGCATAATGCTGGATTCTGATTGGATACCAATACCGAGTGTGAAAATAGTGATCTGTGATTGGTCCTTTCCTACTTTATCACACTATTTCATCTCAATGCAGTGGAACCTCGCTATTATTTCAATCTAGAAACAGTATTTCCT